>BMAV01011906.1:89659-191826 GCA_019973955.1 Trichonephila inaurata madagascariensis | reverse complement strand
CTTGAGTTCTTTGGTCCCTATTTTTACAATTTGCTTCAATACCCGTTCGGTCTCTTTCACTGCTCTTCACTTTCCGTCCACTATTTTGCTTTACTGAACTTGTGCTTTGCTTATCGTGTTGTCAGTATGCTTTCTTGGCTTTGGAGATGAAAAAACGCCTAAATTTGGGATATTTCTGTCACATTTGCTGCAGATAAATGGGCTCAAACAATTGTGTCTTTTCAAAAATCTGCGTAAACATTTTGCGCTTTTAAAAATTGAAAGACATACAGGATTGCAATAAAGCTACCCCAGACTACCAGAATTTATACATTTTTTTCATAAAAAATCTAGTAGCTTTTATTATATTTTAATACATATGAAGAGCATTAAAAATTGTCAATTTTATTCACAGGTGTTTTTATTATTTTGATAACCACCTGCGTATCTTAATACCAATATTAATCTTGTACTTTTAAAAATGCATTTCATTGAACGTGTTATTGAATACACTCAGAAACTGAGCATATATCTAATCGTTAATAGGTCGTTGCCTTCTCTGAGGTTAAGAACAATTTAGAACTAATTTTTAAAAAGTTCAGATTTAAAAAGTAATCTAAAGTCTTTTTGGTTGCAAATGCTTAGTGTTGATTTACTGACCACCAAACATTGCATTTCTTACTCTTAATAATTAATATTTTGTCTTAAATGTATGATGGATACTTGACTGGATTTTCAAACTCTCGAGATGTTTCTTTTTTTGTACTATAAAATATTAAGAAATTGACTATTTAAAAATGTATCAGAAAGAAAATAAGTAAAAAAAAACAATCTACTAGTATTCAATTTATTACTAAGGTAATATACCCTTGTAACACGCAAACATGAAAAGAAAAGGAACTATCATTAATAATAAATTATAATTGCCGAGTACTAACAACACCCCCTTCAGCTAGACTTTGGTGTGATTTCAAGGTAGAATTACATGCTCCTTTTCGAATTCATTCATTGCCATAATTTTTATGGAACATTTCAAGAATATAAATGTTTTGGTCTGTAAATACATCTTTTTTTACTGATACACGAGCGTTTAATTCTGTACCTTTCCCAAAAGTAGAACACAACAAGTGCTAATAAAAAGAAACAATTTTGCATTTAAGATCTTTATCAATTAATTATAATACAGAGTAATTCAAAATCTCCTAGACAGTTTCGCAGTGCTGTAGCAAAAGCACATAGAAAAATACAGCAAAAAGGGACGCTTGAAATAATACGAAAAATTCAAGTTTTATTTTCATACCTTACGGGGGGGGGGGGTATGCTATGGGTGAAACCTTGGATATACATTGCATGCATCAATGCGATAGCCCAGCCTCCTTAACACTCTACTCAAATAGGTACTAATAACGTTATTGACACAAGTGTTATCCTTTCAAACAGTTCTGCTACATCATTCGACTAAAAGGACACGGCGACTTAGTCTTATGTAAATGACCAAGTCCAAGTAAATGACCACGGAAAGATTCATCGGCAAATGACAAAAAGTCACCAATTTTGACGACAAATATAGTTAAACCAAGAAAAATTGTGAAATAATCATTTGCCGAAATAAGCTTAGAAGCTGCTATAAAAATCTTATCAACCTATGCTAGAACGATGCAGTGAAGTAACGTCGGAGTCAAACATTTGACAACGCGCGCGCGCGCGCGAAAGCACGCTTCATTTACCTTACCTAAATTGTAATTACTGAGTTCAATATTAGTGTGTGATTTTTGAACCTTTCTTAAAATAAATTTATATATGTGTGTTAATTATTTCTGATGAGATAAAAATGTACTGTAGTTACGAGAGTGTTCCAGAACAAATTATGATTTACTCCGATAGAACCTAACTTTTAATTGCCTGGATATTTCTAACATTTGAAATATATATTTAAAGAGATCTACGGTAATGTAATAAGTTAAATATTTAGTGAGGGATAGTAAACTAATAATCCCTTAAATTGACACCTTTTAAAAGCAATTTAAATGTTGCGAAGCATATAAAACTTATTGATTAATCATGTGTTGTAATGTTGCCTACTTCATAAAAATAAATATTTACATAGTGTTTTAAATCAGATGTTTGATTACAATTTTATACGACACTCTCACAGATGCATGGGTAAGAGTTCCATTGTTTGTGGTCCAAAAACATAGCATGGAGCAAAAAATATTATTGTCTGAAACATGACTGGAAAGTATTTCCAAATAATTGGCTGAGCATAAGGCAGCTTTGTATATTCTGTAGTCACACATATAATTTATTTAATTCATCAAGTAACCCTAACTCTTGTATTTAATTAAAAAAAGAAAAGAAAAAGCATCCCCTCCTTGTGAGAGGTTTAATTTCCAGATGCAGAATTTTTCTGAAATACAAGAGAAAAAAAAACTGAATATGAAAATGTAACAAAAATTAGTCCGTGTATTTTTTGTTTGTTTGCTTATTTGTATTTTCTGTGCAAAGAAAGTATTTTTCTGCTTCTCTTTGGTTAGAAGTAACACAAACTAGGCTGTAAATCAAATGTCACCCACAGTATGAAAAGCGATATAAGTATTCAAAATAGTCCGATTTTCAGCTTAAATGGGTGAGAATTCGTTTCTGGAAGATAGCCAAGATGCGATAGAGCACGTCACGTACAAAGAGAGATTGTGAGCGTGATAGATGATAGGTTAGTAAGGGCTTCTCTGGAACCCTTGCCTATTTACAGTACCTATCTCTCTCTTTGGCCTCGATCTTGTTTTTCCTTTCTTTCTTTTTATGGTTTCTTTCTTTTTTTCTTCTGTCGTTATCTTCTGTATCAAACGGGTTTCAGAAACGATAGGCTTTGTCGAGACTCCTTCCTTTCTCCCCCTCCCCCTTCATTCCCTTTCTTTCCAAAATATATTAATTTTGTTTGAGAGAGCTTAATTAACGTATTCTTGTGGCAACATCTCAAGACCTTCTGAAGCACTTTTTATCCAAAATGACGAGAGTGTGTGAGAGTAAAGTAAACTGAAGTAAGGAGGCATTCCATATCGTTTGTCATCACGGTTTCAACGCAGACTGTGAGAAGTGCTTTTTCGTCTTAATCCCTTACTCTTCTGGGTGCCTTTTTTCTTAATGACATTTTTAAGATGATGTGTCAAGGAGGGATACGATTCTCCCCTCTGTGATTCTAAGGGGTAAGGAGAGAGAGAGAGAGAGATGTTTTGAAGTGCAATTATGAGAGACAGTAAAGTATCCCCCTCTCTGCTCAATGAGATTTTTCTTTACATTTATACTATTTATGGAACGAATAACAGTGATTAATAATTCTTCAAAATCTTTTTGAACATTAAGCAAGAAAAAAAAATGTGTGTGTGCTCATGCATATTATATTTATATAATTTATATTTAAAATAACACAAACGGGGAATAGACACACGTCAGAGGAATTGAATAAAATAGATTTAATTTTTAAAGTAAAAATGCGTTAAGAGCTATTTACAAAAAAATAAGCAAGCAAGACAAAATCAGCCATCTTTCTCCAACCTCGATTTAAGGTGCAGTTCCATAAAACTTGTCGGTGAGGCTCTTCATTAGCGTGTCAAGGGGAATTCAATTGGCTCTTCTGCTAGCGCATGGGTTGCTGTGAAGATCTCTCAATTTCTCACCGTCGCATGGTGGATTCGCTTGCCACAACTCCACCGTATAATACATATATGCTTATATGGTACTTACACGAATGACGACGTCGTCCGTCTGTATTGGGAGGCTCGGCGTCAAATGGTCGAGAAGCCAAGCCCGGGCGTTAGATAAATATTATGGTACTTCGATAATATCGCAACAATGCCAACTTCCAAGATAAATTGCAAAGTTGGCAACCTTGATATCCCATGTACCGCACACGCTGAATTCGCATCCATGTGCTTTTTTTTCATTTAATGTCGCCAATACCATAGCGGTAATACGTAAATACTGTTTATTTAACTTATATAACACCGTATACTGTGTAAGGCAAGGAAAACTTAAGCCCTACGCGAGCCGCTTATTTTTCTTGAAATCATTTAAGCAAACAAAACTAGAGGATTCGTACTTTTTCACAATTAAAGGTTGTTTTTTTTTTAAATCTCTTAGTTTTCTTAAGTAATATAAGACAAGATATTGGCAGCTTTCTCGCCAATTAACTTCATTATAATTTCTGATTTTAATTCTTTTGGCACGTTTTTGTGTCTAAATGCTCTTTCTACTGAATCAAAGAATATATTCCGTGTTTCGTTTATTCTTATATTCGATCTCTTACATGAGAATAATATTTTTCTTTTCCAAGTATTTTTTCATTTCCGCTCCTCTTTTCTTCCTCCCTCCCTGGAGTTGAGTGGAAGTGGGTTGCATGACAGTAATATTTCAATAAAGAAAACTAAACTACATGGGAAAAATTGTTCATGAACTGCTTACTTAGGGGAAAAAAAAACGTGTGACTTAAAAATGTTTTCAATTCAAAACACGAGTACGGTTGCGGAATAGAACCGAGTGGAAACGATTGATTGTAATTCAGTAAAACCTGACGCTTAACTTAGATTCCGTTTTCTGCAAAACACGCCAAAAGAAATTGTCACTTCAAAAATAAGGAATCCTTTGTTAAATTTCTTAATCCTTTGATAAATATAAATCATACAACTTCTTACTAAACTACAGTTATAAGCTTTTATGATTAAGATTTAATTACTTACAATGGGTAGATGGAAAAACTAAAGTAAGTATTCAAATAAATCTGAGATATTTAAATTACCTAAAGCAAATGATGTTTGGGCTTAGTCAGATTCATGGATAGTAATTGGCCACATAGAAAATGTTTTTCTGGACTTATAAGAAAAACATCCAAAATTATTTTAAATGTTTCTTTTTTGCACTTTTGGCTGTTGGTCCTAATTTCACTTGAAATGTTATTTTTTTGAGTGATAGAAGCTTAATTGTGGTCTTTGCCTTTCAATACAGTCATTAGACATAATCACTGAAGTTTCAAAGTGGTTCCAATGGACCTCTGAAGGTACTTGTGACTGATAAGTGTTCCGCGGTAAACTAAAATTAATTTATGGGTGCGTTGAAAACGTTAAGGAGTCTGCGGTATGTTAAATTTGTAGTAAAATATCTCTGATTATTTCCATTTTAATGAAGATAAAAATAAATTATTCAGAAATAGTTTAAATTAAAATTTTAACAAAAAATTAAAATTAAATATAAGAACTTCAGTATAAAAATAGAAAAAAAAAATAAATACAAATTAAAATTCTTAGAGTAAAGTTATAAAATTTTAAATTTAAATAATGCAGAGAGGTAAGCGTCTTAATGTGGAAATCGGGCTGTTTGTGGAATAAGAGCTCAATTCATGTGACGTCATAGTCACATGATAGTAAAAGCCACATGATTCTAGCCAATCAATTCAAAAACTCATGTGACGTCATAGTCACATGATAGTGAAAGCCACATGATTCTAGCCAATCAATTCAAAAACTCATGTGACGTGCCATAATAACACACACAAAAAAAACTATCTTGTGTTTCCAGCTAATCAGTTCACGCGCTTCGGTGTTGCTAAGTTTTGCTCTTTGCAGAAACATTCTCCTAAAAATTACATATGTATACAAAATACATTTATTTAAAAGTATAAGCATAAAATTAATTTTTTTTAATTTAAAAAAATCTTTTTGAAGAAATTTTAACATCTTTACCCAAATATGAAATTTGAAATTTTATCTAAGTCTTACAAATAGAACAACAAGTACATTTAGTTTAATGTTTGTTTTGAATTCAATGGAGAACACGTGTTTGTTTTTATCATGTGATCTCATGAATTGAGTCCATTGGTTGTCTACGCAGTTTTCAATAACTTGTATAAAATATGGCAGTATAAAAGTCTTGCATAATGTCGACAGTTCAGTTTTGTGCACTGTCTCGAGATTTAATTGCAGTCAACACATTTACCTTAGTTTTTATAAAAGTGTCATTCTTTGAATTGTGAAGAAGATAAAGTGAGTAACGTAAGTATATTTAAATGCAATTGTGACATTTTGTACAGGGTAGGAAAAATAAAATTGACCACGTGAATGTAGTTCCGTGTTCCAAAGAAGGACTCAATTAAAATTAATCACACACTGACAGATTAAGTGATCTGGGTGGCCAGATAGGGTCGACACCAGATTTACCTCTGTCAGAAGTGAAGGTTGTATGAATGTGATTATGGGGTTCGGTGATGTGCATGGGAAGTTGCATCATCCTCTTGCAAGTAACTCTGAGTCTTTTCCTGCTGAGTTAATGCTGCCAGAAATGGACTCAAAATGTTGTAAATGTAACGCTTCAAATTCAAAGTCTGATGGAAGAAGATAGGACAAATATTTCACGTTCAATCGTGTCCACTCGTCCGAATCACTTTTATTTGCCTCACCCCCGTACATAATTTAATCAAACCAAGTTACATGTTTATTAAATTTGTACTTTATAAAATTGTCATGTTTTATAATAATTATCAATATCATTTTCTTTTATCATTTTCAGGGTATGAAAGTTAAATTTTTTTATTATGCTTTGAAATAGAGTTACTTCACTTCCGGAATTATTGCGTCCATGGACCTCTTTTTAAAAAGAGGTCCGTGGACACTAAGTTTTGGAACACAACTGGTCTAAATAAAATGCTGCATGAAAAAAAAAATATCATCATAAATCACTCATCGATCAATCTGTTCAAAAGGAATATCCAAACTTATTCTGAATTTGGAAAATAAAAAAAAAAAAAAAAAATGGAACATTCCTATTTTTTGCAATTCCTACTTCAGACCAAAAGCTATTCGTCTCTTTCATATGCCAATGCTGAATTGAAAACAATTCTTTTCCTCTGAAAGTGATTCAGATGGCGGCTTTGTGGAAATTCGGAAGATCGAAAGTCTAAAACCCAAATGACATTTTTCCCCGTAGCAGAAGCCACGATGGAGAAATAATCTGATTGCACCTTATGGGTTGACCCCTGTTCTCTGTCAGAAAATAAAATATCCCTTTTTCTGGAGGGGGTGAATGGAAAGCAAGATGACGGATGTCTTTCCGGAAGCAAATCGATTGTCAATCCCTCCCATTGGACTGGTAGAGGATTATTAGCAGATCCAAGACAGTAAAAAGGGCACTGATAGCCTTTGCTGCCTCTCCCCAATAGCCGGGTACATCAATCTTTGAAGTCTTATGCTTTCAATTCAAAAGAGATTTTAAACATATACTGACGAAAAAATTTTTTAAAAATAATAAAAGGAAAATGAAATTTTGACTAATATCGTCATCTAATGCAACAAGAAGTGCTATTAGAAACGGACCTCGTTGTTTTTAATCTCTGTCAAATGATAAAGATGACACCTGAGTTGTCACATCCTCAACAAAATACCTCATCATGCCACTGGAGGGTTTTGAGCCTCGACAGATTAACCCTTAAAGCGGTGAATTGTTTTGTCTAAAATGTTCCAAAAAGACACCTTTTTCACTGCATATAACTAAGTATAATACTTAACAGAATGCAAAAATGGAAGAATGTTACTTTAATTTTTGGTTTTCAAATTTTCCCACTATTTTATATTTTATAATTGTGGAATATAAAAATTTCTTTAATTATTTTTTTTAAGTGCACTCAGCATGTTATGAAGAATGTTTCAAATATCTTGAAAGAATTTCTCTCATATCTACAAACACATTTTATGTTCTCATTTCTTTTTGAAACTATTAGGGTCTTGTGAATGTGGTCGTGGTAGCCTAGTGATCAAGGTATCGAATCGTAGTTGGCTTGTCACGAGTTCGAGCCCAGTGCCACTAAAGACCCACCGTGTTGGGAAGCGATGCACGTTAAATCAAATCTATCGAGAGCTCAAATGTCCTCCCGTTGGTGTGGTGTGGTAGTTAGGAGAGGGGGGTGATAGCTCAGGTGTCATCCTCGTCACTTGACCATTATTAAAAATGACAAGGTCCTTCGCCAAAAGACCTCGTATAGCTAAACAGTATGCTGTTAATATTCACTCACTCACTTTTTGTGTGTGTGTTTGCAATTATACACACACACACACACACACATATATATATATATATATATATATATATATATATATATAAATGTAATAATTCACTCTGGCATACTTTTAATTAACTCTTTAATGATCTATAAATAATCTGTAAATCTTAGGTTTTTAAAAATAAACATTGTAATCTTAATCGTAATCGGCTAAGCCGATTTCCGTACCCGGCGCATTTTAGCCAATCTATTACGTAATAGTCACACGCACTATTACGTAATAGATTTCCGTACCGATTTCCGTACCCGGCACTATTTTAGCCTACTATTACGTAATAGTCACGCGCTTGTGCACTGTTGGTATATAAACATCAAAATCTGATGTAATCGCGCTCTCTTTTCTCTGCTTGCCACCATAATGTAAGATTGAAAATACTTGCTGCTTTTTGTTGTCTTTGTGTTGTGTCCTCCAAAATGCCGCTGTCTACTCAATGTTAACGTAACGTAATTGTGCTTTAATCTGTTGATGTGTGCTCATAATAAAGGAGGTAAAGCTATTCTGAAGACGTCATTACTAAATAAAAATTGATAATCTTCCACTCCGGCCAACACTACTTCAATATATTTCATATATATATATATATATATATATGCATGCAAATTTTGATGCATGATGTAATATTTACTCTCTGTTATGTAATATTACAATGGAGGTCAGAGGTCAAAGATAATAAAAACTTTTTTTTATTATCTTTTAATTTTCATTTATTCTCATTCTCATGCAACTAATTGCACAATGCCTTTTCAATCTCTCTTCTTAATCGATTATTGAAATTTTTTACGAATCTAACATCCTGCGTCCATCCCAAAGTATACACCGGATGAGTAGTATTTCAGTACTATAGACAAACTACATTTCTTATAAAAGCACTAGCACTAATAATTTAACGGCAAAATAATTTAAAAATACTAGCAATTCAAGATAGAAAGAAGAAAATATGAGTGCCCGTACAGCGTATGTGCACACTGGTTGTGGCCTGCTTTTGATAGCCCCTATGGTATACGGGCGAATCGATTAAGGGGTTAAACGTGCATATGCTCTTGAATAAGGCGGTGAACTCACCACGACCAGTAATGGTAAAAACTAAGTGAAGTATATATATATATATAATATCAAAATGAATATGTACAATACATTTAGTAGAAACAAATTAATATAGAAGGATTTAATCCATTGGAAATTTATGTTATTAAATTAGACTCTTTTAAAGATAAATTTCACTTTTTCATTCATTTTCCAAAAGAAAGAGATTTAATCAATATCTTAGCTGCAAAGTTTCCTTTTATATCGAGTAAATTATCCTGCAATGAATGCATTTCTGTCAACAGAATGATAATTAAATTAATAAAAGAAACATGTTGGAACTCAAACTCTCAACATTTTTTCGGTTTAATAATGACATCCTTCATTAGGAAACCCTCAAATGTAATTTAATGTATGAAGTGATAAAATTATAAGACCGAAGAATATGTAATGTGTTAAAATGTATGATAAGGATTTACTATATCACTTTAAAGACCACAAGCGTGACATATAATTGGAACACTTAAGATAAAATAATTTTGTCTTAAATATTAACCATTCTATAAATCAATGAGAAATACTTTTCTCTTTCGATTTATTGCTAATTGCCACAATAGGACTATTAGATTATGCTTATGATGTCATAACAGATATGTTGAAGAAATAAACTCAATTAAAAACTGAAATAAAAAAAAATCTATGTATTTAAAAGATGTTTCCAAATTGCTGGAGCAACTTCCTTTTTGAAAATTTTAATAGAAAATAATATTTTACTCGAAGATCTTTCTTGTCATTATACAGCATCAAATGCAAACACTCTTAAAGAAATTCACTCAAAAAAATATTAAGTATTTCATTATCTTAATTCCATTCCATGAATTGTTCACCATTAAGCTGTTTTCTTTTAAATGAATGCAATTTTTCCAAATATCAACTTGTTTTCATCTTTTCTTTAAATCATTATAAAAAAAATGGCGGAAAGAATAACCATACCCCGATTACGAACTAATTAAATACTCACGTTCAATTTTTATTCTAATAATAAAGAAACACATCTTACAAAATGATTTAATTTTCTTCCTTTTTATGAATGAAAGAATTCTCTATTCTCTCTCTTGGTAATCGCAATTCATTCTTACTTATGTTTTTTTTTTTTTATTAGCGAATATTTCGTGTAACTAGTTATTCATTATTTCCACAATTATGACGAGAAAAATGTAGTTCTTTGTTACCCCATTATCTTTCATTTCTTAATTCTTATTACCAAATATCCTGGCGGGAAGAAACCAAACAAAGTAGTAATTGTAAAAAAACAGGAAAAACAAACAGCAAATGTTTTGAATGCATTATTTTGAAGATGCTTCCATTAAAACTATTCTTTCAGCACCTAAAGGAGGCGTTTGTTTCCTCAGGTGACAATCTACAATTCTCAAGGCATGCGGATTTCTTTATAATCATCCTGAAGGGTAAAAGTTACAGAGTACGCATTTTTTTTCTCAAAGACAACGTTGAATCATTTGTGCTACTTCGGGCCATAAATACTAAACTAAGATATGGATTAATTTCTAAATATGTGACAAATACGTGTCGATTATAAGGATGGAAAAAGAAAGCATTTTTATGAGAAAAAAATTAAAAGAATTTCAGTAATTCTCTTCTTTATTTTAGCTTTTGGAACTTTTTTACAGAAATCGTTGAATATTAAAATCATAATCAACAGAAAACAGTATATTGCAGAGAAAAGAATTTTCTTAACAATTTTCAACAGAAAATGCAATAAAGGAAAAAAGTAAAAGCAAAATTATATCTTTTTCTCAAATTTATTTTTAAAAGATATAAGGATGAATTCTGAAAATGCAATAATATATCAAAGTGTATTTTAACATGTTTTTTTAATCCATTCACGAATTTGGAAGTTTAAATAAAAATGACTCATTAAGTTTTATAATCGTACAGATACAGTTAGAAAATCGAATGACATGAATAAATTTTATAAAAAAAAAGAAAAAACCTTGGACGACAAACAATGAGGTTCCAATTTAGTTCAATTGAATTGCATATAATAGGAGAATTACAGTACAAATATAGGTAAATTCTTAAAATTTCCCTACTCAAAATTGTTCCTTTTTTTGCAATAAATTATGTAAAAAAAGTTAATATTGTTAGTTTTATCGTGAGCCTAATGTAAAAAAATTTTTTGAACATACTTATTTTAAAAACATTTATACATAAGTTACACGGATTTATCTCAAGGCATTTTGACATTAATATGATGTAATTTGGTTGTTGCAGTCATGAAAAGGATGAAGAGGCTACATATAATTTTAGTTGCTCAGTTACTGACAATCACAAACAAAAAAAAAAAAGAGTTACACAAAAAAACTACACATATGGTTTAAAGAACTTTCACAAAAGAATCCCATTTTTGCTCTCAAGATCTCCATCTCTCATAATTTTGGTGCACAGGAAGCTCTTAGAATCATATCATTTTCGGTAAAAACTGATTGGTCCGAATATGTGATTAATGTCTTTTTTAGAAACGCTAACTTTTCAGTTTTTTGTGACAGAAAGTTTAATTCTTACTCGTTAAGTAGGTAAATTAAATATTATTTATCACAAGAAGACTTGGAGGGCTCAAGACCTTTATGAATTAAAACCCTTTACAAAAAACGTTTAAGCGTACGATTCTATATATATATATATATCTTGAATAGTTATACTTTGGTTCTATAGCTATTTGTGTATTTATATTATGGATTATATATATATATATATATATGATGTATATATATACACAGTGGTGGCCACAATTGCGTGTGAGGCCTTGCGTTATCGTGGAGGAGCAAAACATCTTTTGGTCGTATGCCGTACCGTTTGTTTTGCAATAGTTCTCGGAACATCCGTAGAGCTGCGCAGTAGGCACCTGAGTAGATCGTTGTTCTATGTGGCATATAGTACGCCAACAAAACACCGCGCCAGTCCCAGAACACTGTTGCAATAATCTTGTGCATTGACAACGTTTGTTTGGCTTTCACCTTGACGTGAGAGGATGTGTGTCATTCCATTTGATTCCAGGGTGATATGGGATAGCCATGTTTCATCTCCAATAACAATTCGACTCAACATGCCATCCCATTGTCCTTGTAACGAATCAAAAAGTCTAATGAACTGGCAAACCTCTTCTGTTTGTGTTCCGCAGTGAGGAGTCTAGGTACCCTCCAAGAAACCAATTTTTTAACGTTGAAGTCTTCAGTCACAATTTTGTCACGACCAAGAAACGTCCGGAAATTCCAATGAAAGAGTGGTTATCGTGAATCTCCTGCAGGAATTTTTGTTTCAACTGCTTGCATCAAATCATCAGTGATTACAGAGGGCCGGACTGAGAGTCCTCCGTCGTGGTCGTTTTTCGCCCATCTTTAAACTTCATTACCAATTTTCGCGAACTATGCTTTCACTCATTGCTTCTGTGCCATAAACTTCTGTTATCTGGCGATTAATATTTGCAGCCGACATGTTTCTTGCCGTCAAAAAACGTATAACAGACCATATTTCACATGGAGGGCAATTTTCAATCTTCTTAAACATTTTAAAGATGCGTAGCGAAGCTTACACAACTGCTACAGAGCTGGAAATAGCACGATTGTGTTTGCAAAGGTTGCTGGTTAGTGACGCTGAGACTCGTTGCGGCGTACGGGCGAATTAGGGAATATATGAGCCAACGGACCTTACTTAAAAAAAGCCCTCGTATATATATAGACTGTCACAAGCATTTTTGTTCTGTTACTGGTGATTACTCGTTTCTTTGAATGTGTTATTTGTTTATTATTTTTCATGAAATGATAAGAATTTTTTTAATTTTTTAAAATCACAAGACTTGCTGAAGATTTTTTTAGATTTTTGACAATTTACAATGATATTTTTTGATATCATGATATTGTTAATAAACAAGCAAGAGATAGTGACCCTACCCAAGTGGAACAAATCTTTAAATCTTAGTGATGATAAATTTAATGAATGAAATGTATGTCAGTGGAACTCCTATCATTCGCTACAGAATCTAAGAGAACATTTTTAGGCTTTCAGGTTCACCAGGGAAATAAAAGATTGTAAAAATACTACAAGCTCCGAACTGAACCAGCACTCGGAAATCAACAGTTGGCAATGAGTAAGGCACAACTTATTTTCGGTAGAGCTAGTAAGTAAAACTCTAAGCTAATAGACAAATAAAAAAACATGCAAGCATTTTTAAGTAAATTTTATATTTTAACTCTTAAAATTTCTAAGTGAACACATCTGTTACTAATTAAATGTAATATTTTGTAATGGTACATTTCTAATCGTATGTAGTTGACACACTATCTCCAACCTCAAAAGCAACCAAACCTTAACACTTTTGTAAGGAAATACTACTTACCACACCATTAGGACTCTACTGATTATTTGGTATGGATAGAAAAAAAAATATTCTCATATCAGAGAGACTACCTACTTAAAATATTAATTATGTTATTATTCTTCGTCACCTACTTTAATCCCTTGTATTTGGTATGATTTTCATCGAAACGAGTGGGTAGGTATATATATATATAAAGTAGGAACTAAGTAGCTTTGATGTGCTATAAACACGAATATATACTTGTATACCGAAGTTAAGAGGAAAAACTACTCATCCGTGGATTTTAAAAACTACATTATACCATTTCAAATGAAATTTGGCATGACAAATTTTAAAAAGATAGTAACAAAATTAATTGTACTCGTTCATGATAGCACGATAGTCCAAAAATGAGGCAGATATATGGTACTTGTTGAGGGCTTAATATGGATTTCGTGATACTGTTGGTTAGTCATTCTTTATTATATCCATCAATAACGTATTCGCATCATTTCTAGTTTGGTTTAGTGAAACATAATCACCGATTTCTTTAAAGAACCATCCACACTCTATTAAGGCTTAAGCTGTTTAGTGGTCTTACACAGAAATTCGTTAGAATGACCTTTTTAACTTTCCAAGAGGCATTTTGAAGCTACTCAGACAAAAAAACACCCGTAAAATACAATTCTGAAATTTATTCTGCACGATATAGTGTTTGCTAATAGCCTACTATCATCAAGGATGCCTTTTATGGGCGCTTATGCTGAAACATATCCAGAGGTTTCCAGACTTTTTGTCTCATAGACCCCTTGCAAAGTTTTTTTCGATTTTGGTTTCTTTGCAAATTTATCAATTTAAATGTCTTTTTGATAGCTATTATAGTGATATTTACTTTAAAAGGTTTTAATTGTAGTGAAGTATAGTGTTTAAAACTTAAGAAACACATGCTAATTAATTAAATTTAAAAAATTAATAAATGCATAAAATAAATGATTAATCAAGAAATGCTTTTAATGGGAGGGATTAATGGGGTGATCAAAAAACAAATTTCACCATTTGGTATCAATTTTGTCAGGTTTAATTCTAAATCTCTTCGGTTAGTAGTCTCCGGTTTTATCTTTATATTTTATTTTAATTTGGAGATTGGCAACCACACTGAAACTTCTCACTAGAAAAGGTACTTAAAAACACACTTTCTGACAATACTCCATAATTCAGGATAAATAACAGGTATGTGTGTGTCTTTTTAAACCAAAATTTGTGACCCCCATTTCTAAACTTTATTTTAAGATCTCCGTTAGTGCCTATTACAATCATTCCTCTTGTAATATGACCTTTGCTCTTTTTTGAAGGTCACTATTTGAATTTATTGCCCACATTGGTTTTGCTATAGTCAAAGCATTCTCAAACGTAGTTTCGAAATCTGAATAAAAAGCATTTAAATGTTGAACGTTTATTCAACATCATTTTCCTGGCAGATTGTCTGTAGCTGATTGAGAAACTGGGAAAATTCACGACGTCAAATCTTATACTTCTTAAGCTTACTTTGGCGAGAAACGTTGAAATAATGAATCTTGCACGAATGAAATTTATGCTATCCTCTTGTAACTGCAAACTAACCTCGTTAAGGTATCCGACTACGTTCGGAACAGTGATTTTAAAAAAGCGCATAGCATCTTTCATGATATTTAGTGTCACTTAGATTAGAATGCATGTATAAAATTGTTTTAAGGACATTTGGACAAAAAAATTATTTAAATACAATAATTAGGCAAAAAATTAACTTAGAATATTTTTTTTCCAAATGTTCTCCTTTTGTGAAAAATGCTTCTATTATAACAATATTTTGCCTGTATATAGCTCAGAACTTTGTACAGAGGCTCCACTAGAATTTTTGAAATAGATAACTTAGAAGTGGGTTTATCCATATTTATGACAACAGAGGGGAGAAATTTTAAAAAACGCCAATAATTATTTAAATTGGTGATAACTGAAAATAATGTGAATTTTTCAAACATTCTAGTTGAGCGTCTGTACAGAGGTCTGAGCGATATACAGGCAAAATATTATTATAATAGAAGCATTTTTCACAAAAGGAGAACATTTGGAAAAAAAATTATTCTAAGTTAATTTCTTGCCGAAATATTGTATTTAAATAATTTTTTTTGTCAAAATGTCCTTATACAACAATTTTATACATGCATTCTAATCTAAGTGACATTAAATATCATGAAAATTATCCACTTATGCACTTTTTTAAAATCACGGTTCTGAACGTAGTCGGATACCTTAAATTTAGTGAACAAATCTGTTAAATAGGAAGAATCTGGTTTCCATTTAAATAAATTTTCTATTAAAATAAAAGTCATGATCTGATTTAATGAAGGCTAATATGTAGATCACCATTTACACCTCATGAACACCCAAGTTATTTTTTCGTTGCTATAGACCCCTTACAAGTCATCATAAAACCCTCAGGTTCAATATAGACCACTTTGGGAATCACCCCTTGCATATCCCATCGTAGTATACGCTCGGTGAAATTTTCACTCAATTTTGGATATTAATTTCAGTGTGTTGCATCCTGTATGGACAGCAGTACACATAATTATGGAACAAAAATTGTTAGAAAAAAGGAATATGAAAAACCAAACTCTCTCTTTTTAAAAAATATTTGATCTTCAATTTAAAGAACTTTTTAAATTGTTGAAATATCTTCAGAACATATAACAAGAGACTGTTTCATTAGTTTTCGGAATACCAAAATAGGGAAATTAACAAAAATCACAACTTCTTTATTATTTCATATTCTTACTCCATTCCTAAGATTTCTAGTAATTTTACTCATTAACGCTCTAAGGTGCAATAACTATTTTTCATTTATTTCATTTGATTCGATTTATTCTTTCTGCAGAATCTAAGGCTTTCTGTTAGACCTAGATATATCTGTGAAAATGCTTAGCCATACAAAAAGAAGTAATAAACCTCTTCTAGTATTAGTAAGAATCTCGAAACAACTTGGTAGGCCGCGGTTGCCTAGTGGTCAAGGCATCGGATAGTGGCTGGCATGTCATGAGTTCGAGTCCAGTACAGCTAAGGACCCACCGTGTAGGGGAGCGATGAACGTTAAATTTGGCGAGAGCTCAAACTCGTCTTCCCGTTGGTGTGGTGGGGTAGTTAGGAGACGGGTGCCAGCTTAGGTGTCGTCCTTATCACTTGACCAAGGTTCAAAATTACGAGGTCCGTCGCCATAATTTAAGCTTAACAGTGCCTTATACGACGTTAACATTCACTCACTCGAAATAACTTGAGAGGGGATCCCAAAAAAAGGGCAGATCAGTTGAATGAAGAGCCAAATGAGATGTACTAATTTCTTCAAGCTCACGTGTCGTCCTCTATATGTAACTAGAGTTACATTATGTCCGTGCATTACCATCAATTTCTTTTTTCCAAATTTGAATGGGTGTAAGAAATCAAATAATTAAAGTAAATAACTATGAGAAGTGTTCAAATAATATCCAACTTTCATTGATAAAAAGTGTCTGTTATATTACAATAACAATCTTACACTTAACTTTTCAATGAAGTATCTTTTGAACTTCGGCCGAATTTTTTTCCAACTATACTGCCATTGAGGAATTCATTCTTATAGAAACGTTCATCCATCGAATTCTGAGCACTTCTACTCTGGATTGGAATCTCATTCCTTTTTTTTCTAATGTTTGGAAATTGTCATGGTTTAATGTTTGCTTTGCCATGATTTTGGGTCACTTTGTCAAACCCGAAATCCGTACAGTACTGATACATTTACATTTTCCACTTGTCAAAGGTCACCGAACAAATGGCATGTTATGTAAATAAGAAATACTTATACTTGCTCATTCTGTTTCCCATATAACGTCATCAAATCATGCTTTCTTGAGTGAGTGAATTTTGGTCAATAGCATACGAACTACTTTTGGCTAAGCTGCGCCAAACATTTTTTAAAATATGAAAAGTATAAAATCGCTAAAATGTTTGATAAAATAATTTTAGTAGTGAAAAGTAAATCTCAAATTAAATACAAAATTCAGATTCTATAAAATATAAGGTAAACAGATTTTGGTGGGAAGGTATGCTTTCTTAACTGCATTTATATACTGAAGCACGATAAAGTTTAGTTGGAGTTTTTGAACATACATCGTAGTACAATACGTGAATTATTAGAAAACATCTACAAACCAAACAAGTTGTTGTTGCAGACGTATAAAAGTTCAGGAAAATAAGTGAACAAGACAAAGACATTTTTTGTCTTATTTGAATACTTTTCGTTTGCTTAGATTTGTTTTATATAAATAAGCTTCTTAAGTTACTCCGAAGCACGCTCCAGAAAACATTTTATTTTCAAAGCGAAATATTTTCGAATATGAGATAAGACAATGCGTTTTCCTTCAAGTGGTTCCATGCATTTTTGAATAAATTGAATTTATGTATATGCCTCCCAAAAAGTACTTTAAAAGGGCTACGTTTTAGAAGTTTTGACTCGTATCAACGAACTGTTTATTTCCTTCTCCAGTGTTTTATTAATTGCATCAGATACAGTATTTTACATAAAATCATTTTATTTCCTTTTTCTTTAATAAAAGTGCACATTGCTCATTAAAAATAATTTTAGCTGTTTGAAATTAATAATATAACAATTTGGTCAATATTTTGACAGTTATTAATGATTTTTAAAGTTTCAAAATAAGAAAATTTAATAAAATGTTTTATTTAAATATGTCTGTGTTACCTTAATTATTTTTTCTTTCATAATTTTCAAGATGCTTTTTTTTTGGTAATATGTATTAAAGAAGAAAAATTCCAAAAAACATGGTTTTGCTCTCTATTTAAAAAATAATTACATTAAGATATTTGTTATTTTTTAATACTGGGTAAGAAGAAACTTCACTATGAAGCTATAATTATTAATTTCAATAAATATTTCAAGCATTCGTTTGTGTGAATGCATGTCATTCCATCACTTTGCATTCTAATATGAGACATTTTAGAGAACATATATTGAATAAATATATCTAATTTATTTCACACACACACATCAAATTCAGCTTCAGGTTATTTTTAAATATATTTCTTAACAATAATATCATTTGTAAAGTACACTAAAAGTCCATAAAACTGGTATAGCAGGTCTTATGCAAATAATGGAAGTATTCAGCCAATCAGCGTAACGTGATGCGCTCAACCGAGTACATATAAGACAGCAGGTGCCTGAGGAGGCTATGACACCGAATCTTGCTATTACATTGGATGGTTATCAAGATTTAAGTGATTTTCAACGGGGACTAATCGTCAGTGCACGAGAGATGGGGCACAATATTTCCGAAACAATCATAAAATTTCTATTTTCGCGATGACTATTTCAAGGGTGTACCACGAATATCAGATGTCTGGTAAAACTTCCAATCTCCGATAGCGGTGAAGCCTGAAAAAGATCTTGACAAGGCGGGATCTTCGACGGCATCGAATAACGAGATAGACGTTCAATACTTCCTCTAATTCAGTGTTTCTCAAACTGTGGGGCGCACCCCCTAGGGGGCATGATAACCCTACAAGGGGGGCGCGAGCATATCGAAAAGTCGAAAACAGAAAACTATTTAAAAAAATTATTAATTTACTGAAAATAAGCGTAACAAAATACATACTGACATAACAAAAAAATAAAATGCACATTTACATTAATATAACACACTTAAAAATGTATCAGTATTACACAATGTGTTTCATAATTAATTTAACATTACTAAGTTAAGAACAAGTTTAATAATTATCAGTGGCCCTATGGGCATGTCATAAAATTATATATGAAATTTAATACTTATCTCGATAATTTGTACGGTTTATAATTAAAGCCGTATTGCAGCTTTAGAGTCAAAGTACATTATTATTGTTCTCAATACATTATTGTATAAGGGGGGTGGGCGCGATGAAAATTATGACTGAAAATTGGGTCACGAATACTGAAAGTTTGAGAAGCACTGCTCTAATTGCTATGGATTTGAATGCAAGTCCATCAACAAGTGTCAGCGTAAGCACTGTGCAATGTACCTGGTTTTCGCAGCCGCTGACCATCTCGTGTACCGTTGTTAACTCAGAGGAACAAGACTCTGTGCCTTGCATGGACTCTCCGACACCATCGTTGGACATTGATGACTGGAAAAAAGGTAGTCTGGTCTAATGAGTCACGTTTCCAATTATATTGGGTGGATGGGCATGCATGGGTGTGGAAATAACCCTAATAGGTCCCTCATGCCGACTAGGAACTCTTCAAGATCAAGGAGGCTCTGTGATAGTATAAGGCGTCTGCAGAAGGCAGGAAATGGGACCATTAATATGGCTAGATTTGACCATGACAGGTCAGAGGTACTTTAACATCCTTTCTGACCACCTGTATCTATTAATGTATTGAGTGATTTCCGATTGAAGTGGACAATTCTAAGAGAAAAATATGCCACCCCTCAGGTCTGCAGTAGCTACTGAGTGGCTCAAGAAGCACTCTTCTGAACTTCGTCCCTCTTTTGGCCACCTTCCCTAGACATGAACATGATCTCCACAACCTCACACTCCCAAGTCCTAATTAGTTGAATCCATGCCACTCCGTATTGCAGTAATTCTGCATACTCGTGGGGAATTTTCACGATTTTAGAATGGTGCACAAATTTTTCTGACACTTCAGTGTAAGTTATAAGCAAATAGTTCATTTCATATTGCAAAATATTACAAGTCATTTTTTCTGAAACTTTTTTAAATGGAGAAAATAATTTTTTTTGTTTTCTAATACAGGTACAAATACTTATAACAAAATATATACATACTTACACGGAACATAAAATTAGGCATTGTGGTAATTAAATATGTAACAATACATCTGCAGTTTGGATGATAAATATTCATGAATGCATACTATTATGATTATTAAT
This sequence comes from Trichonephila inaurata madagascariensis, assembly GCA_019973955.1. Taxonomy (NCBI): domain Eukaryota; kingdom Metazoa; phylum Arthropoda; class Arachnida; order Araneae; family Nephilidae; genus Trichonephila; species Trichonephila inaurata. The sequence continues at coordinate 171,388 of BMAV01011906.1, read as the reverse complement.
TATGAATACATTTTTATCAAGTACCACAAATACGAATAATTTATTAATATCCCTATTTGGACGAACTGTTTTTGTATTTATTATTCCCATATTATTTCTTTAATGCTCAGTGTGCAACTATATATTGTATTTAATAATATAATAAGATATACATTTTTATACTTACCAAATAGCACGTGCAAAATGTATATTAAATGAATATGAATGCATGATTGTTAAAGGAAAAGAATACAGAGTATCCTGGCTTCAAGTATCCAAAAGTCATGCCTTATTATTACGGAACTACCCATCAGAATGTAATAAACTGTTCATCCTTGAATTGGAAATCCCTACGAGATATTTTGGGTCTAGTCCGAAAGGCCACACGTGCGTGCATTTTTCGACAATCGCAGACGATAAACTTGTTGCACTGACTTCATAAGTAAAGATGTGGATATCACAGCAAAAGGAGCGTTGAGTATTTTGGTTAACAGAATTTAAACCAGTCACGCGTGTACAGCGACGTGTTCGAACAGAATGGAAAGTCTTTACTGGCTTGCATAATAGATTTATCAGGACACCTAAGCGATGAATCACGCACACGATCAATAGTGTCTTCTATCACGAGAACTTAAGATACTTGCCAGTTTGAGATGCCAAAGTTCCCGTCTCCTTTAAAATTCTTTCATATCGGTGGATAGATTTTAGTGTTGAAGGATTGACATCCCATTCTTTTCGAACACGGTGCTATAGACTCGTGACTGATTTAAATTCCTTAACCAAAGTTCACACTACACCTTTTGCTGTGGCATCCAGATCTTTACTAATGAATTCAGAGTAACAAGTTTATCGTCTGAGATTGCCGAATAATGCATGCGCATACAGCCGATCGGACTAAACCCTAAAAGTACCGGAGGGGTTTTCAATCCATGGATGAACCGTTTATTACATTCTGATGGGCAGTTCCATAATAATAAGCCCTAACATTTGGATACTTTAAGCCCTAACACCCTGTATTCATCATAAACTCTTAAAAAATTATAGGCTGCAATTGTTATAAGAATGTGATTACAAAATGCTGTAAAATATTAGTCGAAATGGATTTCAGTACATAAAAATTGTTAACTACATTTTCCCATTCCTTCTAAAATATTAAGTTTTAATAATCACAATTAATTATACAGACAATAAAGTGTAATTAAAATATCTGTAAGTCAAATATATTTTAATGTTTCGTTATTGAGATATTTATGACAAAAATTAGAAACATAAATAAACATAGTTCATAGAATACTATACTTGCAAAACTTTTTCTCTGCTTTTAAAATTAATGTAGTCTGATATATAACAATATATAGATATCTTATTATAGTTTGATTACATTTTTTCAACAGTACCATTTAGAGAAAAGTTTAATCAACTGTAACTTAAATACTTACTTAGGATTTGAATACGTTCTTTTCATTCAAAAAAATTTTCCACTTTCTTACATTTAATCCGCATTGAAAAGATTGTAAACAATATTTCTGTTGAAAAATTCTCTGCAGATTTAAAATATTTAAAATAAATAAGACAACCTAACACATTTGAACATAAAACGGGATTAATTTTTCCACTGGGAAGCTATCCACAAACTAAATGTATTTCGACTTATTGCGTGATTTTTCTTCTTCTGGATCATTAAATTCACTTTAGACACCGTTTTGACACGGAAATAAAGTTTAAATATCACTCAACAACATTCCACCGACAAAGAGAGGAACCAGATTCCAAGAAAAATGGTTGACGGTCACCTCAAGCAGAAAAATATTTACTCTCTACAAATTAATGACTACATTCTTCTAAATGGGGAGGTGTTAGAAGGCAGTCAGGCACTCAAAGGAAAAGGGAAAATATTGAGAAAAGAGGTGGCGATGAAATATTTTATGTCGACTAATTAAGAAGGGGACATTTTCATTCAATTTATTTCCCATCATCATATTTAACTATCTCAAATGGGATTTTCATTCGAGCACTCTTTCATCCGAGAGATTTGGGGATTTTTTTCCCTTCAATTCCTCTAAATCATCCATCGGGAAAGTTCTTTAGGGAAAGTTTGAATTCTCCCTAATTGGACGCTTTTAATGAATCCTGGTGAAAATAATTAATGTGACATGGAAAGGAGGAGAGTGGTTCTTTCCTTTCATAGTTTATACACTGAGTAGATTTGTAGACATGAATTTTCCATTTCATGGGCTATTGATATTCAACTGATATTTTTTTTTGGAAAATTGTCAGAAAGCTGCAAGAAATAAAAGCTGTTATAAAAAGATTGTAAAAACAAAGTTCTTTACCATTTTTTTTTTATTTTAATTTCTTTTAAATGTATTAAAAGCTTTGCATTAGGCATGACATGCGGATTTAAAGCTTACGTTTTGCATTACAAAAATCATGCTCACTTCCGTAATAAATGTAAATAAAAAAAATATTTGTGAGTAACATCAGATGAAGGAGGAAAGGTAAAGCTTTAATGTTGAAATTCTACGCATCATTTTTTTAAAAAAAATACACTAACAATGTTTTTAGCATTTACAAATTGTAATTATGTATATCATGAGAAAACGTGTTTCTAATTCAAGTAGATATTCAAGACATAAGCTTGAGTAAATTGTAACACAGTAATTTTCGTCAACATTTATATTTGAGCGCGATACTATAATGACAGAAAACTACTGAAACTTTGACATTTAAAGGACTGGACAATTTTACAAAAATCCCCATGCAAAATTTCGCAAAGAACAGTTGTGTTGCTACTTTCATTGAAGAATATTTATTAATTGTTATTTCCCGAAATGCTCTTCTGTTTCCTATATACATAAGGTTTTATACTACGTTTTGTTACGTTTAGATGTCAAGAAGAGTTCTACTGTCTACATTTTTTTTTTTTTTACTTACAAATTAATTTCATAAATGACTACTAAATTAATTGTTCAACCCCCACACACAGCAAATTTAAGCCAAAGCATTTGCAGTGTGGTGCTTATTTCTCGCATAGTATTAATTTATAACTTTTGTAATTTAAGTGGCCAAGGAAACAGAGTTCTAGGTTACTAAGAAACACGGTACAGGAAAATAGATGGTTCGCTAATCTACTTATAGCATATGTTCATAATGACTACTGTTCATCTCTTGGCACCTTTCAGCCCTGGTCAGCAAGTTGCGGAAGGCAGATCGAAGATGGACACTTGAAATCTCTGAATTCTTATCACAAATGTTCTGCTGCTGTGTTTGAAGAGTATAAGGGTGTTGCGATACACCTTAGACTTGAGGGTTCTTCAAAGGCTTAATCACACACTGACAGATTAAGGATCCTTTGGGCCAGCTAGAATGGGAAACCCGCTTGCAGGGTAAAATTTTTTAAATAGGGCTGAGGGTTTTATCGTTTAAAATAATTTTGTTAAGGGGGTTTTATCGGTAAAATAAACCAAGTTAGTTTTAAATTTCGCTCAAAAACCAAAAGTTTCCAATTTTTTTCCCAAAATTCCTCCAAGTTTCCCTTTTTTTGTTTGCCTCACCCTGTATGATTTTATTGATTTGCATATAAATACTTATTTGAAAAGTTCAATGAGGCATATGCACTCATGGACAAAAAAATTAGCGCACCAAGAAGGAGTCGAAAAAATGAAATTAAATTTTACATACGTTACTGACTACTTTGATATAAGAAAAAATTAGAAAATCAAAGAAAAATGCTTTTACTTCAGAGAAAAAGGCAAAAGAATGGAGGATTTAATACCCTGCTGAACCCCTTATAGAGCGAATGCACGATGTGATACGATCGGGGATTGAGGCATAGAAGTTCTGTATGATGCCTTAAGACATTTCATTCCATATTCACAGTAACCTTGCCTCTAGTTCATTCAAACTCATGGGATGCCCAACTTAACGTCCCAAAGGATTCCAGATATGCTCAATTGGAGACAAATCTGGTGATCGGGCAGGCCAAGGAAGGGTAGTAACAGTGCCTTGCCGTATGAGGCCAAGCCTTGTCTTGTTGAAAAATGGCTCCTGGGAGCCGTTGAATGAGTGGAAACACATGCAGTTGCATGATGTCAAGGACATACCACTGGGCTGCCATGGTGTCACGGATCAATACCAGTGGTGTCCGTGTATTGTAGGCAATGACACCCCATGCCATCACACCAGCTGTGGTAGCTGTGTGTCGCTTTAAAGCAAAGACAGGATTGAGGCGTCTACCACGGGGTCTCCACACACGAACATGATTGTCATCACTGCTGAGACTGAATCTGGATTTGTCGCTAAAGACGACCTGGTTCCATTCCGCTGCAATCTAGTTTCCTCATGCGTGGCACCACACCAAACGGAGGCGTCGATGGGTGGGCGTCAAGGGCAGCACACGTAATGGGCACCACGATCCCAAATGTCCTTCAGCCAGGCGCCTTCGTATGGTTCGAGAAGACACAGGGGTTCCTAGTGAAGGTGCTACCTGTACCTGGGTGGCGGCCGATGAAGCAGTTGGCTGTACTCGTGCATTTCCTACGATGTGGGGGTCTTCTCAACGGTTGGTCTGTCGAGGGCGTCCTGAGCCTGGTCTTCGTGTAAATGTCATCTCTCGGATCCACTGGTCACAACAACTCCTCATAACACAATCAGAGCGGCCTAATTGACGAGATACTCTCTAGCTAACCACGGGGCTTCCATGATGCTCCCCTTTTTAAACTGTGACAGCTGCTCATGTACCCCATGTCTACCTCTCAAGGTACATGCCTACCTCAGCTCTTTCTTTGTAAACGATTCAGCATATTCAAACAAGCTTTAATTACCTGTTTTATACTCCACGGAGAACGACGTTAAATGCCCTCTACTGTCTTTACGTAATGCGCAATGACGCTGCATTTCTAATCATTTGCATATCTCCTCGACATGCACCTTTATGCCAAGTTTCGCTACGATCCCGCAATTATTTCTTGTTGCGCTAATTCCTTTGTCCAGGAGTGTATATCGCTTAAAGTGTCTGAATCTACGCACATTTGAGAATGTGAGTTTAAAGCATTAAAACCACAAGAGAAAGCCTCGCTTAGGATGTACTTAAGTTTAGCGGTCACCTTTAGCTGACTCTCTTCAATCATTGAAAATCTTTGTCCTTCACAACAATAACAGTCAATACCACTCGTAGAAGTTATTCAACTTGTTCATGCACCGCTGAAATAATTTGATGATAAGCGTTTCCTGACATTACGAGCTTAAAAAGTATCGCATTTTGACACGTTGAGTGGTGTTGTTTACTAAAACACCTCTACACTAAACAGCTCGAAACGAAACACTTCTTGCTTACGCAAATGCATACATACATATATCTGATGCGAAGGTCATTCGCATAAAGTTTTGAATAGAGGATGTATATATCGGGTTGGAGGAAAGTTCTGTCGTATTTTAAAGAAAATATTTGAATGCATTTATAAAAATATGTATTTAATTTTAATCAATTATATATGCTCCATTATTTGTTAAAACTTGTTGCCATCTTTCAGGTAACATATTAATTTCTATTTTGTAGAAGTTCTCGTCCTTTGAGTTAAAATAGTCAGCAACTGTCTTAGAAACACTTTCAAAAGACTTGGATTTTTTTTCCGTTAGATAATTTTGCAGAGATCTGAACAGGTAATAATCAGATGGTACAATGTCAGGTGAATACGGTGGGTGACCAAGGACTTCCCATCCTAACGCATTCACTTTTTGTTGTGTCATCATTGCAGTATGCGTTGGAGCATTATCGTGGTGGAACTCTATTCCTTTTCTGGACGCTAATGCTGGCCTTTTTTCTTTGATAGCTGCATTCAATTTATCCAGTTGATTGCAGTAGAGATCCGCGTTGATGGTGTTTCCCTGTTTCAGCAACTCGTAGTACACTAGACCTTTCCTGTCCCACCACAAACAGAGCAGCACTTTTCGGTAATGAATACTTGGTTTTGGAACTGTTGCTGATGATGTTCCTGGTTCGTAGTAAGATTTTTTTCTCTTAATATTCTCGTAAAGAATCCACTTTTGATCTCCAGTAATCAGCTTGTCCAAAAAAGGCTTCACATTGTGTCTAATCAGATGTGATGAACACATTCTTACACGATCAGAAAAATTATTTTCTTGTTGACCATGTGGAACCCAAACACTTCGCTTTAACACAAAACCCAAAGAGATTTAATGTGATCTCCAAACAGTTGTATGATGAATGCCAAACTCTTCTGCAATTTCTTGACTTGTTAAATGTGTATTATTTTCCAACATGAACGTAAAATATCATTATCGATCTTGATGGTAGTCCAGATCGATCACTTCTTGGAGGCTCAGCTCCCGGAACGAAATTTGCTAAACCATCTTTGACAAGTACGAACATTTACAATATCTTTTCCAAATACCGTACATAACTTTACATGCAAACTGATGCGTTGCTTCCTTTTTTGAATTACACAAAATGCAGTGTCGTAAATGCACTTTATCTACTGACACGTTTTTCACTTTAAATATTACAAGTAAAGGATGAACGGTAAAAAAGGACTCTTTTATATTATACAGCATCTAAAAAAAAATCCGAATGACTCACTAGACAGATGTTTTTTTATTTTTTTTTTATTTACAACAAAAATCCTCTGCCTATTTAAAATACGACAGAACTTTCCCTCCAACCCAATAAATGCAAAAATGAAGATGTACATGTACATGTAATGATTAGAAGATATCAGATATGAATGATTAGGAGCAAATATTTAAGGAATTAGCTCAAAGTTAACTAATTAGTTTAAAAATTGTCGAAAATCCACACCCAACTTTATTGAGTGTTTATCTTATTTTCTGTTAACTTCTCTCTTTTTCAACATATTTCCCCCTGCAGATATCCGAATTACCTGTCTGAGCCAGGTGGCGCTATCATTTTTACATCAGGGGGATTGTTCAATTTATTGATAAAGATTATGTAGAAATCCGCATTATATTCAACGAGTAATAATATCATAATTAAGACATAGATTTTGGGTTGCTGTTTGAAGAAATTTATAAACTTTTTATAATCCTTTATTATAAAATTTGAAATTAAAGCTGAATTTAAATCTAACGGCAACATGTGTGTGTGATCCTAAATCTGATTTAATATATCATATAGTATTAAATTATTGTTTCAAATTTGTAGTGAGTATATTATTAACGGTTAAAATTATTTATCACTAAAATTTAGAAATGGCTCTTGAAAATAAGAAAAAATTGGGTTATTACTTTTAATGGGTGACTAGTTTATTATTAGAGTATGGATATATGAATACGTGCCACTAATAGCGGCTAATACCAAATGAGGAGCTTGAATATTTCAAGTAGTGTCTGTTCCAATGAATTCAAAACATTTTCATTTTGGTGATTTAAATACTACTCTCGGATAATATAGACTCTCTTAAGTATATTCGCATTATGTTCCTTTGGCGGACGTAGAGCCTCTTAAGTTAAGAAGTCTCTTTGCATTTATATCTTTATTATAAAGAGTAGATTCTCATTATATCAAAGGAATTCACATGAGTAATCTAAAATGCGGATATTCTAATGATAATAGTTAATCTCTAGAAGGAAATCGTCTACGTCTAGTTTTAGGAGACACCTTATACTTAGAAGTAGATTTTGCATTATTTTGGTTATGTTCATTCCATATACAGTACATTTGGTAAGGATTACTTTTCTATATATCCATATTGTTTCTATATATCCCTTCATGAAATTAATCGAATTTTACTGCCTTTTATGTACAAATTTTAAATTTATCAGAAAATGTACGGATGCAAAATAGTCATTAGACGCTTCTGAATAATACCTGGAAAATATTAAGGAATAATGAAATTTTGTTTTTTGTTACACACACACAATCTCATGATAATCTTAGTCTTATAGTCAATTGTAATTGCAAGAGGAAATAAAAACTGACTTTCAGTTTTCTAGTCCAAGCTTACAATTGAAGCAATGGATTTTAAAAAAAAAAAAAATAAAGAAATTGTGTAGGTGTTTTTGACCACATGATAGTAGTGAAAATTTGTTTTTTTCTAGGCAAGAGAATTCTTTACGACGTTTCAAATGTGGGCATTAAGTAGTTCCCTTTTTCGTGCCCATTCATTGGTAGATTTGTTTATTTCCTTCATTTTCAGTAAATAGCAAAGTTTAAATAGTTTTACATTCTTATATATTTATATTTGAGTATGGTATGATATATATATATATATATATATATATATATATATTATATATTATTATATATATATATATATATATATATATATATATGTATAACAGTAAATAAATTAAAAAGAAGACTAACAAATCCTAAAACATCTTAAGATCAAACCGAAAGAACCAAGAACATAGAACCATGACAAACTAAAAAAGAAAAATTTAGCTCGAGTGGAAAAAACTATTATGATTTCCCTAGCTGTCACTGGTTTAGGACAGTGAAACAGGGTTAAACAGCGTTTTGTGAGATCTCAACCTTCCCCTACAGCGCAAATTTTCGACATAATAGCACATGAGATAAACCATATATATGTATGTATATATATATATATATATATATGACACATGTTTTAAGCCAGACCAGACTTTACTTTAAAAAGGCCTTTTATTCTAGAATTAGTACATCTCTTCTGACGCTAAGAGCAGGGAGGAAAAAACACTCCACGGTGTGTATACTCCGTTTCACCTTAAGTTGGCAGCGCTAGGAAGGGTACGCGGACCAAATCACAGCCACTACAGGGTTACTCTAGGAGAAGAGTGTGACTATAACAAATATATAAAATTCTCCATATTTATGAGCAAAAATTACTTGAAAAATTTGTTCATTAAAATTGTATGAGTTTTTTTTGATAATAGTATAAGCCCCTTCTTTAATCGAAATATTTAAGAGTTTATGTTTCAATATGTTTAAAAATATTGATTAATTAACTAGCAAAACTTTTCTCGAATAAAATCTCAATAGTTCCCAACATGTTGATTGCATTTTTTTTAAATGAAAAAAATACGGTTAAATTGTAATTCACATGCTATCATTACATTGATTTTTTAAGTGACTTATGCTATTTTCAAAATAAACGGCTCATATATCTTTAGTTTCATAATTTCATTTATTACATCTGTTTATAAAATAAAAATTTCTATCTTGTTTATAAATAATTAATCATCTGTTTTCCATTATTACATGTAAATGCCGCTTATGTACGTTAGCTTAAGATATACAGAAGTACATAGAATTTGGGGATTAATTTTAAAATTTTATCAAATATTAAAACTTATAACTTTTTATAAAATTTATAGCTACTTGGAAAAATATCTCGATGCATACTTCAAAAACTATGTTACTAACATTTATGCAAAAGTTTATATATTCAGCTCAATAAGTATAACTTTAAAGAAAAATTATTATAATAATTTTAATACAAAATTATATATTTTGATATTTAGAACTGTTTTTGTTGTAAAAAAAAATGTTTAAAAATTTCAAAACAACAAGTAAATTAAGATAGCGCACGAGATAAAATATTATCTAAGAACGAAGCTAAATCGCAAAGCGAATGGCGTTGATTTGCACGAATATTTCGAAGAATGTAATCTTGAAAACCGGTTTTTCAGCCAAATATTGTTGTTGTCAGCCAAAAGTCATGTGGTTGTTTCCTTTTACAGTATTCGCGTTCACAGGGATTAAAAATAAATGCTTTTAAGATGTGATTAACTTAAAATATATCTTAAACCTATAATTTGTATGTACGGTACATACTTTTAATAATTTTCTGTGCATTTGCATTGATTTAAATTCCAGAACATGTTGGAACTACTTTTTCAAGCGGATTGTTACATTCCCTACCTTTCCCAACGCTGCCAACTTGAGGTGAAACAGAGTATAGTGGAGTTACGGATTAGCACTAAGACACACGGATTAGCACTTAAGACACCGATGGGGTAAGTACCGCGGAATTTATGATTGTACTTGAAAGTTAATGCTGACATATATAGCGCCATAAATATAACGATCTGAATTAGACATGTTTATTGGCTAGGCCAAGGCGGCGCCTGAAGAAATAAAATAAGTGATTAGTTTAATTCTTGAAGATGAAATGAAAAATATAAGTTAAGATAGGAAAATATGCTAGATAGAGAATTTAATTTTTAAAACTAATAATATATAAACTACTTATGTAGATTATATTTATATATTATACATGGTTATGTAACTTATATGACGTCATATACTATGTAAGTCTAGCATAACTTATGTCCTAAGAGCCGTTTACTTTTCTTGTATTTTTTTAAGCAAAAAAAAGGAGAAGGTTCATACTCATTTTTTCCCTCGCAATTTTCTAGTTGACATCACTAATATAAATCAAAGTAATGGCAACTATCTTACCAATTAACCATTAAAATTTCAGATTTCTTTTCTTTTGGAGCGTTTTTGTGTTTAAGTTCTCTTTCTACAAAATCGAAACATAGATCCCATGTTTCGTTTCTTCTTGGCAGAGGGCGTATAATTATTTTTACAGCTTCAAGCAGTTTATCTAATGAAGGAATATTTTCAACATTACAACGTAGTCATGTCCAAAATTAAGTTCACATACATGTTTTTTGTTATAATTTTAAAATGCATCCAGTAAAACTCTCATAATTTGTATCCTACACACCATATAGGATACCAATATAATAGAAAGAAAAAAATCGTTGGATGGGGCAATTAAATGAATTACACATTCTCATGTATATAAAAATCTATAATATTTTTAAATTAACTAATTATTCATGTTTTATTAGTTCGCATTTTAAATTATTTTATTTTCTTAAAATTGTATATTGATAATCCATTTTTAATACATTATTCATAAAAATTTGTTGAGAATTTGAAGTCTGGCTTAGAATTGATAGCGGCTTAAATTCAAATAAATACAGCATTTTGTATAAAACGGGTATTCAATGTCAACCTTCAGTTTAGTATGCTATTGTTTAGCTTTAGATTTTGCAGAATTTTGGTTTAAACACGTTCAAGCATATGGGAATTTTGACTTCAGCTTTGGGAATATTGCATTAAAACAAACAAAGTCTGTTTAGTATGGTGAGAATGACTTCTCAAAATCAGTTAGATGATTCCTTGAGATAGAGAGTAATTCGCAGGCTTGAAGCTGGCCAGTCTCAAGAGGAGGTGGTTCGATGGCCAACGTGGCCAGTAAGTAGTCTCCCGGATATGAATCAATTCCAAACCAGTGACACTGTCATCAGATGGTCGACCAAAGTCACCAGGGAACATTCACATTTGCACAAGATTGCTATTTTGCACTAAGCCCACAACGACAAAGGCGGAGAACGGCTCTTCAGCTTGCTCGTACCTTTCTGCTATGTCTGGAAGAAGAATTTCCTGACGAACAATTTACAGCGGTCTTGCAGTGGTTGATTTTTACGTCCGGCATCCATCCTTGTGTGTCCCTTTGACTGTATCGAAAATGAAAGACCGAATTTTGTGGACCTAAAAACGTCAGTCGTGTGCACCACAAAAATAGGGCGTGCTTCTGTCAGTGATGAGAAAAAGTTCACCAGACAATCTCGACAAATCTTTACCTGGAGAGAAACTGGAGCTCGCTTTTATCCCTTTTACACAACAAAAATTGATAGATTTGGGGAAAGAATCCTTCTATGTAATGCATGTTAGACAGTTGTACACCACTGTACGTTTTCCATCAGGTTTTTTCTAGGTGGTAGGGGCCCGAATTAGATATTTATAAACAATATTGCGCTGTTACACAGAACTCACATTATTGATGAATTTCACGGAGAAGCAGATATTTGCCGGTAATAGATTGACTCTCGAGTCTCCAGATCCCAATTCAATTCAACATGTTTGATATGGTCTAGGAAAAATCTATTTCTTAGCATGTCTCTTCCTACCAGGAATTAAAAGTCCCACTTTTGCAAAAAGGGGCTTTCTTGCCGCAAATACTTATAGATTCCCTTGTCAGCAGTATGCCAGCTTGTTGTGACACTTGTATAGCAGTTCACAGTGGTCATACCATATTAGATTGACTTCTACTTAGGTAAATGTTTTATCTTTGATTCATGATTTCGCACTTTTTGTATAGGCTCTGTATCTTAATTCACAATTTAAATCCTTTCCATATTGTTGCTATATTCTTTCTGGCATTGCAATATGTTTATGAAGCAAAATTTCGTAGTAACACTTTAAATATTTCGGCAGTTCTCACATACTTTATGTTTGTAACCTTAATTTTGTACATTAGTGTACGGTGAATTTACACATTTCGTTTGTAGTTGCAACTCGTTCTCACTTTTACGTTTCACAACTGTGGTCGCAGGGAATAAATTTCTTATTTTGAATAACTTCTCACATTTTTAAACGAATTTCTTTTCAGTTCAACGATTTTAAACGATTTATATACTGTTTCACCGATTTCTTCTAATACGGATAGAAGTAAACTTTTGTAAAACTTTTAAACATTATTGATCGTAAACAATGGTACTACTTTACCTTTGGTTCTTTACTAAGAGCGACAGTTTTACTATGAACTTTGAAATATTTTTGTAATAATTCCCAGAGCCCTTCTTCGGATCTCTTACCTAACAATAATATATTTTTTTCAATTACTTTTGCTTCAGTTTCTCTTCTCTCGTACACTCACAGGATTTGAGTGGCAGTGGACTGCATGCCAGTAATTTTAAATAAAGAAAATAAAACTTCCAGAAAAAGTGGCGTGAAATGCTTACTTAAAAAATACGCACCTAAAAGGTTTCAATTCAAAACTTAGCAAGTGTCGCCGACCCAAGCATGATTGAAGCCGGCTGGAGCCGAGTAGAAACGGCTGAGCGTAACGCAGCCGAACCTGACACTTAATTTAGATTCACCCTTCAGCAAAACATGGCTAAAGAAGTTCTCACTTCAAAATAAAACTATTAAAATGTGAAATAAAATGTCTGCAAAGTTCATTAATTCTAAATTTATATAACAAATAAATAATATATGCAATGAGGTTAATTCATGTGACGTCATAGTCACATGATATTGAAAGCCACGTGATTCTAGCCAATCAATTCAAAAACTCATGTGACGTCATAGTCACAAGATAAAAATATATCTTGTGTTTCCAACTAATCAGTTCACGTGCTCCGGTATTGCCAAGTTTTGCTCTTTGCAGAAACTCTCTTAAAAAGTACATATGTTTACAAAATGCATTTTATTAAAATTATAAACATAAAATACGTTTTTTTTTTAATTTAAAAATTTTTTCCCTAACATTTAAGCATCTTTACCCAAATATGAAATTTGAAATTTTATCTGAATTTTACAAATAGAACAAGTACAATTAGTTTAATGTTTGTTTTGAATTCAATGGAAAACACGTGTTTGTTTTTATCATGTGACTTCATGAATCAAGCCCATTAAGATTTCCAACACTGAAGAGCGTATTCTTGTTAACCAGCAACCAGAATAAGTCAAAGACCAGATAACACAAACATTAAAATTGTAATTTTAAAAAAGTTCCATCTAAATAAATAAATAAGAGTTGTACATTTTGAGCAAGAAAGATTCATGTTTATAATAATTCCAATAACTTGAAATAATTGATAAAATGTTACATTTTTTCCTTACAGCATGGACATAAAAGTTATGGTATCAAAAACAGATTCAATTTCCAAGTTTTCATAGAAGTAACTAGCTGAGATTACTTAAGGGAACACAGTACGAAATCAGATAAAATTTGACAAAAAATCAAATAAAATTGTTTTTAACTTGAATTATTTTTTATATAATTTTCTATAATCTCACAAGATTCGAAAGCTCTAATTTAAAAACAAACAGAGATGTGATAACTTTTATATATATATATATGCTCGTTTTTATTCACATTCCAATGATAGAAAACTACTTTAAATGGATTTATCTCAGTGAGAATAAGTGTCTCATTTATTTTCATTTAAAATCTTAAGTCATTTTTTTTAATACAGCCAAATGCTTTGATATTTTAACTATTGTTGTTAGGGCATGTAACAAAAGTTCGTATTCATTTTTAAATCAAAAAATACTTAATTAAAAAAAAATAGTTGGATTTAGAATTTAAATATTTTTAAGAAATTTCCATTAAGCATTCAGAAAAAAAAAATTTCTACAAATAGTAATCATGTAGAACTAAAATCATGCCAACTTTTCTTATACATAGTTTGGAGTATTTGTTAAACAAATTTCTGTTATGTACGTCAATTATTGTAGGAGGAGTAGCTTTGTAAAAGCCCTTCATAAATTTCGAAACTTTTTTTAAAAAAAAAATTAAAAAGGTTAGTCTTTTTTAGAATTTTGAGCAGAAAAACCAATTGTTTCCAAACGTTAAGGTGTGTTGGAAACTTCAAAATCTTCTTAATATGACAATTTTGAATTTTTACGTTTTCAAATTGTATAGATTTTAAAATTTCTAAAAATACCTTACTTTAACCTCTAGGGTAATTAAAACCCCATGAAACCTATTTTTAAATAATTATTGAAACTGGGCCACTCCCATTTAAATGGCGAAAAATGTAAACAAAATATTTTGTTTTTGCTTAAAAGATTAATGAGTGACGGAAATCAAAATGTTTAATCCAGAATTGCTAAAAAAGTGTTTACATGGAAGAACACAAAATTCCAATGAAAGTGTTAACAACATAATATGGTCTCGTGTACCGAAGGAAATAATTGTACAAATAGAAGTATTAGCCTTGGATATACATGATGAAATTTCCTCATTTAATACGGGAAATGTATCAAAAACAGAAGTTTTGAGAAAAATTAGTATTGAGCCTGGTAATTACACGGTACAGGCAATGGAACACCTTGACAAACAGATGCTGTTAAAGGCTAAATACTGATGTTTACGAAAACAAAAGAAGTTAGGAAAGAAAAAAGACTTAAAAGGAAGAAGGATGATAAGATTTAAAAAATGTAGATCATTTGGAGTATAGAAAGTAATGTTTTAATAAAAAAAAAGGAATTATACACTGCTGGTCACCGTAAATGCAACACCAAGAAAGACAAGAGATAGCACAACAAAATTTATTTTGTAGATAACATGTTGACCAAGTATCAAATGATTAAATTTATAGACTTCTGTGAAGTGTGTTTCTGACAGAATCAGTAGCCAGAGTAGCCGCCATTCTTGGAGATCACCGCTGCCACACGCACGCAATTGATAAAAAGAGACTTTGGATGTGTTCTTGGAGTACAGCAAACCAAGCAGCTTTCACACGTTGCGAAAGTTGATCTGGTGTGGCAGCTGGGGGTGTAATCTGGGTCAATCGTTGAGCAACCATGGACCACATGTTTCCTATCGGCAAAAGATCTGGAGATCGAGCCGGCCAGGGAAGAAATTCAATCTGGTGATTGACGAAGAACCTTTGGACAATGCGTGCCACGGTTGATCACGCATAATCCTATGTAAATATGGCTGTGGCCAAGCCCTGGAAGGAGACAACTAGCTAGTAAGGAAGGAGACAACTAGCTCCAACACCTCGGAGGTGTAGCGCAGGCTGTTTAAAGTACCGGCAATGCGTACTAGAGGAGTGCGAGAGTGATATCCAATACCGCTACATACCATAATACCTGATGCATGACCAGTGTGGTGGTGCATAACGCAGCTGTTCAGCATCCTCTCTCCACGGTGTCTCCCCACTCGAATCCGAATATCGTGGTGTTGCAGACAGATGCTGACTCGTCAGTAAAGACAACTTCCTTCTATTCTGCCGCCAACATTCCTTCTTTCATCGCACCATTTGCGGTTGAGACGTCTGTGGTTCTGCATCAAGGGTAGACCAAGCAATGGACGTTTTGCGAACAGACCACTCTGCTGTAAACGGCGTCGAATGTACGCGCAGACTCTGAATTATGCGTTACAGAATCAATATGCTGTGCTATGGTTCGTGATGTGACTGAGCGATCCGTCACTGCCATGTGCACAATTTGCCTGTCCTCACGTGAAGTGGTGCACTGAGGTGGATGCGAACGACCACGTCGGTCCGTCGTACACTCCTGCATCCGACGGTCACATATCCGCATTACAGTTGTTTGGTTTCGTCCAACACGACTACCGATTTCCCTTAAAGGTAATCCACAAGCGCGGTAGGACACTATCCTTCCTCTGTCGAACTCGGATACTTGATCAAAAGCTGATCGATGTTTTCTACGACACATAACTGATCGTTTTTTGAAAAACCCACAAGAAAAATACAATTGCCGAATTTCAAATCGTCGAAATCTCCAAGCCTTAAATAGTGCTTTGAGGTATCGCCACAGACGCGCATGATGTGTGTCTGAGCTGAAATTCTATATAATCATTTGCATATATCACCTCCGCTAATGCATGTTGTAAATTTCATATTATTTGCATGTTTCTTTAGGGTGTTGCATTTACAGTGGCCAGCAGTGTACATTAAATTTCCTTTATCTCAAAGTGTAAAATTTTGATGCTCGATGTATCTTTTTCACGAAAATAATGTTCTTAATGACGTATTTATAATGATGATTAATATATACTAAAACGAGCTTTTTGTAAAAACTCAAAAATTTCATTTTACAAATTTTTTATGTGGAAAATGGGTCAAATTTCACTATGTTTCATAAAATATTTTATAAATTATTTAAAAATTCAAAATTAGCTGAAAGCTTATTTCAGTATGAGAAATGTGTACTTTACTTGAATGAAAAATTTCAAGAACGTACATATAACAGATTTTTAGCAAAGGTACATTGAAAACAGTAATTTAACATTGTCTCTTTATAGTGGTTTCCAACTCCCCTAAATGAAGAGGTAGGCTTATTAACCAATTTTGAGGATTATGGTCTTCTCGCATATGGGACATAATAATTCTTTTATAATATTTAGAAACATTTTAAAAATATCGTTATATTTTGGGGTGACATTTATATTATTTGAAAAAATAGTTGCTTTTAAAGGGTGTTATTTAATGTCGCACAAAGGGACATGTACGATTTAACAACTTTTAATTGAAGGATGTTAATATTTTGTGCCTCGATGTATCTTTTCACATGAAATAATGTTCTAGGTATGTAAGTTTTAATGTAAACTTAAATTTTATAAGTGATTTTAATATTACTCAAAACACTTGAAAACTCAAAATTTCATTTTACAAATTATATGTGTAAGAAAATGGGTCAAATTTCTTACTATGTTTCATAAAATATTTTATGAATGTTTAGAAAATTCTAAAATGTGAAAACTTTGATTTCAGTATTAGAAAATGAATATTACTTGAATGAAAAAATTACCAAGAATGTACATATAACAATTTTGAAAGGTACATTGAAAACAGTAATTTAACATTGTCTCTTTATAGTGGTTTCCATCCCAATGAAGAGAGGATAGTAATCTCTTTGAGATGGTATAGGTTTTATCTGCATAGGAGCATACACTAATAATCTTTATAATTTATGAAACGAGCTTTTACAAATATGTTGATATGTTGCGGTGACATTTATATTTACGTGAATCCACAATAGTTGCTTCGTGTGAATGAGTGCTGATTAAGTGTCGCACTTAAAGCAATGTGAGGGCTATGGGCGGCAGATCTCGGAACTTTGGACCGCGGTCAAATAACAAGGGGGGACGTGAGCCGGCATCTCCTTATGTAACCTTTCCCATTACATCAACGTGAAGATTTGAGCTAGGACACATTTAACGTACATCAACCCGTCTACATGCTTGGTATTCAGTGACGTCATGACTTGAATCAGTGGCTCGAGAACACCGGAAACGAATTCATGACTATGGATCACTAGGCTACAATGGAAAAACAATACTGTTTCCTACACAATAATGTTTTCATACATATGTTTTAATTTTTTTCTTAAAAATGAGTGAGTGGATATTAACGTCGAAGGCTATTGCTGACCACGTAATTTTGAGCCATGATCGTGTTAAGGACGACACTTGTGTGAGCTGGCACATCTCTCTCCAAACTTCCACACCATACCACAGGTGGACGTCTGAGCCTCGACACATTTAGCGTGCATTGGCCGAATCTGCACGGTATTTGTTCTTAAAGGACAAAACTCTAGTTTGAAGCTATTTCAGAAAGTTTTTTTTTTCTTTGACTAATGAGTTTTCCCTTGATTGGTTCCAAAAAAAAACCGGGGTAGACCCCCTTGTAACTTTTATTATTAAAAAAAAATTGCTCAAAAATTTTAGTGGGAGAGAGAATTTGGAATTAACAGGCATTAAACACTAAAGGTGTAAATTTTATATCCCCCTTTTGAATTAACTTTTCAGAATAGCGCCTTTATTTAAAAAAAAATAAAAAAAAAATTTTTTTCTTGATTATTAAAAATAAACATTAGATAGTTTAGAAATTGCCTTTATATTATTTTTATATTTTCTTTTAATCAAAATACAGGAAATTTTAAAGCAAAAAAATTTTTGTTGGGTTTAAATTTTTTGATATTGTAAGGTTTAAAATTTTTTGTTTGAAAAGTAAAAGGTTTCCCCAAATAAAAAAAACTCGTGAATTATTTATATATGAAATTAATATAATGTTGTGCACTTGAATTCCACACGCAGTCTGAAAAAAATTCCCCCAACCAGTGACGTCATCGTATATTTTGTTTATTTTTATAAAAATTGTGTAAAATTTAAGTCTTTGTACGTGGCAACAGTTTTTGTTAGAGTATAAAAAAGAATAATAAAGGAAAAAGAGGGGAGAGAAAAAGGGTGTTTTTTTTAAAAATGTTTATTTAATTTCGTTTTAATATTTACTTATTTAATATATTTTTTTCCATGAAAATATTTCCCGTTATTTATGTTTGTGTTTGTCCGTGCGTATTCTCCCCCTTTTGCATTTGTAATGATATTTGGGTAAAAAGTGAAAGTTGTGTGTGTGTGTGTGACGGGTTTTTTAAAATTTTTTAACCCTACAGTCTACTTGGGACTGGGGGGTTTTGTTCAATTTTTAGTTACTAAGGCTATTTGTTTTTTAAACAATATTTGGGGTTATATCTTTTTGAACAATACTATATTGTTATATTTCTTGTTTTGCTGAAATTTTTAATAAATTTATAGCAATTTAGTATATTTTTATTAACTATATATTTTCATTTTACATAAATGACCCCATCAATCTTAAAAACGTTTTTTCTAAAAATCATGAAATTTTTAAAAAGTATAATCTCTCAATCTGTGAAAAATTTTTTCCTCACAATTTTCATCACTACGCTAGAATAAAATATTACCACCCTCCTCCCCCCTTTTCCTCTGAAAAAATCAAAAATAAAAACTAGATCCCTTTGCGACACGTCTTAAGAATGTCATTAAGAGGGGAAGATTTCTGGGGGTGGAAGACGAGGGGATAAAAAAACATTTATTATCGCCTGCTGATAAACCTGATGTAAAAATGATATAAAAAGCTTCCACTACGTTACTTCGTTTTAGTTTACTTTTTTTATCGAATTGTCATCATTTTTATATATATATAAAAAAAAAAAATGTTTCAAAGACATCCCAGAAGGATTTGATATGTTGCCACAAGAATAAGTTAATTAAGCTTTTTCAAAGAAAAATTAAAGTTTTTTTCAAAAAAAAAGGGGAAGGGAACGAGGGGTTTTGGGTGCCGGGGGGGGTTTCGATAAAACCTATCTTTTCCCCCAGAACCATTTTTTTGCAGAAGAAAAAGGGAAAAGGGGAAGAGGGAAAAAAAAAATTAGTAAAAAAAGGGAAGAAACGAAGCCGAAAGGGGAAAAAAAGAAGGGAAAACCATTAAAAATGTAGGGATTTAGTAGCCCCCCAGAAACCTATCATTATCCCCCGGAATTTTCTCTTTTTTTTTTTTGGTCTGGGTTACCTTTTTGGGCATCTTCCCGAAAAAAAAAAGGGCTTAAGATAAAAATTTGAAGTCGGTTGTTTTTGTATAAATCTATCCGGGTTCGAATGGTTCGGGACATTTGATTGTGGATCCATTCTTAACCCTTTTAAGCTTTGGGGAAGAAAAATTAAAAAAATTTTTCCCGTTAACAACTTTAATTGTTGGGTAATGTTTTACTTTTTTAAAATACTTTGTGTTTTTTCCGTGTATTTAATAAAAGTTCTTTTTTTCTGAGATATAAAATTTATTAATGGCATAGTCTTTAAAAAAACACGAAGGCCCATTTGGGGAAGGATTTTGCATTTTGAGGAACATATTTAAAGATTCCTTTCCCTTTGAATATTATTTTGAATTTGGAAAAAACAGGGGGTAATTTAAAAAAATTTAAAAAAATTATTTTTTTTAAAGAAACATATATCATTTAAACTGGCAAGATTGGGGAAATTTCTTTTACATTTTCTGTAATATTTAAATTATTTTTCAATTGATCTGTTTTTTGTTTGGGGAAAGGGGTAATTTTATAAGCAATAACATTCAAATTATTCAATTTTATAGGGGGATTTTTAAAATATTACTTTTTCCCTTTTGAAAAAAAAACTTTTATTTTTAAATATAATAAGGTTTTTTTTTTCTTTTAAAAGGGGTTTCGTTTAATTTCATTCTGATGAAGAGGTATTCAACCAACATGAAACTACTAATAACCCATTAACTGCCAAAATTTTTTTTTTTTTAAAATTTTTCGCCTAATTTATACATGATTTTAGAAATTCGCTTACAGCCCTTTAAACATACCCAAATTATGTTTCTTTTTTAATTTTTTATATGTTTGATATTTTTAAAAATATTTATATTATATGTATTATTGTAATGAGTGGTGAACGTGACAATTTCCCAAAGGCCCTGGTACTTATGGGTTGGTTTTTTGAATAAAATTTTAGTAATTTTGTTTTTTTTTTTCAAGACTTATATGTTCGTAAAAGGGGAGCTACATGATACTACAAAAAAGGTAACATCAAATACGTTTTTTATAATTTAATGGAAAATAAAAATACTCATATAGAAAAAGTACTGTGAAAATTTAACCCTTTTTTAAAAAGGGAAAACACTAATCCCATTTCAATTTTTTTCACCAAGGAAATAAAAATAGGATAGGGTTAAAAAATTTAAAAAAAAAAGGGTACGTGCCAGGGGAAAAAATAAATCTGATTAGAAATGAAACATGATTGCGCATTAAAATAAGCGACCAAAATTGGGGTTTTACTTGGATTTTTTAAAAAAAGAAAAAAGAAATTGTTTATGTGTTTTTTAAATTTTTTTTGCCGAGGAAAGGGGTTTTTAACCAGGAGATCAATTACACCGAAATCGGGGATAATATGAGCAATTTTAAGAGTTCAAGTGGTGGGGAAAAATGGTTTTAAATCAAAGGGGCGCCCCCAGGGTGATTTCCCTGCTTTTGGGGGAAAAAATTTAATACAAAACAAACAAAAAAAAAAAACAAACAAAAACCACAAAAACCACACAAAAAAACAAACACAAAAAACTTTTAAATCACCCGGTAACCCCCCAATAAATTTTTTTCAAAAATTAATTTAACAGGCGTTTGGAAACCCCCAAAAATTTAAAACTTCCGGGGCCCCATTTTGGGTTTTTTCTAAAAATTTTGCCCAAAATTTAAAACTTATCTTGGATAATTTTAAAACCCCCTTTTAAAAAGTTGAATTTTTAAGGGGTTTTTTTTTTGAAGGATTTATTTTTAAAACCAATAACATGCCCCCGGTAAAATTTTAAAGGGGGGGGGGCGGATTTTTAAAATTAAAAATTTAAAACCCCAAAACAAAGTATTTTTTTAATTTGAA
Organism: Trichonephila inaurata madagascariensis; assembly: GCA_019973955.1. Classification (NCBI taxonomy): domain Eukaryota; kingdom Metazoa; phylum Arthropoda; class Arachnida; order Araneae; family Nephilidae; genus Trichonephila; species Trichonephila inaurata. Next base: position 149,645 of record BMAV01011906.1, on the reverse strand, counting down.
AAAACAAATGGAAGAATCTCTGTTTGAAGCTATTTCAGAAAGTTTTTTTTTCTTTGACTAATGAGTATTCCTGATCTGGTTCCAACAGAAAACCCGTAGATTCCTGTAACTTTTATTATTAATAAAAATTGCTCATAATATTAGTGGAGAGAGAATTTTGTATCAACAGGCATTAAACACTCATGGTGTAAATTTTTATATGCCCTTTGAATTAACTTTCAGAATAGCGCTCTCATTTAAAAAAATAGAAAAAAAAAATGTTTTCTTGATTATTAAAATAAACATTAGATAGTTTAGAAATTGTCTTTATATTATTTTTATATTTTCTTTAATCATAATACAGGAAAGTTTAGCAAGAAAAATTGTTAGGTTAACGTTGTATATTGTAATGGATTAAATTTTGTTTGTAGTATAGTTTCCCATGAAAAAACTCGTGAATTATTTATATATGTATTACAGTATAATGCTGTGCACTTGAATTCCACACGCAGTCTGAAACAATTCCCAACCAGTGACGTCATCGTGCATATTTTGTTTATTTTTTATAATAATTGTGTAAAATTTATTAGTCTTGTACGTGGCAACAGTTTTTGTTAGAGTATAAAAGAATAATAAAGGAAAAGAGCGAGAGAAGATAGTGGTGTTGTTTTAAATGTTTATTTAATTTCTGTTTTAATATTTACTTATTTAATATATTGTTTTCCATGAAAATATTTGCCAGTTATTTATGTTTGTGTTTGTCCGTGCGTATTCTCTCCCTTGCATTTGTAATGATATTGGTAAATAAAGTGAAAGTTGTGTGTGTGTGTGTGACTGGCTTTAAAACTTTGTTTAACCCTACAGTCTACTTAGACTGGAGGGTTAGTTCAATCTTAGTTACTAAGGCTATTTGTTTGTTATTATAATACTTGGGTTATATCTTTTTGTGAACAATACTATATTGTTATATTTCTTGTTTTTGCTGTACTTTAATAAATTTATAGCAATTTAGTATATTTTTTATTAACTATATATATACATGTACATAAATGATCCCATCAATCGTTAAAACGTTTCTTCTAAAATAATCATGCAATTTTAAAGTATAATCTCTCAATCTGTGTAAAATTCTTCTCACAATCTTCATCACTACGCTAGAATAAAATATTACCACCCTCCTCCTCCTACCTCTCTGAATATCAAAAATGAAAACTAGATCCCTTTGCGACACGTCTTAAGAATGTCATTAAGAGAGAAGATTTCTAGGGGTGGAAGACGATGGGATGAAAAAACATTTATTATCGTCTGCTGATAAACCTGATGTCAAATGATATGAAAAGCTTCCACTACGTTACTTCGCTTCAGTTTACTTTTCTCTATCGAATTGTCATCATTTTTTATATATATAAAAAAGAAATGTTTCAAAGACATCCCAGAAGGATTTGATATGTTGCCACAAGAATAAGTTAATTAAGCTCTTTCAAAGAAAATTAATGTCTTTTTCGAAAAGAAAGGAAAGTGGAAACGAGAGTTTTAGGTGCCGGGAAGGGGTTTCGATAAAACCTATCGTTTCCCAGAACCATTTTCTGCAGAAGATAAAGGAAAGGAAGAGGAAAATAAAAATTAGTGAAAAAAAAAATGTGAAGAAACGAAGCCGAATGGGGGAAAAGAAGTGAGAACCATTAAAAATGTAGGGATTTAGTAGCCCTCAGAAACCTATCATCTATCACGGCAACTATCTCTCTTTTTTCTTCTGTGTCTGATTACCATTTTGGTCATCTTCCAGAAAAAAAAAGGACTTAAGATAAATTAGAAGTCGGTTCGTTTCGTATAAATCTATCGCGATTCGAATGGTTCGAGACATTTGATTGTGGATCTCATTCTTACTTTCTTTGAAGCTGGAGAAGAAATATTAAAAAAAAATATCAGTTAACAACTTTAATTGTTGGTAATGTTATACTTTTAAGATACTTTGTGTTTTTACCGTGTATTTAATAAAGTTCTTTTATCTGAGATATAAAATTTATTAATGGCATAGTCTAAAACAACACGAAGGTCTATTGGCGAACGGATTTTGTCATTTTGAGGAACATATTTAAAGATTCCTTCCTTAGAATATTACTTAGAATTTGACAACAGGGGTGTAATTTAAAATTACATAAATTATTTTATTATAAGAAACATATATCATTTAAACTGGCAAGATTAGAATTACTTCACATTTTCTGTAATATTTAAATTACTTTGCAATTGATCTGTTTTTAGCTATGGAGGGATAATTTATAATGCAATAACATTCAAATTATTCAATTTTATAGGAGGATTTGTTAACTATTATTTTCCATTTCAGAAATATAAAACTTTGATTTATTAAATATAATAGTTTTTTTCTACTTTTGAAAGGAGTTTCTGTTGAATTTCATTCTGATGAAGAGATATTCATCCATAGTACATGAATCTACTAATAACCCATTAACTGCCAAAATTTGCTTTTAAAATTTTTCGCCTAACTTATACATGACTGCAGAAATTCGCTTAGCAGCATAATCATACTGAAATTATGTTTCTTTTTTAATTTTTTATACGTTTGATATATTAAGAATATTTATATTATATGTATTATTATAATGAGTGATGAATGTGACATTCCAATGGTCATGGTATCTTATGGGTTGGTTATTGAATAAATTTCAGTAATTTTGTTTATTTTTCTCTACGACTTATATGTTCGTAAAAGAGAGCTACATGATACTACAATAATAAGGTACACATCAAATACGTTTTTTATAATTTAATGAAATATAATACTCATATAGAAAATGTATCTGTGAAAATTTACACCCTTTATAAATGAATACACTAACTGCCATAACAATTTTTTCACCAAGAAGTAAACATAGGATAGTTGCGCAACTTAAAATAAAGGTACGTGCCAGGAAAATATAAATCTGATCAGAAATGAAACATGATTGCGCATTAAGTAACGCGACCAAAATTCGTTTTACTTGGATTATAAAAATAAGAAAGAGAAATTGTTTATGTGTTTTTAATTTGTTTGCTGAGGAACGCTTGTTAACTAGAGATGCAATTACACCGACATCGGAGATAATATGAGCAGCTGTAAGAGTTCAAGTGGTGTAAAACAGTGTTTCTCAAATGTGGGGCCCCCTCCTAAGGGGGTGATACCCAAGGGGGCAAGAGTATATCGAAAGTCGAAACAAAAGATTATTTTTTAAAATATTAATAATTTACTGAAAGGAAGCAAACAAAATACTTTCTGACATCATAAAAATACAGATTTACACTGATATAATACACTTATAAATGATCAAATACTGCAAAATTTATTTCATAATTAATTTAACAGTGCTAAGTTAAGAACAAGTTTAATAATTTCCAGTGTCCTAGGGAATGTCATAAATTATTCAATATTTAATACTTATCTTGATAATATACGTTTTATAATTAAGTTGTATTGTAGTTTTACTTCGAAGGATATTATTATTGAATTCAATACATGTTATGTGTGGAGGGGCGCGATGAAAATTGGGATTGAAAATTGGGTCACAAGTATAGAAAGTTTGAGAAACACTGGTGTAGAATAATATGGATGAGGAAAACCTCAAGGTGTGTCAGCTCGGAGAGTAGCTCGCTACTTAGGCCGTTCTGACTTTATTGTGAAGAGGTGTTGGGTCCAGTGGACACACACACAAGAGATAGATCTTAATACATACGACCAGGCTTAGGGTACCCTCCACATACCAATAATCAAAAAGACTGTCACATAATGCAACACGCACGCGTAGCGCAACTGTCTCATTGTTCATCATCCATACACAGGTAGCGCCTTTGCATTGGCTTCTGCTTCTATCCGTACCATCGCAATTCACCTGGTTGAAGGACAGTTGCTATCGTGGCACTCATTACGTGTACTGCCTTTAACAACCACTCACTGTGACCACCGTTTGAAGTGGTGTCGAGTTCGAAGAGATTGGACTACAACCACATGGAATCAGGTCAGCTCAGCGACGAATCCAGATTATATTTAGGCGTTGTGGAGTGTGGAGATGCTTTTTGAAAGTGATAGCATAAAGTACTTGAACTCCGATATATGCAACAGTATTTTTTCATCTATTTGACTGACTATTTATTTACTATTCGGTAGTGACGTTCATTTTCTGCCTGGCGTTGTAAAGAACCTAGAAGATTGACAGTTGTTACCACAACTTGTCATTCATTGGAAGTTCCGCAGGAAAACTAGTTTTTAGCAGCAGTGACAGAGTTAATGAAAATAAAAGAGTAAGTTATGATGTTGGAAATATTATTTTTAAAGAATAAAAATGTCAATTATTTCTATCAATTTAAAAAGAAATGAAATACCATTTATTTTCTTCTTTTTTGTTTGTTTGTTCCTTTTTAGTAACTGGGAATATTTTATGAGATTGAAAAATTAGAAAACATTATGTTATGCAATTATTGCTTCAATGTCACAAAATAACTTATGATGCACATTAATGTAGGACAGCATCATTAAATACATGAAAAGAGCATTATTTTCAACACACAGCTACTTAACTTTTTAAAATTTATTCAGTTTCAAAGGATTTTCTGTCAGTAATATGTAAAGAAATTTTTTCAGGAAAATATATTCTAGAGGAATAGACCAAGGATCCTAACAAAGCAGAGTCTGAAATATCTAGAACCGATCTTTGCTTCCAAAAAAGTCCAAGAAAAACAAAAGTAGAAAAAAAGTGTAAACCTGATAAAGAAGTTTCTTTTTGTTTTATTTGTATTGTGTATTTCCTCATACAGTATTTTTTATAAGATTCTATTTTCTTTTAAAGTTATTCTGTTTCTTTATGCATTTAGTTTCTATACACCAGTTCTTTTCAGCAGTGAATAAAATAATACATTTTTGCGAAGTATAGATATATATTTTACAAAGGTTGTTATAAAGGAGTAACATTTATGTTTGCATCTTGATAGTGAAAACTTTTGTACCAGTATCGTATTTTGAGAACTGGCTCAGTAACATATGATAAAGGAATGGGTCTCATGACTCCTAAATTGCAAATTTTTCAATTTTTTGAAAAAAACAATATATGTTAAAGCCTCCACATTTCTGAGCATTTTGATAACAAAATTTTGTTGATATTCTGAAAACTTAGGAATTTATTGAGAAATAACTAGTAAAACTTAAACAAAAACCCTATCTCTTTCTTATCTTTAACTTCATTTTTCTCAAAACAAAAAAATTTAGCATGCGCGCAGGATTTCTCAAAAACTATTTATGATATCAATTTGAAATTTTATACACGTGTTCAAAATAAGGCTTTTCATAACTTATACAACAATTAAAAAAAAATAATAGAATTTTTGTTATTTGAATTTGAATTTTTTTCCTTAAAATTTCAAAGTTTTCGTTATAATTGTATTTAAAAAATTTATTTTTTAGTCTAAATTTCTTAAAAGTTATTATAACTTCAAAAGTGAACATTTTTATACCAAGTAAAATCAAATTTAAAAAAATTGATCAATTTTGTTCTTTAGAATCCTGCGTGGTATAAAATACTGATTTTCCTATTTTTGAAAAATTGTTCAATTTATATTCCTTTATAACTTTTTAAATTTGTTCCCAAATTCTCGGAAAATTTGAGAAATAATGTAAATATTAATGATTATCATGTGGTAAAAATTTCAAATTATTTTTGTTTTATTGCTAAGTTACATTGGTTTAAAAAGAATGTTTTTTCGAGAGCATGAACATCTATTATGAGTCCTGATACCCCTTTTTATTTACGAATAAACACTCAAAATTAAATCAGAAACCAAAAGAATATATATATATATATATATTCATCTGTCTTATATTAACATTAAAGAATTAATTATGACCAGGATTTTAATAGATATTGGCAAAGTGTCAATGATTGAAAAACAGACTTAACTAGGCATAATTTTGTTTTTCATATGTTTGTTTGCTTCATGGTGACTAATTTAACCCGCGTGAAGGCACGCACTCGATAATAACGTCAGTGCTCGCGCAGGGTCCCCCAATTCCTTTTTTTGTAATTTTGTTCATTCTATACGATAAAAGTCGTTATTCCAGTGAATAATTTAACTAAGATAAAGTATAATTACCTACTTTTAAGGACTTTTTATTTTTTATTTGATAATTTCAATAAAAAAGAAAAAACAATCAACCTGAAGTAAAATATTTTAAATGTGAGTGGCTTTAATGAGGGGCACAAATCACAGACGCTTTTTAATACCATCACAGGAATGATATTTGCAAGCGAAACTGTCAAATTTTGTCCGAGTTATTATTGCTTTATTGTCCTTAGATGATCGACAAATAGCATACTGAAATTTTTCTTGCTTCAGACTTTTTGACAGGGTGCAGTGTGTCTTGGGGTACACTTGTGACTTCACATCTTTCTTGCTGGAGATTTTTAGATTACATTTGAAAATTTTCGTTTCATCACTTTTCTCAAGTTTACTTGCGCTATCATTATTAATATTCATTATTTTATCATGTTCTTCCCTTGCTTTGTCAATTTCTTTTTTTTTTGCTACACATAAATAAATTAAAATGATGCTAATTTTTGAATAAATTATATATCTTTCATTTAATTGTGTGGTAAAACAAGCTCATTTTAGAAGTATAATTTTTTTTCAAATCGTTAAAATAAAAGAATAATAAAGCAAAATAAATAAGTTAAGCTGAAGAGAAATATAAAAAAAAGCATAACTCTATTGCATTATAGTGACGAGCCTGCAACACAACAAAAAATAACATGAGCGTTCTTGTTCTAGCATCCAGTGCACTGTCAGTACTTATAAGTACCACAAAGTTATTCAACTGTTAAATTAATTGTGTACACTGTTCACTTAAAATAAACAGTCAAATCGTTTTCTATGGTATTAAATAACATGCGAAAAAATAAGACGCTTACCTTTTGACAATAAATGCTTTTTTTTTGTTCAACCAAAATTACAATCTTCACAATTCGATCAAAATGTCGGTTGAAATCGTATAACGTATGTTTTAAAATTATTCACATTCCTCGCCAAAATGCTTATCATAGAACCAATGCTGCCATGTATCTTGGAAGAGTGGAATTAAAAGAATGTTCGTGCTGAATATCGTCAGAATATTTTTAAAAATGGTTATTCTGTGTAATTTTAAAATGAGTGATATATGTCGGTAGATAAAGGATTAACCAAAACAGAAAATATATCTTATATTCCTCAAAGCGCATCCTTTTGAAAAATTACAATAAATCATTATATGATACATTTCTAGTCCTTTACATATCTCTTAATACGCAGTAGCTTACATATGACAGACATCTTAAATTAATTATCCTACATAATAATATTAATTTATGTACACCTTACACTGTGTAGTCCTTACATTGGTGGAAATACTTTTCTTAAAATATTTATCTGTCTACAGAGTATCTATTTCAAAATGCATTGAAGAGAATAAATATCATAGATGATAACATAAATAGTAAAGCAAGCCTGTCTAATGTAGCGTCTGAAGAGATATAAACTTGTGTCTGGAATTCGCAATAATGGATCTAATTTAGTATTCAGAAAATCGTCTGAGTAGGGCTGATGTTTCCCTTAAGATCCTTCTCTGAAATATATATAATCACTTTGGTTTCACTTAGCCTATTTTAATTCATGATAACTGTTATTTGATACGCAGTATCAAGAGTATATTTTCTTATTTTTAAGAAAACAATAGTTAAGAAAAAGAAGAAAATAACAGTTCTTTTACACAAAGTTAATACGAGCAAAATATATGACAGAAAAAAAAATTAAATAGGATACAAAAAAATATAAGGATTCTCAACATAGTTAGATTCAGATTACGACGGTAAAGAATACTAAATAAAAGAGTTTGAAAGACAAAAGAAAAAACAGTGACATAAAAATGGATTCCAGATAAAAGGATATTCTGTAAATAATTAGAAGGTTCATGGCGAGGCGTTTTGTTACAACCGATGCCAGATATCACAGTCGAAATTCAACATAAATTTTGATCATGAGATTGAGAATCGCTTCTTATACACATCTGCTGAATGCGCAGTTCCGATGCGCTGCAGATCTCATTATTCACTTATAGGACACCTAATTTTAATCATTTGTATCTTCAGTCCAAATGTTTATACATACGAACAGTTATTCTATATAACTCATACACACGTAATGAAATAAAGATGTATTCTTTATTGAAGCTTTTCACGGTTTTCAAATTAAATCTTCTATGAAATAAGGGAAAAAATGCATAAAAAGATGAAAATGAACAGATCATGTCTATAAAGATGATTCATTTGAAAGCTTTGAAGATGGGGTAATTATGAATGTTATTATCAAAACTTGATTGCCGAACTCAGAAAAAAAACTTAATGAATCCCTTTCTTTGCAGTACTGCCGACAAAAACTGTATTTAAAATAAACAATGTTGCTTTAAATGAATTTTACCGAAAAAAAATTGTAATTGAAAATAGTTTTTCCCCTGTTTTTAGTTTAGTTAAAGGAAAATATAGAGTTTGGTGTTTCCGAAATGAAATTTTGTTCGAGTAAAAAGTAATGGAGTCTTGCTAATTATTAATAAAAATAAGATATGGACATACAGAAATATTTCCAGGCATCAAAAAGATATCAAAGTTTTTATTGAGCCTTTTGAAATTCCTACAGAAAATATTTTAAATTTAATATAAGGTAGAAAGTTACAATTCAACGTTAACATAAATTAAATTTAAAAATATTTCATAAAAATTATTGTTCAAATAATGCTGTTGAATATTTCGCTAAAACACAGGTATCAGATAATGAAATCAATTATGCTTTTTAATTAATTTCCTACTAATGTGAAGAAATTTCACTCGATTCATTTTAACACTAGAAATACTGAAAATTAGTACATACCTATATTGCTTAAAAGCAGTCAAAATGACTGCATTGTGAAAGAATGATTAATGCGTAAAAAAATTTGTTTAAAATTATTTTTTTTCTTTTTTATATCATTTACAGTTACATAACAAGTTATTGGTAAATATTAACAGTAAAAAAATTTTCTTCACTTGAAAAAAAAAATATATTCTAAAAAATTCTAAGAAATTGTTCATTATATATGTAAGTTTTTTCTAATCGAAAGTAAAAACAGTCAAAATGACGTCCTTTGGGCAATGTAGTGTTAAGCAGCACAGCTGAATTAAAAGATATTTCGTTTTTATGTTCGATAAAATTCTAATTGAAAGCCTCAGTTACAAGCAAGTCGTTCATATAAATTTCAGAAAATGTCAGCATCGGTTTATGTTATTAAATATATCATTGGCATGATATACTTATTAATCTTATATTGATTAATTATGCCTTAATCAAGTTAACCGAATATTAAACACATAAATATTAAACGCTGCTGTAGAGTACAAGACAAAAAAAATTAAATATTAATTTTATCTAACCAACCCAAATTATTCTTAACATTTGGTTTTATTTCCTTCCAAATTTCCAATCGTAACAAAATGAAAATTTCATCAAAATTTCTTTTCTCAGTGCCTTATTTTCGTTTGCTAAAAAAACAACATTTAATGAATTTCAATGATAAACATGGTAGCGTCACAAACGAAAGGTTCAGATTGAACATTTGTTCTTCAATTCTTTTGTATAATGTTGCATATTTCTCCCAAAACTATTGGATATCCAACTTCTTTGCAAATGAAGGGTTTTTTTAATTTAGCGTTTATACCCCAAGGCAGCGCAAATGAATCGTAAATCGATCTTATTTTTCTAAAACTCAGTTTTTTTTCCCGATTTTATCTCTAACCTTCTCCGGCATTCTTAGGTGAATTCGGTTTACTTGAAAGCTCATGGATTGCTCCCTAAAGTTATTTTGGAGTTCTTTGCATAAAAGGATGGGATCTTTTAATGGGTACAGCCTCCAGGAGAAATGCACTTATTTTCTTTGATTTTTATAATTGCTTCTTTGATCGATTATCAGCGTAATGATCTTTGGCCATAAGAATTAAACGAATAAAAAAGCAGAAGGATAAAGTTTCTCTCTTTATACATATCTGAGATGAAAGAGAATAATCAGGATTAAAGCCCCGGAAGGCATTGAGAGAAAGAAACGATATAATTACTGATTGCATAACATTGTGTACTTATTAAAATGAGGGTAATTAGGAACCCCATTTGCTGGATCAGTTTCGTTATTAACGCAGCTGAAAGCTATTACAGATTTTTGTCATCTCAGGAGAACTCTCTATCCATTTCTTCTTCTAATAAAGAATTTCTCAAAGCCTTTGCCCCTGAAACGATTTGGCTGATCCCAAAGTTCTAACAATGCGTATACATTTAAAAATAAAAATATAAACATTTCCAAGACTTATTTAAAAAAATCCATTATTAGAAACCCCCACTTGCCGATTTATCATTAAAAATACCTTTTAATAAAATTTTGAATTTGGACAAGAAAATTTGGTTTACAAACAATTTTCAATTGAAATGGCAGATAATAGTTAATTAATTGTGGAAGGCCTAAGAATTTGCCAAATTTTATCAAGGTATGCCCATATCAGAGTAAAAATGTTACAAAATTCTGTATAGTTAACTTTTTATAATTAAAATTTTAGAAATAGCTTTAAAGTATAGGGCAAATATTCTAAGAAGCCTTTTGAATGTGTACATCGCATTTTGAATCTTCATATGATTAAAAACTGTCTCAAAGGCAAACAAGCATTCCCACTTCATTTTTATCAATTGTTTTCCAGACTTTTAAGGAATAAGAAACAATGTATCATATTTAGATCAAATAATTACTCTTTAATAATTACTTTAAAATAAATTTTCATATACGTTCTTTTTTTTGCCTATTGTTCTGCTTAAGTTGAACTTAGACTTTTAGTTATTTAATATAATATTAATGAGCATAAAAGGAAAAACAACAAATAGGTTTTATCCAAATAGTACGAAATTAGCAAGCATATTAGGGTGAGCGTTTATTTTTTTCTCGTTTTTTTTAATCCCCTAGATTTAAAAATGTGCATAACTAACAATTTTTTGAAATATGAAATATTTTATCTTTGCATACTGTACTCCAAGGTTTGAAAACGGAGATACTACATTACAGTTTTGTCTATTTTTCATAAGTATATTTAATTTTAAGGTATTGTAACTTTAGTTCTAAATATGAAGTTTGGGACAGAAGAAATGAAAATTAAATGCATGGATATTAAAAGTTTAATTTTATGTGCAAGAAACTGAAACATTTTTTTTTAAAAAATTAGTAATGCTTCGTAATGTTATTCAACATTGTCTTTTCACTTTAATTTTTAAAAAAATTTCACTTTAAAAAAATCTTGATGAATGAGAAGCAATTTTTTCCTTTCTATGTCCATCATTATCAATTTTGGGTAATTAATACCTAATTTAATCTTAAAATAGTGTAAATAGCTTAAATATGTATGTTGAATAACTTTATATTATACTTAGTGTTGTATTTCTTTGTTGATAAAACTGTAATATTCGCAAGCAACACCTTCTCTTACATTATATGGGCTTTTAAATGAAAGTTTGGCAAAATATTAACTTGCAGCCAAGTTGGCATCATTTTTGGTGGCTATATTTGGTGACTTGGCAACGAGATGGATGCTTCTCGAAATTACTGGAGAAGTCTATGACGTCATAACGTATGACGCAAGTGGATTGTTTGAAAAGAAATGGAAGGTAGCTCCGTAGACTGTAAATATAACGGTTACTTCGGTGTATTTGTCTCGCCGAGTAGTTGGTAGCGGATAATTTTGACGTTGCATGCCCGTATTTTTCTGTCTGAGGGCTGTAGAAGATGTGAGAAGCTTCTGGAACTTTCTGCACGAGTTTTATATTGTCAATAAATTGAAACCTCTTGAAGAAATGCTTTGTTTTTAAGATTTGTAGCATAAAATTCATTAAGATCTACGCAACAATGTATTTTAATCTTAATGACACGAACGAAGATCCTTTACTCACAATATGTGTTAATATAACACATAATTATACAGCTCACATACATGCAATATTCAAACAATGAAATATCTGAGAATAATAAAAAAAAGCACTGGAATATATGAGGCATTTAACAACGCATGTAAAGTATTTTTTCATATTCTTTTTTGTATCTTTTAAGTTAGCTTTATATGGCGACTCCAGTTTTTTAATTTCAAACTCTTATGTTGAACTGAAAAAGTTAACTTCTTCGCAGTTAGTTCTTCGTAGCAATTATAACTTTCTGAAAGATAAATTATACTGAATACTCTCTACTGCGTTTAACACAAAAAAGTGTTTAAGGCTGTCTTCGGTAAAAGTACGAGAGCTTGAACTAAACGCGAAGCACATTTTAAGGTGGAAAAAATATTTTCTTTTTTGTTTTAATACGTGAAGGCATGGCCCGTTAACATTACGGTATTGGAGAAAAAACGCGAAGCACATTTTTCCCAGAAAAAATGCATAAACTCTGGTTAAAAACGGAAAGTATGATAAACATTCCAAGTACCAAGCTTGCTTGGGAACTTAACACTGGATGTTTTCACGTCAGACTGACCACCTGACCGGAACATCTGCTCATGCACCTCAGGGCCCAATGTCACGTATATTGAGTTAGGCACAATAGGCCTTGGCCTCATGGGCTGTTGCGCCACTAAGAGTTAAGCTTTTAGTTAAGATATTCCATAATACAAACAAGATTCTAATCTTATGTATCATTTGTAATAGACGTCATGCCCTCAGCAAAAGAATTGGAAAATAAAGACGCTGAATGTATCTTTGTAACGGAAAATTATCCGATCAACGAGGGAGAACTTGGATTCATGCTTCAGCATGTTTTCTGTGAGCTTACTATAACTATACTGGACTGCGATTTTTGTGAATAAATTTGAAATAGAAATGAATTTCACGTATTCTTAAAAATATGACTTTTATAGATAACAATAATTACGTCTTATGAAGTCTTAATTAGTTTTTTCCAAAGATTTAAGTTACCTATTCCATATTAGCCGATTATTTCCATAATACCCTCCACTTTTCAATTTCTAAAAAGAATTTTTTTTGTGATGACTTGTGATAATTCTTTGTAATCGTTTTTAGATTTTGGACATTTTTATCATGAGTTCGGATCTTCCGTTTGCCGCTTCATACAAAAACCGAGACTCTGGAAAATCTCTGTCTCCGCTTCTTGTCCTCGTAATATAGCTGGAACATATGTCTTATTTATACTTTTCATATCCATATTAATGTTTGTGAGTGCCTACATGTACGATAAACTGGATAAACCATCACTGCCTCATCAATAACATCAGAGTTACATCAACCATCTAAATAATGGTCTAGATAAAGCAATTCCTTAGAAGTCGTCACGTCTTTACATACACACACACACACATATATATATAATATATATATATATGAAATACTTCTTCAATATTTCTGGAGAGGGGAAATGATAACTATAATGTCGTGACAAGTGCTCTAACGAAAGGACAGGGCGTGGCTGGTGATGAGTGATTATTCTATATTAGATACATTTTCTATGCTGGTTGATGTTGTGTATTCATTGTTATTGACGAAGCAGTCTTGTGATTAGTAAATCCAGTTTACTGCACATCTTGAAACACATAGGCATTTTAAAAATATAAAGAATGGACGACACTTCACGGAACAAATAAACTACGACACTGCGCAATGCAGCCGGCTAAATGATTGAAGACACAGACAGAAGAGAGATGAGAGCGGGATCATCAATGATCTCGATATTTATACCCAGCGGGACATCGCATGATTTGTTAGGGGGGTGGATGGATGTAGCTTCAGAACTCCCCGTTAGGCGGTAACTAATTAAAATAATTACACGTTTGTCCTGAAGGACTGGACCATGAAGAAATCTAGAGCTATTAAAGATTAAATTATTTGAAATATATATATATATATATATGAATCAAAAAGCTTCCTTCTACACCAACGGGAGGACTACTTCGAGATACGACTGAATAACATTAAAACAGCATTTCCACATGGAGAATTTTCAGTGGCCCTACGTCTCGAACTCGCGACACCACTACAACGACCAGGTGCTGGGTACCATAACACCTCGGATACCACGGCCACATGCACATATATATATATATATGTATATATTCGATTAAACTTGCGTCACAAATCCTTTCCTGCTGTAGGAAACTTAAAATTGATTAATAATCCCACTCGCCAATGAGATATTGATTTGATAAAAAGGAAGAATGTTAAAAAAAAATTTCTATTATTGTTGGATGCTTCCCAAAGAAATGCCTCCATTTCTTATAGAGGATTGCGAGAGATAAATATTTCCCTTGAAGATAAAACAAGAGAAGAACTTATTTCTCCTTGACAGTTTTTGTAAAAAATAGCATTTGTCACAGTCCTTTTGTCAAGAGTGGGGAAGAAAGAAACTTGTGACCACGACTTAAAATGATTGAAGTAATTGTTGTATATATATATATATATAATCTAATTCTCTACAAACGTGAGATGAACATCCAGGAATCATAAACGGTAAACTTATATACGGTAAGCAAACCACACAATGAAGGACACATGAGCAAACTAAATTTTAAAAAAAGATGCTTCAGTATTATAAACATTGCTGACTTAGGACAGCTTATATATAAAATAATTTATATAAAAAAGTGGGGTTGAACATGTTTTGTGGCTAACCAAACTTCCCCCTTTATGTTGATAATACTGAGCAAAATCCTATTGAAAATAATGGATAGAAATATCTAAATCCATTACAATATAGAGGTAACTTACCTAAAAATTGCACTTATAAATGCAGAGCCCGTGCTAAATCTGAAAACAATAAATAAGTTATTGCCAGATTCTGGACCCTAATGCAGATTTAAATCATGTGAAGGGCTGAAATGTAGCACTTAACAAAAGTATAAAAAGAATGGAAATAAAAATTAATAAGAGTTACAGATTATAGCATAACTATAATAACACTAGAGCAAATATGAATAAAATAACAATAAGTAATTTTATCTATTATTAGATTATGTAGATAACTATAACTATGAAATATTTAAGTCTATATTAATAAACTATTATCTATCTCAGAATTTTTAATCCTAACTATTTTGAATAGCTTTATTCATATAACTATTAATAAAATTAATTGGGTATTTCTGATTTAAGCAATATTTAGTAAAATGTTTATAGTT
Source organism: Trichonephila inaurata madagascariensis (assembly GCA_019973955.1). Classification (NCBI taxonomy): domain Eukaryota; kingdom Metazoa; phylum Arthropoda; class Arachnida; order Araneae; family Nephilidae; genus Trichonephila; species Trichonephila inaurata. The sequence continues at coordinate 134,418 of BMAV01011906.1, read as the reverse complement.
ATTTATTGTTTCTGATTTTTTTGACACCAGAAATTTATTACGTTGTATATAATTAATAACAATATTTCTGAACATAGAAACATGTATATTACTCTCCCAATGAGGAACTTTTATAATATTGAAATTAAATTCTCTCTTCTCTAGTATTATAAATATTAGTAACTATAACATTATCTTTTAATTTGATATGTATATCAAGAAAGTTTGCTTCATTGTTGTTACAATTTGTCTGTATTTATTTAAGATATTGTGGATAAAAATTAGTGTTAGGTTTAAACTTGTCTTACTTGCCAAAATGATTATGTCATTTATATAACGAAAATATATGTATATATTTCAAAGAGAGAAATATCCACTATCTGATTTAAAAAATATTTTCACTCCCTATTATCCAGGTTTTGTTGGAAGAGTTTTTTCATTGGTCATGGAATCGAAATTTCTCAAATGTTTTTATACCTATTGCCTCAAAATTAACAAATAATGTATCTAAAAGAATTTTCGAAACAATCACTTGAATTTTATTTTTATTCTAAAAAAAAATCCTCATTTTTAGTTTTGTGGAACTCTGAAATACTTCATATGTCAACAAAATTATCCCTCTAATTTCAAATAGCTAAAATCAATTGTATTATAGATCAGAGGTCGCCAAAGTGGTGGTCCGTGAGAAAATTTCTTTGGTCCCCAGAAAATATGTTGAAAATACTTACTCATCACTTAAGTTATGTTTTAGGATGCATTGAAACATAATTAAAGTCATAACTATACGTGAAAAGTTTATAAAAGCATTATTTCATAGAATAATGTCAGGAAAGTAAGTCATACTGGCTGTATTGTTATATGTGCATAATACATCCATGTGCAGTTAAATTTCAGCATGGTAATTTAAGCATGCATCTAAAAGAAAGCTTCATCGACCTATCGCCGACAAATCTTTCCAAATTTTAATTACATTCATCCTTATCAAGATCTCAGTTTTGGATTTCCATAAAAAGTGAATAGCCTTTTAGGTGATGAAAAAATTCTGTTTCAATTAATTCTCTAAAACTTATTTATGACAAAAGACCTTTTTATCTGTCGCAGTCATCAAAATACGGTACCCATCTCAGCTTGAAATAAATGCAGTTCTCCGTCTTGCAATGTGTGTGACAACATTGAACCCAAATATTCTTATAAACTTATATCAATTAAACAGGAACATCCATCACACTAGGAATGTATAATTTTAAAAGTTTAATATACTTAAACCATTTTTTTAATGGCTTTGTTTTTACATTCTTTGTTTATTTTGTTTATTTTATAACGGTTCATTAATAAAGCTTTTATAATTTGATTACAATTAATAGTTTCATTTTGTTAACTAGATACATTTTATGTGTTCTTATATGACAGTTTTTTTATACATATATTTAACTCTTAAAAAATCCTACTAGTGGCCCGCAGGATTTAAATTATGAATTTACTGATCCGTGAGGTTAAGAAGTTTGGCGACCACTGTTATAGATTATTATTTAACTGTTTATCGTGAAATATGTTTACTTCCAGATGCATATTGCATCATTGGATTCTAGAAATGAATTTTCTATAACAATGACAAACGCGTAAAATCATGTGAAAAAAAAAGAACCTGCTCAAAACATTTTGTGAATAGCTTCAAAGCCAATATTCATCAAAAAATGTGATGCTATCTACAACGATTTATTTTGTACTGACATCAGCTGGACAAAACACTTAAACAAAACAGACCAGAATTGATCAACAGAAAAGGTGAGGTGCTAAACCAAGATAATACGAGACATCGTGCAAGTTTGGTAACCTGTAAAAATCTTTTACAGATTGAGTGGTATATACTGCCGCACCAACCATATTCTCCAGATTTGCCACTTTCTGATTATTATTTGTTCCTATCTCTACAAACATTTTTAGACGGTAATTCCTTTACTTCAAATGAGGAGTTAAAAATCACCTCGATCAGTTTTGCTAACAAAAGAACAAATATTTTATAAGCGTGGAATCATGCTACTGCCAGAAAGATGGCAAAAAGTATTGAATCAGAATGGACACTATATAACGTAATAAAGTATTTATTCACTATATGAAAATTGTCTTTCATTTTCACCCACACAAAAAAAGAAAATTAACTTAAAATTATTTTTCAAACAATCCAATTTATTTTGTATTGTCTGGTAGATAAAATCGGTAATAATTTTGTTACTAATTGGGTGATTTATTCTTATTTGATTTAAAAATTTATTTGCTATACATTCTTTCCATTGAGTCTATTTTGTAATTAATTTAAAATTATTCAAAGTATTAACCACTCTTAACAGTTTTTTTTCTGTCATTATATGCAAAAAAAGCGTATTTTATGTTAACAATTGTAAAATGAAACCAATTACATAAACTCGAATCAGCAGACATAAATGTTATAAATTTTGAATTTAAAAAATTACGCTAATTTTTATTTTTATTGAAAAACAAAACATGTTTTTCCTGAAAGTTGCCTTGTTAGAAGAAATAAGCTAACTAGATAGAATACTTTACAAAAATGGATACTATAACGAAAAAGATAATTGTATTTACAGTTAATTATTCTCTTAAAATTTAGTTTTTGTGTGGTAAATTTTAATTCAAGGAGGCAAGCATAGTCCAACATCGCAATCGGCACAAAAATATCGTGTTTCTTGGCTCACCCCTTTTCCACAAAATCGTTTCTTTTCAAACACGCAAAACATTGCCTTATCGGTCTCAATTTTTTTATCAAGGGGGAGGGGGGAATCACTCCTAAAAATTGTCTTTCAATCAATTGTTAGGTATTGGGTAAAATTCTTGGTCGTTCTTTTCTCTCACTGGTTTAATGCTCCGTGTCTTTCAATAAAGCAATCTATAATATCAAGCCGAAAAGCCCACCAGGTTGTGACATCTCTCGCGTTCTTCTTCTAACATAACTCCTACGTTCTTTGACGGCCACGATTAATGGCAATACTTTTCCAACCCAATTCTAAGAGGAAAAACGAAGCAACAATGCAAATAAGATATTCTTTAAAAGGATAGAAAATTTAGTGAGAGAGGATGGCAATCTTAGAGAAAGCTTAGTGTGGAGCAGTTCGGAACAAATGTTTAGACGGCCTACTCACAAGAAAGACGGAAACGAACCACCATCGATAATAATATTTATAAGGAAGAGCAATTGTACACGAGTACATCTATCTGCCTACAAGTATCAGAATCGATGAGTCTTCAACCAAGGTAGGAGGATTATATTCTAAACGATAAGAAAGAAATTATAGGATTAGAAGGATTATATTCTAAACGATATAGAAAGCAAGATTAGGCAGATAATTAATTATATTTTGGATAAGTGATCTAGTTGTGCGATCTGACTTAAATAATCGGCATACTTTGTGGTGTATTCTCACTTAATATAAGTTTGTTCATTATATATAAGTAATTTAAGTTAAATTCTTAATAAAAGTTGTATTAAGAATTATAGAATGTCTCATCCTTCCGATAATCCCACACCTCTAACTTACGCGGACCCACCACGTCATAGCTATCGACAGATGGCTATGTCACAAGGTGTCGTCAACGCACACTGCTGTGCCGTAGAGCCTAAATTTGAATATCGGGGAAAACATGTATTTTTGTAAATGTATAGTGCCTTTGTGGCATGACAGTACTCTAAATAGCCGTCTAGCTGCAAGTCATCTCGTGAGGTTGATGGAAGGGGAAGAGAGATGGGAGACCTATGATCACCTCCAGGGTGTTCATCCTCTAAATTGGGGTCGTACTGTCAACTATATGTAATCGTACTGTGACGGCTCGAATTATTATTAATTCGAAATATTATTAGGATTGAGAGTAGGCGGATAATATAATTATTTAGATAAGTGATCCAATTGCGCGATCTGTGTTAACTACGGCTACGTGTTTTGGTTTATTCTCACTTAATATAAGTTTGTTCAATATATAAGTAATTTAAGTTAAACTCTTAATAAAAGTCATATTAAGAATTCTAAAATGTCTCTTCATTTCGAGAATCCCACACCTCTAACTTACGCTGAAATCCCACGATATGGTTGACAGAGATCGACCATATCACAGTACTGTCAACTATATGGTGCTCAAAACTACGGTTAATGACAGAGACATACTACTAGCCTCTTGCCACGATGAATTTCGCGAGCCTTGATCTAATGTTGATGTCGACCAGGTGGCATAAGTAACAGTAACATAATAGCAAGCCTGAAATTCAAATTAGATAATTTTCTTCCCAGGTTCTGAGATAAAATGAAAGTATTCCACAATGAAGCATCTGAAAGGTGGAAGAACATTTCTTTGTAATATTTCTTGCATCTCTTTTTTGTTATTCGATAATTTGTGAGATGCTGATGCATTCTATCTACACCTCCCATAGTATTATTGTATTATAATTACCTGTAATTTCTGTCTGACCTCATCCTTGTAAGACGGTACTTCAATCATCAAAGGCGCATGTATAATTGATAACAGAGATACGACTTGTTTATCTTTACATTTGATGATGCATACTTTACTTCTTTGGTATACACAGAGATTTCTCCTTTATTATTATTTTTTTTACTGTAACTATTTCGGGACGTTTTTCCTGTAAAGATTGAGTGTTACATACATATATGTATGATAATTTAGAAGTATATCTGCAAGTTCTGGTGAAGTGTAATAATTATTTGTTGTTAGGCAATATCTTTATATTTTAAGTCCCAAATTTAGAAGAAATAGTGTTCTTAGCGCGTGCGGTACATCGATTTAGTAAAAAGAGAATTCCCGCATTAGCCTGTCTAAAAGAATGCAGCTTCGATTTAATCATTAAATTTTCATTCTATTTCAATTGTTATATTTTTTTATAGTTCTTTCGTTTAAAGAGCCTGTATATTTATGATTTTTTTTATAGAGGCCGAAGACTAGAAATATTGTTCTTTTAGATAGATAGATTTTTCTGAAATTTTATATGAGAGAGTATGCAACTAATATATTTCAAATAAAAATGCATATTTAACTAACTGTTTTCTTTATGGTATAGTTTATATAATTCGACATAAGTTTCAAGTGCTCCATATATTTTAAAATTCCATCATCCGTTTTAAAGCAGTAACCTGAAACCGTGCTTCTCTTCATACCTTCAATAGAATCTTCTCTAGTTATTTCCCCTATCTTTTCCCTAACGTCAAGTTGTTGATTCGTACAAATGTCTCTATTGTCTCCGACATGGAAAAAGTCCCTCATATTACTAGCGGAATAGCGATAGTGGGGTGTTGACGACAAAGCCCACCCTGCGTCACATTTTTCTTGTTGGTGCTATCGTAGTTGAGGATATAGTAAACATCGTTTCCATAGAAACGTGCATTCATTCTTGTTTCTTGACTTTGTGTTTATCGTTTTTGGTGATAAGAGCCTCAACAAAAACAAATAAACAAAAACTATCGGATGGACATGAAGAATACAATGTTTTTCTACACAATGTACGTTCCTTTTTTATTTCGATTATAAATAAAAAGTTGAATTTCTTTGAGAAGTGGAGTAGAAATTTTCGCATAAAAGTACAATTTTGCGTTTTGAAAGAAAATATCTGTTTTTAAATCTAGCGAAACATTTTCATTTAAGAGGTTTGCTATGTCTTTTTATTATTATTATTATTATTTTACTACCACAAATAATGTGATGGCATTTTTATGTACGCTGAAGATAAACAGTAGTGCAAAGAGTATAAAGCTAAGGGTTTTATATATATATAATTCAATTGAAAATATCATTTAAGGGTTATGTGAGGTGCATTGAAGTTCTGACCTTCATTTTTTACTTTAATTATTCATGAAACATTATTAGTTGGCTGGCTGGGAGGGGGGTAGCTGGCCTTTTGCATTTAAGGTTGCGTGTTCAACCCCGGTACAAGTTGGTGGATTTTCAACATGCAGAAAATCGACAGCACCCATGTTATATAATTCTGCGGCAGGTTAAAAATTTCTTGAGTGCCTGTTTGTCTTGGGTACTCTCGGCAAAATTAAATTCCTAGAACACAGTTGGCAAATCGTCAGAGGTCTGGTGCCTCTATATGGGGAGGAAACTGGGCGTAAAAATTACTTGCCGTAACTGGTATCGCCTATATGGGGCCGCACTAAAAAGTGACACATACTCCTGGGGAATGTACTAGGTCTGCAAAGTTAAAAAATACCAAATCGCAGCCTCATGGAAAAAAAATTACTAGTTTTCCTTTCAAAGTAATAATTTTTTTTCATAATTTTTTAATTTCCATTCAACTATACAAATAGATCATAATTTTTATGACTGACAAGAAAGCTTAAGGCTACAATGAAGGATGAATTATTTTTCAAAGTTTTGTGATAACTAAACAAACAGATAATGAGAATATAGCATTTGCTTATTGTGATACTCTTAAGTGGAGGAATAGTTAAATAAAAGAATAAATGCGTGATGCTTTGGTACTAAATCAGTTTTCCTGAAATCTGGTTTTAATATTACATTTAGCAGAAAATAAAGAAAAAAAAATTATACTTGTTGAATAATTTGGCTATCACAAAACATGAATCACCTCAATCTCCATATAAACAAGGAGAAACAGGGTATACGTTAATTTTCTGATATTGCTCTAATTCTTTACGTACCATTTTCTCACAGAAAAGACATTTCTCCAGAAAAAATAAAGTAAAAACCAATGTATCTCTAAGTAAAAAGAGCATGTATCTGTAAGTAAACAGCAAATAATCTCCACAGGATGCTTTCCAATTATCCTGAAGAGATTATTTGGGAAATAAAGCTATTGTAAATAGGGTTATTGTTTGAACAATTCCTCAACTACTATGTAAAACGAGAAATCTAGAAATGAATTGAATTAAAGTAAGGTTTCGAAATTTTTAAAAATTTTTTTTTAAATAATATTAGCTATTTATCACAATAGATTTTTTTTTCAAATAATCTAACTAGAGACTTGAGATAACTATCTGATAGAATCAACATAGAAACGAATAAATGAATTACCCTTTTAATAAGTACTAAGTAATGGCTTCCTGTGATGTTTTAATGTAAGATATGCATCTGTTTAACAAGTGTTTTTCTTATCATTAGGGAAATATTGCATTTAAATATAGTCGCATATTACATAAAAAGTGTGATACATCTCATAAAATTGTAATGGAAATCTATTTTCTATAAAAAATGAATAATGTAAGCAAAAATTAGGAAAAAAAAATATTGTTTGGAAATCTAATTAAATTTAATATTATAAATTAAACTAAATAATACAATGGAAAAAGATAAATAATAAAAAAATATACTCATGCTTATAAATTTTAATGATAGAGGATTATTTGCATTTGTTCAATATTGGATCATTTACCGTTTTCTATGATAAATAATAAAAAACAATATGCTCTAGAGCAGTGCTGAAAGCAAAACATAGTAAATTTTATCAGCAAGAACTTCTGTAAACACGTCATAAACCTGGAATTACATCAAGAGATTTAAAAAACGTTTCAGTCACTCCCAGAAATTTTCCAAAAGATTATTACCTCGATGATCTTAGAGACCAGGCCAGAATTCCATTCTGACTTGTATGCTCATTGAACCAGATCTAAACAATGTGTGAACCAAAACAGTTAAACATTTTCCTGATGAAAGATAGCAGTCTCTTTTAACTATATATGTCGCAGGAAAATGATGGAATTAGGGCTTTCATCAAATCCCAAAGGGAGATGATCAATTCACGCAAGATGACAACGTCTCTCTTTGAGGTCATTTCCCTGATGTAAGTAAGATATTTGATAAATCCCTGAGCTGTTTTAGTGAAATGATGAAAAGAACAAGTCAGCATTTGTAGAGCTCTGTTTTTGGTTGTTACCACTCCCGTTTACATCCCCTCACTCTCCTCGTCCGTGTCAGGCAGCGTCGGGCTTCTGACATGACGCACCAAAACAAAATGTCCTAAATATCAATTTTTAGTTACATTTTTAGCATTATTATCTTTCGATTGATATATCACTTTTGTATGCCTGGAATTTGGAAACTGGATAAACTTCAATGGAAAAATGTAAACAAACAAATTAGGGGATTCGACTACGCTCTCTTTATAGATAAAAAAGTTGTTTGATGATAAAAAAAGCTATTTTAAATATGGAAATAATAATTAAAAAACAGGATTACAAATAAAGCAGGATATTTCTGAAATACTACATTATGGTACAATTTAAAAAAAAAAAAATATTTGAAATTCTATTAAATATCCTTTAAAAATACCAGCTTTATTTTTTAATTATTTTGTTAATTAATTTCTAATAAATAATTTTTAATTCAATGATTATTGTTGTATTAATCACTCTACTTTTAATAATGCACCCTATTTGCTAAATAAGCACTTTTAAACTCTTGACTATATTATTTTATAAATTCACTGAAACAGGTTAGGGATTTGATCAAATCATTTACTTTCCTTGTGGAAATCAACTTACAGAGCTCTTATTTTAACATCTTGCGTGAATTGATCATCTCCCTTAGGAAGTTGATGAAAGCCCTAAATTAATCATTTACCTGCGCGACAGATATAAAAAGAAGTATGGAAATGATTAACAATTAGTTGAAGACATCCCGCGATCGTCTTAACTTGACAACCTAGTAAGAACTAGTGAAGGTATTCCATAATACACCATCTGAAACAATGTGTACAGTTCAGTGATTGGAGAGATGTAAAGTTTCATATGACTGGCTACGAACATGTGTTTTGTAATCTGCCAGCTGCAGCTGGAATTTTGATTCATTGAATCAAGTGATACTTTTCTAGTCATCTACCATCCTTAAGCTTTGTGCGGTTGAAAATAATAGCGACAGAAATTGGTTTTCCAATGGAAGTGAAGCCCAACTTAAGGTTAACATCAATTAAAACAAATTTTCTCGGGAAATTATTTGACAGATCTTGTACAAATAATTGACGATGCACCTGCATTTAAATACATTGTAATTGAGTTTAATGATTTTTTATATTTGATACGAAATCTCCAAGTCTTGGAGAATGTCATTCATTATTACTACATTTTGTTGGATTTATGAGAGTCTGTTCGACCATCCTGCAAGTTTACTTAAGGTATATCGAGAAAGTCGGTGAAAACTGATTACAAATATCTGGTGCTATGACAACCACTTATTTGTCTTTGGTCAAACACGCCTTTACCGTTATTTGTTACAGTAGAATGAAAAAAGCCGTGCCTTTCAAGTCCCAGCATTTGCATTGATAAAAGGGAAGTTCGTAAATATAATTAAAATTTTTTGTTTGTGTGTGTTTCATATCTTCCCCCTCTAACTATAAAAAGTAGATCAGAATATAAGACCGAGAGTTGCAGTTAAGGGATTTTAATATTTTAAAACTTGATACTAAGACTAAAAAATGTACATTTTTAATCAAAAGTTATGTTGAGTGTATAAAAACATATATTACATCACGTGTTCTTTTCCTAGCGTATACAAGATAAAATTGCATAATGAGAGATTATAAAGAAACATGAGAATCAACAAAGAATCATTCATTTTAATCAGGAAAGTAAGAAAGAATTAACTTATTTATATATATTTTTTAAAAAATTTCCTATTCTTATCACAAACCGTTATCTATAAAAAATTATATAATTATTTTGTCATTTTTTTACCGTAATTTTACGTTAGTTGACTATCCCCTAAGCATACATTTGTTTTTCTACATTTTTGAGAACAAGTCAAAGGGCTGCATATAGACTCTTAATATCTTAAAATCTGATGCATAACGCGAATATATATTTTTCAAGTTGAATTTTTCAGTTTCTACGTATATTCGGTGTATAACGCACACCTTATTTGTTACGTAATATCCCGAATTGTATAATGGAATGTTTTTACATTTTGCAGTCATTTATTCGAGGTATCCCAAATTTTGAAGAAAAAAAATTAGTATATTCTGCAACACCAACCTTTTAGATTCATTAGGTATGCCATTTTATTTAAATAAACATCATTCTGGTCTATGTACATAGCTAATTATTTTTTTTCTTATCCTTTTGTTTATTTTTGTAGATGTCATTTTTATACCTAGAGTATAACGTACACCAGTAAATTTTGATCTTATTTTCTGAATTAACAGTGCGTGTTATACACCGCATTTTACGGTATACTATTTTGTCTCCCAACTATTAGACGTGTAATACCTCATACTTTCTGGAAGGTTAAATAAATCATATCCAAAGTACAAAAAGTTTTAAACACTTTTTATTACTTTAATTTATTTTTCTCCGTTTTTCTTTTTGCGTGTAATACATTATTGCTACACTAAAAAGTTGATAAAATCTATAATAAATAGATAAATATAAAGTGTTAATAAGAGGAACAAGATTTACTATGTTCAAAAGAAAAACAGATTTATTACTTTAAATAAAATTCAGTTTAATATCAAATTATTGATTGAATCCCCATTTTGAAAAGAGAATATTCAAAACCTTTCGGGAACTGTAATAAACCGAGTCGAATGGTTAGTTTGACAGATTATTTAATTCTGATTGTAAGAAAAAAAAATAATTTAAGACTTTTGTTTATAAAAGTAAACAACAAAGTCTTGTTTTCTTTTCAAAAAGAAAATATTTATGTCATGTTAATCTAGATAAGATGTTATGTATTATCTTTCACAAGAAAGACATGTAGACAAGTTAGGGGTATATCCAGGGTGTTGCCAAATTGAACCAATAAATTCAAAGGGGTGAAAGTAGGCATGCATGAGAACAACAAATCCCAATACAACACAGGATCGCAAACCACGTTTAATCGGGGTAATTCGCAAAAATAATCATGAAAGGTCTGATGTCTAGTGGAATGAAAGGAGGCGATAAGAAGTAAGAAATACATTTATTAGAAGTAAAGCATGTTTACAATACGAATATTGCATCAAAGTTCGTTGTCAGAAATACAATGTGAAGTGATTGCCATCGAAATTGCTCGAACGTGTCATAGTACAGCCGACTCTGTCGAACAAAGAATTGTCGGACGTGTCCAAACAAATACGATATGCTGGTGATGTCAGTTGAAGCGACTATGATACGTACGATGAGATCATCCGCATTATCCATTGGCGTCTCATACGCAAGCAATTTCAGGCTGCTCTAGAAGAAAAAATCCAAAGGATTGAGATCCGAGAAGCTTGGAAGCCAAGCAATAGGTCTGTCAAGTCCAATTTACCACCCGGGATAGGTAGAATGGGGCAGTTTTGCACCTATATCGAAAACTGTTCTAGTACACCGTCGTGTATGAACAACACGTTCTGGTGGGCAGTGGTCAATCTCCCTGCTGCAACCCCGGGAGAAATGAGAAATTTGCATACGTGTAATTTTTTTAACCCGCATTCATTTGACCATTCCCCTCGCCTGAGTTATCGTTCTCCAGACAGCTACTTTTCCAGCATTTTCATCTATTAAACGTGGTTTGCCTTTCCAAGTTCTATGTTGATTTGTCGTCCCCAAGCGGCCTATTGTCACCCCTCTGATTTGTACGGGGGAAATTGTCAACACCCTGTATATTATTAAGAAAGAAAAAGCCTACTCAGGAACGGATTTGGTTCAAAAAGTAGTGAAAGACGCTTTTTGCACCTTTCTTTCTAGGATAAATAGAAATGATAATATTTTTTTTTTCAATTAAGAATAAAATTGAGTAAAAAAACCTGTAGGATTCGTCAAGGTAGGAAATGTTGTTCATGAGCAGCCCTAACTTAGCTCACAGTTTTTCCTCATGGAGCTTTTTCTTGAATCTCACTTAGCTTATGAACTATAATTGGAAGAAGTACAAGCCGTAAGAGTGTGTGAAGGAGGATTACATTAAAGTCGCATTATAAAGCTACACGATAGGCTATTGACCACGACAGACTTTTTGTATTTTTGGAAACTTGAGGTCAAAAGAGTGAAAGGACGACATGAGCTTACCCTTTTCTCCAAACTTCCAGATCACACACTAACGGGACGGCATCTGAACTGCAGCAGGTTTAACGTACAGGTGATTTTTCTGCGTCAGTATAGGCTCAAAACTCTTAACACACACAAGCCACGAGTCTGGCACCCCAAAGGCAAGAGGCTACCGTAGTGACGCAAAACGTCAATCTCCAGCTACAAGAAGCTAGTGGGGACATTTTAGGTTAGAACAAGTTAATTCCTCCGTAAGGGCGTTTTACGAGATTGATGCTAGAAAAGTTCACTATTTGTAGCAAGAATCATTTCTAATTTCACATGAAGACAATGCTGCATTGTGGATTTGGAATTGATATATTTTTTAAAATGTGTAGTATCTGTAAAATCCCTTTCTGTGAGTTCTTAAAATATTTGGACGCTTGCTTGTTCTAAGGAAAATACTCTCAGTTTTTGAAACAGATTTCCTTCAAGTTAAAAAGCAAAGGTAAGCGTTACATGTTTGCGAAGATTTCTTTTTAAAGTAGGAAATCCATTAAAAAGTATTATGAGTGAGTGTGTTTTATTAGTATCCTCTATGAAACAGCTTACAGGTGCAGTTGGCAGCGAATCCGCGTAATTTTTTGAACCTTGGTCAGAGTGATAAGGTCGACATCTGAGGAACTGGAACACTCTCTCTGAACTTCCACAACATGTCACTGGAAAACTTGATCGACAATGTAAGAACAGAAACAAACTTACTGATGGACTCTTCGGCAGTAATAATCGAGTAACAGCACAACTTCCTACTATTCCAAAATTAAAAATGGGTTGATGACAAAGAAAAAGAATCTTTCTATCTTTCTCATTTAAGTTAATACGTGTGATAAATATATATATTATTATTACATTTTCTATATATTACTGACTACACTTCAATTTATTCCTTACGAAAAATTCAATTTTAATTTTTTTTCGGTTACATAGAGCTTAATATAAATATTTTTTTGATTATTGAAGAAAAATAAAATAATTCCCGTGCACCCTCAAATATCACACGGAAAACACAGAGGAAGTAGTAAAACAAAATAAGAGTAAGAAAAATAAATTAGAAAGAAAATAATAATACACAAAAGGATTTGAAATAATGACACTTAACAAAACAATTAATTACAAAACAAAATACATTTTGATTCTAAAAAAAATAGAATGAAGTTACAAAGTAGAGAGAAAAGAAAATTTTACAAAAAGTTACAAAATCCATCAATGATGTTACTGTTACAAAAAAGAGGTAAAAGGAAGCTTACTTGAAACAAGTTAAGAAAAAATTTAAGATGCAGTTGATCCACAGAACATATAGTTTGAAACAGCCAAGGTGTTTTCCTCCCTTTTCAAGTTTTGAACAAAAGGATAAAAGTATTTCACACTTTACTCATGCACCAACATTTTAGTCACGAGAGTTTAGAAGAGGCGGGATTTACACATCTATTGAGGTACACTTTAAGTTACCATGAGCAGGAAGGAATTGCGGGATTTTACTTAAACACAAAGGGGTAGAGATCACAAGATAGTCTTAGTAGAAATGGATTTATAAAAAATATCTTTTATAAAGAGTAAAAGAGGAGATTCCTATATTGGGTGTTCTAAAGAAATACAGCGTTTTCTTTCAGTTTATCTTATATAGAATGATTGCCGAATATTAATTGAAATATCAATCCCTCCTTGAGATTTGCAGTTTACTTGCCAGAAATCTGCTCTTTTCGTTTCAGAAATATTCCAGTGCGTGTGTAGTGGTGTATAAGCAATAAAATTGATTTACGAAACGTAAACGCGGATTTCATAAGCAAATGCTTGAAATTTGTTTTAAAGTTTGTAGTACTTTTCCGATCATAGGTCCCAGTAGAATTTAAAAGCAATATGGTAGCTCAGAAGCTCCATAAATAAGGCGATAATTACTATAAACCAGCATTTCTCTCTGTGGTACTTGCGCTCCCCTGGGGACATAGTAACTCTATTGGGGGGGTAGTGAGCTGTGGAAAAATGGAGAACAAAGTATTTAATATATATATATATATATATTAATTTTCTGAAAGTAAACAAAATACATTCTGACATAATAAGAAATAAAATTAACATTTATACTGATATAATACACGTATATTATGTTAGAACAACACAATGTACTTTATAATTAATTTAACAACATAAGGTGGAACAAGAGTTTAATAATTACCAATTGATTCTATGGGTTTGTGTATATGAAGCCATATATACAAAATTAACATTTATCTTAAGTAATTTTTGTATGGTTTATAAATAATCTCTTAACTGCTCATTAAAAGTTACACGATTCACTCCCCAATGTTTTCATTTTTCATGTAGAAGCGCTTATATGATATATTGGGAAGGAGAGAAGAAAAGGGAAAAAAACAATCAAGAGCATATGAAATCCTTCTCAAACATTGTCAAGGTCCATTTATTGCATTCAAAGACCTTCGAAATAATTTTATGGGGAGAAGTGCACAGAATAGATATTACTTCGGAAAACATATGTATACTTAACTTACCGATGAGTGAGACGTATATATACACCAGTGGCACTTAGGAGGTTAAAGTTGTATAGCAGCTTTAGAGTCAAAGCATAGTATTATTGAATTTAATGCATTGTTATGAAAGCTGTATGAATTGCTGGGTGGGGATATAGAAAATTATGAGAGAGTCAGATTTGGGGTCACAAATATTGAAAGCTTGAGGAACACTGCTCTACACCAAAGGTCATTCTTTTTGACTCATGGTACCCTTAGAACTATAAAATGTTTTCGTGGAACCTAATTCCATAAACACAAACACACCTCGAAGAGTATATTTTAAAAGAATAATTAAAAGTAGTAGATCCAACATTGTGATGTTTCTACGTCGCACAGTTGCAACATGGGCTTCTTTTTGGGCGATAGCATAACACCTTTCCAATGCATCCTTGCACCCTTAAGTATTACGGGGTCCTTTCATCTGACACCATGCCGAAACCGAAGACCACAAGCAACCCGAAGGTTGACACACGTGCAAACCAGAATTCCGAGTGTAAATCAAGGTGTCAGAAACGAACCATTCCACCCGGACAGTGGAAAAGGAATTCCTTTAAAAACACCAAAATGAACGGTTGTGTTGTCTCCTCCCTCACAAATAACATATTATGCACTAATGAAATAATCAATAGTAAGAATAACTTCCGTCTAAACGTATATATTGTAATTTCTGTGACGTAAATGAGTCAATTATTTAATTTGTTAACTCTCACGCTAACATTAGTTTTCATAAATGTTACAGAATGTTATAAGTACTTCATGTGTATGAAGTATCATATTAAAAAATTTAATCTATTTTCATTAAAATTAATTTGTGTGATCCAAGTGTTCCCTACTCATGTATTATGCTCGTATTTAGTAACTATTACATTTTTTACTCATATTGTCAAAGTGTAGGTCTATTGAAATTATCTTCAGGCGCATTTCATATTCTACGTTTAATTTGTTAGTATATTTTGCTTTTGTAACAATTAAAAATATATATATTTTTTACTTTAAAAAACTTTACACTTGTTCTGAATGGCTTCATATTGCTTACAGCTGTGTGAGTGTTTTTATGAATTTGCAACCTAAAATTTAGATGTTGTTCTTGCTTAAGTCAGTGTTTCTCAAACTGTGGGAAGCGCCCCCCTTGAGGGGCATGAGAGCTCTACAAGGGGGACGCAGGCATATTAAAAAGTCGAAAACAAAAGGTTATTAAAAATTATTAATTTACGGAAAGTAAACAAACAAAATACTTCCTGATATAATAAAATATAGAACACACATTTACACTTATAAATGTATCAGTACTGCACAATGTATATTTTATTATTAATTTAAAAATATTAAGTTAAGAATAAGTTTTATAATTATCAGTGACCCCCATGGACTTGTATTAACACTTATCTTGATAATTTTTGTACGGTTTATAATTAATTCCTTAACTACCGATTAAAAGTTACGCAATTCGTGCCACAATGTCACCGATTACCACGTAGACGAGCGTATTTTGATGTTTTTTTTGAGGGGGAGAAAATAAATAAATAAGCAAATCCTTTGAAATAAATAAGTACTTCGCAAACATTATTAAGGTTTTTATAGTATTCCAAAGCCGTCGGAATAGTTTTATGGACATTAATACACAGAAAAGATCGTACTTCGGAAAGACGTATATATACGTCCAGAAAATTAATATTTTTGGCTGAGTGAGACGTTTTTATACGTCGGTGGCACATGAGATGTTAAAGTGGAATTGTAGCTTTAGTGTCAAAGTATAGTATTATTGAATTCAATACATATTATTGTATGGAGGGGGCCGCATGAAAAAGATGATTGAATAGTGGGTCACGTATACTGAAAGTTTGAGAACACTGGCTTAAATAGATATTAATGTCGAATATTTTGATATGTTGATAAGTTGTTCCTTCTCCTTCACCATAATTGTTTTTCCTACACATGAGAAATATGCTTTTTTTATGAGGAAACTATTTAATTTTACAAAATATTGTATAAGGAGTATAACATTATGTCATGAAACCCGGAACACTAAACAAAAGAATATTCATGATCTGGTAGATAGAAAAAGAAAAGAAATTTTTTATATATTCTTTATTATATTATAATGTTTAAAAAAAATTACAAAATATAAAACCATTATATATTTTTTTTTTTTTTTAATGACTGGGATGAGTTTCAAATACTTGTGGGTATACGAACTTCGAACAGATCGAGAATCCGTTTTGCATATATAATTACTTTACAAGTATAATTTACTTTTCGAGTTTTTATTGGTAATCGTGCAACTCCAGGATTCCATGAAATACAGTTTTCAAGACCACTGCTCTAAGCTAATAAATTTTCAGTGATTTGATTTGACTTCAATATCGTTACATTTTTAATTAAATATTTATATTTAAAATATATTTAATCAATAATATCGTTAAATTTTTATTGTTATCCCTAGACTTTTAATTAACTTTTAAAAAAAGGTAATATATGATATTAATTTTTCTACTTTCGATTAAAAACCCTTTAAAAAAATCTTCACCTTTTGAAAAGACTCCATTGCAAAAATTATTGAAATATTTAGCTTCCCTTATTATATAAATAATAAAATTGATTTTGTTATGTCTAAATTGTTTTTATTATATATCATTTTTTTTGAAAAAAAAAGTGTATTGAAAGAGGTTATGTTAATTTAAAATTGAAGTAAATAAAATTGAAATATCATAGAACATTAAAAAAATAAGGTATTCTCGAAAAACATATTTGACTTTTGTAATTTTAAATCGGGATTTTTTTTTTTAAAAATACAGTTACTTATAGTGCTATGAAATGCATTTGAAAGAGATGAAAAAATAAATTTAACAACAATACAGATTTTTATTTCATTACTAGCGTTATACGATCAGCTAATGCCTGAACATCGTAATTTAATATTAGGCTGCTTTTATTTAATATTTTTTCTTTGTATTCTTCCCTCTAAATATTTTCCTATTAAACACTAAGCTATTCAAAAAAAGAATTAATGTTTGAAGGATTAAATAAAATAATTCTTGAATAATTTATCATACTTTTATTGCATTAAACTTTTTGAGAAGCAGAAGGCATTAAAGCACATTTTTATTTTCTTAAGGGCTTGTTTACGTTAAAGAAAAATGTAATTTTATTTTATGACTTAAAGCAGAGATACATAAATTAAAAGACTATTTGTTTCTTTTAAATCTTGTGAAAAACATCCCATCAAAATGATTTGATTAGTTTTTCTTATAATTTGAATTATTTAAAGCACCTTCAAAAGTTTAAGTGTTTTTGCACTTTCTAACCTCAATAACTGAAATTAATTTGTCTAACTAAGCTCAAGGTTTATTTAAGAAATCGAATCTCACTTTTACCAGATATTTGATGTTCATTTTCTCAAACTATTTATGGAATTTTGTAAAGAGTTAAAGGGAACAGCATTTTCTGTTTCAGATCATAACGATGTTCTTAGATGCATACAGAAAAGGGCCAGATTTTTTGAAATTATACCTAATTGCAAAAGAAAATATCACGAACTACGTATTACTATCAGAAGCTTTTCTTTTTTTTTTACATTGAATTCATATGTAAAATTAACTATAAACACATCTAATGGGTATTTCCAACCAATTAGCATTTACACGAACCAAGTTGGCTGAAGCCATGATTTTATTTTATCTTGCTTTTTAATATTTAAATATTTTAAATATTCATCAAAACATATTTCAAGTTAAATTATATTGTAAAACCATGATAAATTCAAGAAAAAGAGCAATATGTGTAAAAATAAATATATATATAACTCCGAAATTTCATAAAATTCCTGTTAAATTTAGAACTTCAATGCAGATAGTTTAAAAACTTATAATATTACATTTCCGGGCAAAGGCTGCGAGAATATTATTCAATCTACATTAGACAAAATTGATGATAATTCTATTATTGTTAAGAATAGTATGGACATTATTAAGTACATACAAGGGTAAAAAAAAAAAATATTTCTATATGTATACCTATATGATTTTGAAGATTTATTTAATTCCGCAGGTATATAAGACGTTTAAGATTCTGCAAAATAGCATATAGCAAATACTTTAACAATTAATATATTTTTGTGTATTTTTATAATTATATTTAAAAATTATAATTATTTCATAATTATAAATATTTCATAATTATATTTATTTACATAAATTATTTTATTATATTTTATAATTAAAATATAATATTTTATCTTAGTTCATTATTTTATTTTAAAATTCTTTAGCTAGTTTATTTTAAAAAATGTTTTTAAAAACAAAACAAAAAAGTAAAGCGCTTATTTTAATTGCAATATATCAGTTAGTATAATCATCAAAGTTTATTTTGCGCATACAATATATTTTCCTACTATTTGAATTTATCTATTCTTAACTTTTATTTCATTATCGTTTTTTAAAACTTCCTTTATTTAGTTTATTTTAAAAGAAAAATTAGTTGTTTGTAATTGCAGAGCCAAATATCAGTTTGCGCCACGATTTTCCTTCTCGAATAGTCATTTCAATTCTTTTAAGTCAATTCGCGTTGGGTGTGTTTACTGCTGGAAGGTTAGATTTTCGATCTCAGTAATTATTTTACATAAAGAAGTTTTTTTAAAATTTTATTGAAGCCATTATTTCCTCTCAGCAGGACATTCATTATTGTTCTCTTTCCTTGGCTTAATTTTATTATATTATAGGTTTTTCTTTACGTGTTGTAATAGGCTTAGCACTTTCAGCATTTTTTTCCTATTGTAATAGAAAGTTTCTGCTGTATAGGGAAGGTTGGATCCATAGAAGCATTGCTAGCCTAATTCGCTGGCCCCTGAATTTAGCGGCAACTTTAGAAATCATAATAGGTCCTAGTTTAGTCCAAAAGAGACTTTTTGTATGCCATTTTGTGTCTAGTGAATTCATATTTTTTCTTCCCTGCTTTAGCACTGCGGGTTCTAAGTACTTCTTCAAGAAGATTTTTGCCATATATACATATATATATATATATATATATATATATATATATGTTATTAAAATATTGGATTAGTGCAAAAGTAATTTTGGTTTTTTTTAGTATGACATTTAACTTTAATAGGTCAAAAATCTTCCGTTCTATTTAATTAATTGCTGCCACTTTTTCTGATAACTTCATGAACCATTGGAGCGTCTGGCTCTGATTAGCAAAATTATTGACCAAGTTTGATTTGAGGGCATCGTTATTATTAAAAATGGTACTATTTAAAAATTTTTGTAAAATTCAAAATAAAGGATGGTTCATTCATGTTTTATCCCCTACCTTTTTACCATCGGATTATCATTTATGTCGAAATATACAAATTTTATAGCATTTGCAATTTTGCTTAATAATGATGGCCTTGGCTCAATGGTTCTCAAACTTTGGGGCTCGCCCCGTAGAGGGGCCTGATAATCCTACAAGGGGGCGCGAAGTATATCAAAAAGTCGAAATAAAATGACTATTTAAAAATAGTTATAACTTTACTAGAATGAGGCAAAACAAAATATATTCTGATATAATAAAGAAAAAAATATACATTTACACTTATACAATACTTTTATAAATGTATCAGTACTGCCCACTGTGTTTCAAAATTTATTCAACAGTACTAAGTTAAGAACAAGTTTGAAAATTACCAGTGACCCTAATGGTATTTCATAAAATTTCATACATACAGAGTTGAACCTGTTTTTGTGCGGTAGATAGGGACGGCATACAAAAAATCGCACAAAAAATATTCAAAAATTTCATAAATTCTTACATATAACAAGCTAATTCGTGGAAATACTACAAAAAACTTTTTTTATGCATTGGAAAGGGACCGCATAAAAAGTCTCCTCTATAAAAATATACCAGTGTATTTACGACATTTATGCAAGAGTACTTCCATAACAAAATAAATAATAAAATATTACACACTTAAACATTTTTAAAACATGTAGTTTTACTTGTGTATATACAGATAAGTCTTTTAAAATGCACATACATAATTCATCACTACTCATGTAATCCAAAGTCACTATGTAGTTAAGTTCAAAATCCTTTCATCACTTGAAGGTGCAATTTTAATTGATTTATTTTTAGCATAAAGTAAAATAAGTTTTTGTGACGAAGGACGGTTAGTCAGTTGCTTGTAAATGTCACGATATCAGCTACTTGTAGTTGAAGCCCTTTTGATTTTGTATACCTTTCTTAACAGGTATCTATTTTAAGAAAATATTTTTCCAATCTATTTGGAAATCTGGATCCCTGCATATTTTTATCCGCTCCTAAAAAGGGAATCGGCGCTGCTTGTCAAAAAGTGTACCATAATTTTATCAAATTATTGATAATATTACTGTCATTTGAAGTTTCGTCTTCAATCCAAACGCAGGCTGCTGGGCGTCAAGAGAAACCAACTGAATGTGCATTGTCAGGGGACTGCTTCAACAAATGAACAGAGCGTCTTGGAGGTGTCACATTTTCGTTGGCGTAACGTACACCCCCGCATCCCCTGCAAATTCTTTATGTAATGTCGACGGCTTAAGATAATGCCTTAATAATCTCTTTTTATCTTAATGTCCATGACTCCAGTAGGAGTAAGGATGTGGTAAACATGTTCAAAAGGTTACAGCTTCATGCGTATAAACCTTAGTTGTTACATAAGTTTAAGCCTGAAGATAAACTTCGATGACGAAAATGAGCAAAAGAAATGCTTAAAAAAATGGAAGATGATGAAACTTTTTTACAATGTGTAATGTGTATTCAGATGAAGCAGCATTTCAGGTATTGTTAACCGACACACTACTTCAATGTGAGGATTAGATAATCCCCATGCCGTACTGAAGAAAGCAAGAGACAAACTGAAAGTAAACGCATGGTATGGTATACTGCACAGTTAAAATATTGAGTATTTTTTTTCTTTCCCAAAGGAACTAAATGCTCTAACTTGATATGCTACAAACTTTCACATTTCCTCCAAGAGAACTTGCAACCCACTATCAGGTTTTAGACGGATGAAGCACCACTACACTGGAGTTTCGTCATGATAAAGAACTTTAGACGAAGGGCAACTGTATAAAAAAGCATGGAAATTCATGTTTGAATTACACGTGCATACTTGCACGGACGAAACTCAGGTTATACACTTTTTTCTAAGGTATATAGATTTGATGAAGAGATAACATCGAAAATTCTATAGTTTTGCCAGTTTTTAACTAATTTTGGATAAAATAGTACAGGCTAAGAGAGCACATTAATGCAGCGCCATGTCAAATAGTGAAGATATTTTTGGGGAAGAGTTAGTTTTTCTACCTTCCCTTAGGATTTTTCCACTAAATAAAATCTTTAGAAACAATGTCTCGAAAATATCTTTTCCTAGTGATTTTCCTTTATTTCCAAGAATAAAAACTCAGTACTCTAGCACTCTAACGAGAAACATGCTCGTAAAATGTGCAACTGTAAGAACTCCTGTGCTTCATTTTTTTTTAATATAATATTGCAAATTTCTTTCTTTAAGTGCCCGATATTCATTCACCTGTTCTGAAAATAAGCGATTTCCTTATTTGGCGTTTATAACCCAAGGCAGCATAAATAAACCATGGATCGATAGTATTTTCTTAAAAAAATAATGTTTTTTTTTATTTTAATTTTGGCTTAAGCTTCTTCGGCACTCACAAACGAATTCATATTACTTGAAAGCTCAAGGATTGTTCTATGAATATCCTTTTGAGCTCTTTTAGTAAGAGGGAGGGGGTCTTCTAATTGTCGCAGCCTCCGGGAGAAATGTACTTATTTTTCCTTGATTTTTATAATTGCTTTTTTTGATCGATTACCTTCGTAATGATCTTAGGTCAAAAGAATACAAAAGATGAAAAAGGAAAAGATTTTCTCTTTATATTCGTCAAAGATAAAAGAGAATAATCTGAGTTAAAGCCCTGGAAGGCACTGAGACAAAGAAACGATATAATTACTGGTTGTATAGTTTTGTGTACTTATTAAAATGAGCTTAATTAGGAACTCCATTTGCTGGTTCAGTTTCTTTACTAACAGAGTAAACGCTGAAAGCCATTATAGAATTTTATCATCACACGAAACTTCGATTTATTTCCTGCTTTATCTTTGCCCACAAATGCTCACCCCAACTTTGATCTCATAAATTCCTTGCCCTGTTTTTGGTTTGGGTATAGACCCTTCAACACTATAATGTTAGATTTTGAAGTAGTAGCATCAAATTAATTGCCTTTTTTAACAGTGGGCTACTTACTTTAAAAGACAAATTTCTAACTGTAGTAAAATATACTGCTTAAAAATTAAGAAACACATGTCAATTAATTAAATTAAAACTTAATTAATACACAAATTAGCTGTTACATGAAATAACAGATCAACAAACAAGTTCTATTAATTGGGTGGATGAATTTAGGGCTTCAATAACAAATTTTCATCATTTGGTAGGAATCGTCTCTCAGGTTTAATTCTAAATCTTCTAGGTTAGTAGTGTGTCCAGTCTTTTTCTTTCTTTTTTTTATTTTAGAGATTGACAACCGCGCTGAAACTTCTCCTCACTAGGAAAAGTAATTAAACACTTTCTCTCAATACCCCATAATTCTGGATAAATAACAGATATGTCTTTTAAAAGCCAATATTGCTGACATCCATTTTAAAACTTTACTTCAAGATCTCCGTTAGTGCCTGTTCCTATAAGTTCGTCTTGAAATATGACATTTGTTCTTTTTTTTCCAATATAACATAAAAATTCATAGTCAATGTGTTCGAAAACCTAGTTTCAAAATCTGAATAAAGGTAATTTAAATATTGAATGTAGTTTAAAATGTCATTTTCCTGGCAGATAGTCTGTGGCCAATAGGCTTGATTCATGAAGTCACATGATAAAAACAAACGTGTTTTCCATTGAATTCAAAACAAACATTAAAATAGTTGTACTTGTTCTATTTGTAAAACTCAGATAAAATTTCAAATTTCATATTTGATTAAAGATGTTTAAATGTTAGGGAAAAAAACTTCAAAAAGATTTTTTTAAATTAAAACAAGTCGTATTTTATGCTTATACTTTTAAATAAAATGCATTTTGTATACATATGTACTTTTTAAGAGAAAAACACTGGAGCGCGGGCACTGATTAGTTGGAAACACAAGATAGTTTTTATCGTGTGACTATGATGTCACATGAGTTTTTAAATTGATTGTCTAGAATCACGTGGCTTTCATCATCATGTGACTATGACATTACATGAGATTTTGAATTGATTGGCTAGAATCACGTGGCTTTCATCATCATGTGACTATGACGTCACATGAATCAATCTCATTGAGATATTGTGAAAATCTGCGACGTCCAATATAATACTCATTTAGCTTACTTTTGGTAAGAAACACTGAAATGATGGTTCCTGTTTTATATGTTGTCCTTTTGTAACTGCAAAGTAACCTCATCAATTATAGTAAATATATAAGTCTGTTAAATAGGTAAAATTTGGTTTCCATTTGATTAAATTTTCTTTTAAAATTAAAGTCACGATCTGATATGTAATAAGAAGCACTATCCAGAATCTAATGGATCCACAATTATTTTTTCGCTGATGTGGACACCTTGCACGTTGTCATAGACGCCTGGGGTTAATATAGACCACTTTGGAAATGTTTACTCTAACATACTTTCCGAGGAGTAGGATTCTATCACATTGCGTGTAAGAAATTCAAATAAAAGTAGCAAGCATCGGGCTTATATAGCAAAAAGTAGGCTTTCCAAAGGGTTAGTGATAAAAGTTGAGAATGTTTTGTAAGTTCTGAAAGTTCAACTTCAAAAATATGTCATCAGATATTGAAGAAGGAAACAGAATTAAATTCATGATTTATAGTAAGTAAAAGTTTATGACCTTCTCAACAAAAATGTTTTCCACTTCTAATTCGATTTCAACAATTTTATCTAACGTAGAAAACCCTGATTTAAGTTATAAGAGAATATTTGTCCTTTTAAATTAATTGCACCTTACACATTTTACCATTTCTCTTTAATTCATTTAATTATTCCATTTATTTTATCTTTAAAATTGCCTTTCATTCAGAAGGCAATTTACTTAATTAAAATAACTATCTTATATATAGTTTGGTTTGTTCAGAAGGATGTGTAATTAACGCTTTCTAATCGCAATTTGACTATTAGGTTCTCCAATGTAAAGCAGAGTTTAGTAAATATAGAATTAATTCAAAGATTCATTTTTATTACTTTCTTCGGAATAACTAGAGCCTAAAAAGTGAGCACGCACTTTTAGTAATTTCTTTTAAATATAGGTGGAATGAAATTTTTTTAATACGTGCATCCAAATTTGTTTCTTATATTTCGGATTGAATATAAGAGCTACTCTAAAATATTGTTTTTGTTGTTACTAATTCCACCTGAATGGCAAAGGCTAAATCAAGGCCCACGAAATTCATCATGTTAAAGGGCTAAGTGACGCCTGTCGTTAGCCGTAGCTTTGAGCATCACATGCAAGTGACAGAGTGATTTAGCTCGGTTTCACACCAATTTAGAGGAAGAATAAATACCTTGGGGTGGTCAGGGGCCTCCCTCCTCTATTCCCCTTCCACCAACCACACGAGAGGACTTGCGGCTCGACGGCTATTTAAAGTACCCCCATGCCTCGAAGGCACTATACATTTACAAACATCCATGTCTTTTCCGGGATTCGAACCCAGTCCCAACGGCACAGCATTCAGCGTCGCTAACTACCATACCGTATGGGTACCTCTTAAATATTGAATATAGATACTATAAGGATTGTTCACAAAGTATTTTAATAACTTAAGTAAAATTATTTTCACAACTTAATATTATTTAACAACAGTGAAACTTTTTCCTTGTTCTTTATAGCGCAATACGCTTTATTTCACTCATTACTCTTTATAATGCATTGATTTCTCATTAGATCATCAAACAAAAAGAGATTATACTATGAAATAATGAAAATAAGCAAATAATCAGTCTATGTAAAGATGCTTTGTGATCATGTGCCAACATTTGTAAATATTTTAGTTACATCTTTATATTCTCTCTCCTCCTCTCTTGGATTGTATTTAAATTTATTAGAGTTTTTCTTGGATTCTTTTTCAACTTGAATTTATTTTTAAATTGTTCGTAACAGTTACTACACAAAGTATTGTACAGATATTTCATTTACCTCAAAAACCAAAAATTCTAAATTTGGGTAACAATTTGGTTTTGTTTTTCTAACTACTAAATTTTCACATCAAATCTTCCCTTATTTCCTCGGACATTTTTTTTTTTGTTTTGTTTTTGTTTGTTTTAGTTTTTGTGGTTCACACATTTTTTCTTAAAATATGTATTTTTTTGTTAATTGCAGTACTGATAAAAGTTAATAGGCTAATATTATAATAATAGGTTAATCTTTTTCAAAAATAGAAAAAAATGTTGGAAAACTAGTTTTGTTTTAAGAATTCCTAAATTAACGATTTTATATAAAATTTGCTATAACATGACAAAAGAATTATTATTAGTTTTATATCTGAAGCAGAATCTATAAAAACTTTAACTATTCAAAAATATTTTGCATTACTAAGCAAATTTAAAATGTGCAATATCATTGCAGGCTTTTCCTGTTTTAAACTGCAAATTTCTTTTGTCAGAAAATCAATTTTAATTTAGAAAAATAAATAATTCATACCAAAATTGCAGAAAAATGAATCAAATCAATTTTTTAAAAATTATTTTAATGCGTGAGCTTCTAATTTTGTATGTAAAATTTATGAAATAAATTCAGCTCATAAATAACTTTGAGAAAATTAATTTTTTATTCTTAATATGTGAAAGAATAATGTATTCTCAAAATTTCTATTGCTATAATTTCATTTCATTAATTTGAAAATAGAACTCAACAGATTTGGCTAGACTGGGCTGTTCAGTGCACATTTTATTGCAAAATATCTATTCTTTAACAGTTATTAAATATAAAAATTATTTAAATGTAAAAATCTCAATTGTGTCTTAAAAGAAAAAGCTAACTTTTACCGTTAAAATTGACAGTTAATACCCAGAATCTCTCTCTTTTTTTAATCATCTGGAAGAGCTTAATTCAAATTTAAAAGCATTGTACAAAGTTAAAACATTTTTCGAAATTCAGAAATTTTCCCAGTATTTCATTCAATGACAAATCTAAAAAAAGAAAGGAAATAGTCTTGAATCTCCATTTACTAAACAAAAGATAGATTTCTTTTAAAACAAATTCAATTTTTTTCACAAAGCTTTATGTTGTAATAAATGTTTTAAAAAGATAGAACTCTCAATGAAGAAATCTTACGTTTTAATATAACTTTACTATGAAAAGGTTAATTATTAAGAAATATCTTTGCACACTTTTTGACTGAAAGTTGCGTTTGAACACATCAATTTTTAAGGTATCCGACTACGTTCAAAACCGTGATTTTGCAAAAGCGTATAAATGGATAATATTTATGATATTTAGTGTCACTTAGATTAGAAAACGTATATAAAATTGTTTTAAGAATAGTATTACAATAAAAAAATTATTTCAGTACAATATTTTGACAGAAAATGAAGATAGAATGATTAATTTTCAAAATATTCTCCTTTTGTGAAAAAGGCTTCTATTATAATAATATTTGGCCTGTATATAGCTTATATCTCTTTACAGAGGCCTAATTAGAATTTTTGAAATATATAAATTAGAAGTGGGTTTATCCATGTTTTACTACAACAGAGGGGAGCAATTTTAAGAAAAAATGCCAATAATTATTTAATTTGGGGTAACTCTGAAAATAATGTGAATTTTTCAAAAATTCTAGTTTAGCCTCTGTAGAGATGTCCGAGCTATGTACAGGCAAAATATTATTATAATAGAAGCAATTTTCACAAAAGGAGAACATTTTGAAAAAAAGGTTATTCTAAGTTAATTTTTTGACGAAATATTGTATTTAAATACTTTTTTTTTATCAAAATGTGTTCTTAAAATAATGTTATACATGTATTCTCTCTCTCTAATCTAAGTGACATTAAACATCATGAAAACCATCCATTTATGCTCTTTTTTAAAATCACGGTTCCAAACGTATTCGGATACCTTAAGAAAGACAGTTTTATATTTCATAATGTACCAAAGTTATCAAATATTTGTCGTAGTTTTTAAAACTGTGGCTCTTTAATAGTAAGTGATTATTCTGTTGAGTGAATTATTCCGTGTTTAGCTTTAGAATTTTAAAAAAAAATGTATTTAATACTTGTTTATTTGATTAAGAATGCATTTTGATATTTAGTTCAGAAATAAAAATGTGTAAAACCATAGTTTATAATTAAAATTAATATTCCCATTATCTCTTTTGCCTATGTACAGTTTTAGGTATTTACTATCACAAGTTTAAGACTATATAAATAAAAAAATTAGATAAAACAATTATTACCAACATAGCTCAGTTTATTAGAAGTAACTCTGTAGGGAAAAAAGTACCAACGTTCTTTTTTATTCTTTATAGTGTAACCAAGATTAAAGAAAGGAAGATTTCTGTGCAAAGAAAATTTTCCGTTAGACAATTTTTTTTCTAAAAGCAACCAATTAATTGTTTTTAACACGTCGATTTAATCATCAACGGACAGTTTTTTTTTTTAATAAAAATTCATATTTTTATACGTGAGCCTCCAATTTGAGTTTTTTACCTAAATGTCTTCGAAGTAATTGCGCAATGGGGAAAAATATTCTCTCCGGCGATATATTTTTTTCTTGCTTAATAAACCCTATTAGTTTTTTTTATGTGTCATTAGCATAAAAAATCATAAATGAGATTTTTTATTATGAAATATCGCATTAATTAAACGAGTATTTTTATGATCTTTTATATATACATCGTTATATTTTCCATATTTCTACACAAGTTTTAAATGATTCATACGAATATGAACTTTTAGATGTTATATTATTTAATGCAGCGGTACTCAACCTGCAGCCTACGGCCACATATAGACCACATGGCGTTTATGTGTGGCCAGCTCATGGCTTATTGCTCTTAATAAATTCCTTTATTTAAGAACAATTTATCAAAAATGTAGCGGGAAATTCTATCTATCAAGCATTCAGATCTACCAATTTGGTAATCGATGTTGTACGGGTACGAATTGCAAGATTTTTTTTTTTTAGTTTTTATAACTGTAACGGGGTTGGTAATAATAACTAACAGTGAAGTAGTGACTACTTTATGGGTAAAACTGAGTTTTAATTATAAGCAAATAACACTAATTTCAGTTCGGAGTTCAGTCTAAACTCCTCTTTGCTGTCATTGTGCACTTGATAAATTATTATTTGAAATAATAATAAAAAAGACTTTGTCAAAAGAAAAAAAAAATCAAATTATCAAATGGCCTGGCAGCTTTGTTTGTATGCCAGTAGAATGTAAACTAGGAACTTATTCATTGATGAAAGGGAATCTTATGTTGTTATCAATCCTTATGTTGCGACCCGCGTGAAATATCTACCATATGTATGCGGTCTTAGAGAAAAAAGTTTGAGTAACCCTGATCTATCCCCTTCAATTTCGTGACGCATGAACAGATTCAAACAATTTCTCAATGCAGGGTTTCATCTGATATTTTTTAATTCATTACATCATTCTCTGAAGCAACACGAGGGGTAATGACGATGGATTTCGCAATTTTGAACTACAATCAAGTGACGAGAATGACATCTGTGAGTCAGCTCTTTTCTTTCCAAATTACATCATTTTTTTCAGGAGGACATGCATTTAAACGGCGAAACAACTATCCGCAGGGCTACAAGGTATCGCACTTGCGAGTTGCCAACTTCTGCCACAATTTCACAACCATGATAACGAGCCTAGTGCGACCACTCGAAAAACAAGGATTGTTTCTCGCTATGTATCCTCGAAAGGGAAGAATATTTTTGATGTATGTTGCACTCCAATTGTTGCATTTTATTTCATATTGCATTCTAAATGTTGCATTTTAATTTCCTGTTGCTTTCCAATTGTTGCGTTTTAATTTCATGTTGCATTCCAAATGTTGCATTTTAATTTCATGTTCCATTCCAGTTGTTGCATTTTAATTTCATGTTCCATTCCAGTTGTTGCATTTTAATTTCATGTGGAATTCCAATTGTAGCATTTTAATTTCCGGTTGAATTTTAATTTCATGTTCCATTCCAGTTGTTGCATTTTAATTTCATGTGGCATTCCAATTGTTGCATTTTTATTTCATGTGGTATTCCAATTGTTGCATTTTAATTTCCTGTTGCTTTCGAAATGTTGCATTTTAATTTCATGTTCCCTTCCAGTTGTTGCATTTTAATTTCATGAAGCACTTTAATTTCAATCGATTATTGCAGCTCCAACTACTTTTGGCCTTTTTCATGGAGATCTTTTTCTATTAGTATTATCAATGAGCGTAATTGTATAAAATGAAGTCAAAACTATTTAACGAACCGGATCACAGCTTACTGATGACAACACCGTAACTACTGGATGTTGAAGTATAGACAGTAATACAACAAATTACAAGTCAAAATTCCAGTTTTTCGTCAATTCCTTTTTACACTTTATGATTGTAGAAATATTTATTATAAAATATAACGAGCTGTTTCTCTGCAAGTGTAATTTATAATACTAATAAAATGTTATTATTTTTTTTAGACGAAAAAAAGGTAATTAATCTATCAAACGATAATTTGAGAACGTATGGCTTAAGCGAAATGTTAAATGCAGGCCATTAGAATCAAAATAAAGAAAATTATTTCTTAATATTCTTCATGAAAAATGGGGAACAATCACGATTTCCCCGCCGAAAGGGATTTGAGAGAAGGAAGAAACGGTAATTACCCAATAGCGAGTATGCTACATTTATTAAAATGATGGTAATTAAGAACAATTTTTCGGATCGATTTCTAGACTAATCGAGTAAAAGTTGTAAGCATTTTTAGAATGTCTTCGTCATTCGACATCTTGATTCCCTGTATGACGTTGTAAAATGGATATTAATATTTTATTATGCAAAAGCGGTAAGATTATAAAAATCTTTGATTTTAATAGTTTTATTTTCTTGTAAGTAATATGCAAAACAGGATTATTAATCGAAATACCTTAAAAACAAACCGTTTAAACTACAAACAGAAACATTGTAAGTTCCTCAAGTGATATTTTAAAATATTACACCTCATACAAATAGTTAACGTTAACACATGAATATTTATTTAGAAATCTGTCACAAAATATGTGAACAAACTTTTTGCATTTGTTTTTTGATAACGAGATCGATATTCAGAAAATAATTTTTTGGTGCTAATTTGATATCCGAGTGCTACGCACCAAGTTAAGGTTGATGTTCGCCAAGATTAACCATGTTTATTGCAAGCATTCTACTGCCTCGGTCTTCTGTTGTATTTTGTTCTATTTTCGAATATGGATGTTTCTAATACGGTTTGTGAGCACCAGTTTATTTTTTAAAAATAATATGAAGGTTATGCTTTTAACTCCATTTCCATTTTATTTTAATTTTAAATAATGCATTTTTAAATGTTCATTGTTTGATGAAGTTCATTAAAGGAGCTCGCTGTTTTTAGAAAAATGCAAGTTATCTAATTGTTAACTGATATTCATTATTTATTAATTTTAATATACATTATGTAATTATTTTATGTATAATATAATTATATAATATAAATATTACTATATATAATAATTAATATTATATTTTATGATCAGTATTATATAAATAACTAATATTATATTATATTACTAAAAGTTATTATTCTATATAAAAATTATCTTGAATTATTATGTATTATATTACATGATTATATTTACATTATACTGATATTAATTATTGATTTATGCTGGTTATTTTCGATCCATTCCTAAGTTCCTTTAGTCCATAGGCTCCCGAACTTTTATGAAGTGGCATCCCCTATTCTAGTGAATCTTCCGATACAACTTCCCTCCCCCTCTAGAGAAATAAGAGCGTACATGATACATGGGGATAACAAGAATTAAAATTTAAAAAAAAAATATTCTAAAACTAATATATTTTTTTAAAGCCCCACATTTTTTTTTACTTGCAAATCTGAAATATGTATTTCCTCGAATATATAATTTTACAATACATTCAATCAACATAAAGTAACCAGTATTAAAGTTCAATTTTGTTAGTACATAAACAGCGTGTTTTTTAGTCTTTTTCAGATTATATTTGGTTTATCTGCCCATCACCCTCCATACTATCTATCTCAAAACCCTCTAACTTACTCTGGGTCTTTTACTGCCCCCCTAAAAGACAAAAACGCCCACAAAGAGGCGTTATCACCCACGTTGAGAACCTATGCTTTAAATTAAGTATATTTCAAAAAAGTTCCTTAAAATTATTTCCCTAATGATTTGTTACTTCTAAACCGCCATCTTGGATTCCATAGCACTCAACAACAAGCGCTGCTTCGCACGATTCCTTTATCGTGCCAAACAGTGATTGGCACGTAGCACTCTGATATCTAAGAGGCTTCATGTTTTTTATGAATACTTGATTTAAAACTCCTGTAAAAATGTATAAATTCTAAATTTGCCCCTTTCCTTAAAAATTTCGGCATTGATTTGTTTCAATAATAAAAATACACTTTCGTTAAA
Organism: Trichonephila inaurata madagascariensis; assembly: GCA_019973955.1. Taxonomy (NCBI): domain Eukaryota; kingdom Metazoa; phylum Arthropoda; class Arachnida; order Araneae; family Nephilidae; genus Trichonephila; species Trichonephila inaurata. The sequence continues at coordinate 102,221 of BMAV01011906.1, read as the reverse complement.
TATTTTACTAAGAGTATTTCAAAAAAATATCGAAACTTTTGCACAATAGAAAAATATTAGCATTTTAATGAAGAGAAAAGGATTTTTTCTTGCTTTTTAGATAAATCTGTTTAAGGTTTTCATTAGCTGTTTTGTGATGTAAATAAAAGTGAGCATAAAAATAAATCCGGATTTTTTTAAAACTAAGATCGTTTCAATTTTGAGATAGTAGAAAAAGGTATGTAATAAATTAAAAAATAATTTTTGGGTTAAAAAAGTTATTATTTTTCGCTGATATTTGTCAGTTTACCTTAAAATTCGGTGCATAACGCGCACTTTGAATACAAAAAAATTAAGAATCGAAATTTAGGGGTGCGCCTTGTAAGCAGGGTACAAAAAGAATAGCTGTAAACAAAAATAGATGAACATTAAAAAAAATTTAGACTTCTATATGTATCGCAAAATTGTTTTTTTGAAAAAAATAAATCAACTTATGAACATAAAGAATTGTAGTTTTATATTTATATTACTTTTTTCAAAAGTCTGGGATAAAACCTCAAATAAATGACTTCACAAAACATTAGAGCAATGCATGCGTACATTTTAGGTTTCTTTATAAAAAAGAGGGTGTGCGTTATACACCGAATATATATCTTAAAATTAAAAAACATAGCTTGAAAGTATTCTTGCGTGTTATATGCCAGATTTTACGGTAATCTTATTTTGTCCTTTTAAATGTTTCCTTATCTCGTTTTTTTTTAAAAATTATTTACAGTCCGTTCAAAATATATTAAATACCACATTAATTCTCGAAACATGGAACACATTTAATATTTTTTATATACATTATATTTCGTTTTAATTGATTTTTAAATTTTTGACGTTGTCAGTACACACAGTACTTTTATTTTTATGCTGATCCCTTTTTATCTAGAATTTTTATACAAATAACTCTTTTCAAAATGTACGCAAAAGCATCCAAGAGAAAAATGAAAATGTTTTATTGATTTAAAATATACTTTTAGCTCTTATAACACAATTTTTTACAGTACAATTGAGAACAAGGGGTCAAAAATGTCTCTAAACATCATTTAGGAATATGAATTGAAGATAAAGAAGAAAAAAATTGGGAAGTTAATTACGCCATCCATTTCCCAGCTAATTACTTTCGTTCAGTTATTATTTGTTAAATTTACATTTTTTAATACTTCTCTTTCTCTCTCTCTCTTGTATTTTCTATAGATTTTCATGCTAAAATAAAAGACCTTTTAAGAGCATAATAAATATTGCAAAGCATATACTTTTGAAAAGTTAATTAATCTTATGAAATGAATATATATATATATATATAAGGTAGCTTGTAAGCTATGAAATATTTTTCAATTATCTTTTCGTACTAAATTATCTAAGCCATACTCGCATGTGCAGTATTTTATCTACAGTCCAAATGACTTCAGAGAAATGTTTAAAATCAACACGAGGTAATGAATTTACATATTTTTCGAAAAACTCTATTAGAAAACACTGAGTAGCTTTAAAAAAAATTATGCCTTGTTATTTAGAATTATTTGAGAATTAATAATATGAAATTTTTTCGACGAATATTACCTCTCCTTAAACACCAGATCTTACAATAAGTAGTAATTTTCTATGTTTGTTGTAGATAATATACTTTAACTCAATAACTTATTAATAAGTACAGTAACTTTTTCTGGCTAGAAATTTCATTTTAGAAATCAATATAGTATCTCAAAAATTCTTTTAGGAAAATTATGTAAAACTATCATTTCATATACCTATGTTATTGCGAGCAAAATAAATTTTTTATACCATGTGGTGTAAAAAAAAGTTTGAAAATAATTTGTTTTTTGCATTTACACCAAATGCAAAAAAAAAAAAAAAAAAAAACTTGTGTTATTTTTTCAAAAGAAATATTCAATTATAAAGAAATTTCTTCATAATTGTTTTATTAGTTCACTTTGATAATTGTTTTAATATTTTATATTTTTTGCAACTTATTTTAATATTTAAGTTTAAAGAATTTTTTGCAAGACTCTCTGTTATTAAAATATAGTTTAATAACAGTATTAAAATTATAAACATATAATAAAGCACATTTAAGGCACCTTATTTTGCAAATACTGTCTATTGTACATATACAGTCAGACCTCTATTTGAAAACGCCTTTAAATCCCGAAAAAAAGTTTCGTTATGTGGAAAAAATCGTTAAATAGAGATTCATCTTTCAATATATATATATACACGTTATGAGATAAATTGATTGAGCAAATTGCGTTTTACGTAAAGGAAATATTGTACGAATGACAGAGTACATTGAATACGTAAGCACTAATTTGCTTAGTAACATTTGTTGTTTCTGATCGCACCTGATCGATGGTGTCAAATCGATGCTCATGAAATGCACCGTGCCAAGGGGATAGATGTTAAGGTCAGTCGTTTGCCACAGTATTGAGCCCCATGAACATGATTACGATTTAAATTGCTCCCTCTCCCAAAGCCTCAGGGAGGGTCAAGAGCTTCCCACCTCTCTTCCCCATCCACCTGCTGATCGAGCGGACTTGCAGCTTAATGAATATTTAGAGTGATCTAAAGTTGCACTAGAACTTTATTTACTATAGGGCATTAAAATTTCTACACCAGGAAGAAATGCAGATAGCAAAATGATATTTATGGAATAAATATATTATACTAGAAATAACAAGTGATTAAAATTTCAAGAAATTTGGGTGCATAAGATCCTGAGAGATCAGTACCCAAACCAACTACCTCTGACAGTAATAACAGCACTTAGACGCCTGGGCATTAAGTCAAACAGAGATTGGATGGCATGTACAGGTACAGATGCCCATGCAGCTTCAACACGATACTACAGCTCATCAGTCGTATTGACTAGCCTATGGTGACGAACCAGTCGCTAGGTAACCATGAACCAAACTTTTTCTATTAGTGAGAGATCTAGTGAATGTGCACAGGCCAGGCCAAAAGCCAAATATTTTCCGTATCAAGGAAGGCCCGTACAATATCGTCAACGTACGGCCGTGCATTATCCTGCTGAAACGCAGGGTCTCGCATGGCTCGAATAAAAGGTAGAACCACGTTTCTTAACAAACCAGAAATATAACGTGAATTGTTCAAAGGGCCGTCATTGCAAACAAGAAGTGACCGAGACGTGAATCCAATAACTTCCGATACCAGCGCACCAGGTGATAGGCCAGTATGATGATTTCTCGCGCTCCCTGCCAGCAGGATCGCCGTTGATTCACAATTGAAGACGCTCCTGTCAGTGATGCAGCATCAAAGGTAGCCTCAACATGGTTCCGTGTTGAGAGTCCGTGCTTCTGCAACCGTCGTCGAACTCTTCGTGTAGACACTTCTTCTCTTGCAAACTCCAATTCTTGACGGAGGGCTCGTAACGCGGCCGCACAACCCATTATGGCCATGCGAGTAACATTCATGTCTTCTTGGTTGTTAGTGACGGGGACTGTTGCGATCCAGCAAGGCGTTTGCATATTACTATCCTGAACCCATCGATTCCATATTCTGCTAACAGTATTTGGATCTCGACTGACGCGATCAGTAATACGATAAACCGTAAATCCGGCACGCTACAATTCGACCTTTATCAAAATCAGAAACGTGCTAATACGCATTTCTGCTTCTTACACGAGACATCACAACAACCTTTCACCAGGCAACATCGTGAAAATGCGATTTGTGTATGAGAAACCGACTGAACAGTTTCCTCACTTAAACACATTGTAGGTATTGCTACCGGTGCCTGCTTTGTCTGAATGCGCTGAAAAGCTAATCCTTTGCATATCGCAGCGCCTTCTTCTTTTCGTTTAAATTTCACGTCTGTAGTATATCACCTTATTGGTGTAGCAATTTTAATGGTGAGTAGTGTGTATTTATGAACATTCATGCCTTCTGCTAGAATCAAACTTAGTCCCTACGGCACAGCCGTCAGTGTCATTAACCCCTATAACGGATGTGCGACTAACAATACATAATAGTAAATATTTTTAAATTTCATGAGACTATCTATTACAAGCAAAGTGTTTCTTTCTACCGGAATGACAGCAAATGAGATTATTTTATTTCGGAGAATTGGTTCATTTGGAGAAGCAGAATCACTATCAAAGTCCATTTGCTGGCAACAATATTCAAAACTCGATTATTATTAGAATTAAGTGTTTGATGAGGGGGATGTATTCCAACATTTTTCTTTTTAAAAAAAAAATAAAATCATTAATAAGAACTTTTGCTTTCTCCTTTATTTTCCTGTTCAACTATGCAAAATATTTGGAAAAGTTCATCTTTTTCCTTTTATTTTCATCTCTTTCTCAACATTAGAAAACAGTTATTACTCTAACAAAACCTATCCACTGGAACACATAAAAAAAATTACATTTAAAACTTTTTTACTCTGTTTTTTTCTTAATAATTCCCGTCACTTCCTTTTCTTGATGCATCAGATCTATTCCGAACTTTGTTTTTATTTAGATAATTTAGACCGAAACAACTCAAATGGACCCAGATTCATTGTTATTTTCTGGTAAAATGACTTAAGGGTTTTTGTTCTCTCGCAGCATTTGCTTTGTAGGTCACTAAAAAGCAAATTTGACTCTTTAGAGTAGCAAAGTTTGCATCCTGAAGGCATCTCTACCTCTTTTGCAGAGGCGACCTTTGGGTTGTGTACTCATTTCTCCATTTGTTCTAATTGCTTCTTTGAGTGATTTCCTTCGTAAAGGCCTTTAATCATAAGTATCAAAAGAGGAGGGAGAAAAAGCTGAAGGGAAAGGATAAAGTGGTTCCTTCCTGTACATTCATTCTGGATGAAAATGCCTGAGGGGCTCTTTGAAAGTAGAGAGAGGATGAAGTAGTAATTGTTGATAATGGAAAATATTTCATACTTATATTTGAAAATGATGGCAATTAATACCCATTTTCAAGATCGGCTTCCTAAGTGAAATTTAACAGTCATTAGAGAACTATATTTTCTCATGTATTTTATAATTTTAAAAAAGTTAAATTTTTTTAAAAAAAATGCAAGTTTAAAAATGGCTTATGACTTATTGTAAGGAGCAAACACAATTTGAATTTCTGCAATGGGGTTATAAAGCTAATATTAGAATGAACTGCCTTTTTAAGCTTTTGTGTTCTCTAGGTATTGAAATATATTATTCTTCCTAAAAAGAACTCTATAAATGATGCCATTTACGGGGAAATGTTCTTATAGTTTCAAAATAAATTATTACCTTAAATTGAAACAATTCATGCAGTTATTCAGCTGTTGTTACTTATATAAACTGAGTGGTTTTATTATAATGAATCATAATAAATGAACTAAAATGTAAAAAAATAATTACTAATATAAGAGTAAAATGAATAACGAGAAAATCAATGTTATTGTGGTAAAAGAGCGTGGGGTGCTCGATATCAATTGTTATAATTTCTTACTAGTTCTATTCCGAAATGCAGAATTAGTGTAAGAAGGTAGCACAAAGCACCACATGCCTTTAACATAATGACACTAGTTTTTTCGTTAATCATTTTACTTTCATATTAAGGATTATTTTTTACTTTTTAGTTCAATTAGCTGTAAAAGCGTGTTCCTTGGTTTTTTTAAACCCTTAATTGCTGGGGAAAAGTTATGAAATTCACCCCCACCCCCGTGCCACCGTTTTTAACGCATGCGCACCTTGTTACGCGGTTTATTGGGGGAAAAGAAAATTCATGTCTTTCCAACAAGAAATCTTTTGTTTTCACTTTATATAAACAAGTAATATAAAAAAAAATTAAGTCAATTCCTACTTAGATCAACAAAGAAAAATTTCATTTTAGCTACTTTTTATAAAATAGTTACAATTAATATAAATATGTATAAACATAGGACAGAATCACAACATTAAGTGGTAATTTATTTTTATTCTTTATCATTAAAGTATCGTATTGTCATCCAAAACAATCGTGTATATAAAATTTCAGTTCAACTAAATGCTTTAAAACGTGAGAAAAAAAAACATTTTTCAAGTTTTGACACTAGTCGCCAAAAGGGATTATTGACGAAAATAATCACTTATTTTTAGCTGTATCATTTTACACCTTTTTTTTTCGCTGAAAGGTCTCTGATTCTCTTGAGCAGCAGTAGTTGAGTAGGACAGCACTCTGATTGTTCTTAAGACTCCATAGCTGTCTTTAACGCAGAAAACCGATCAGCATTTGATGAACCCTTGCTACTTTCGTGGTTGTCCTCGTCTTCATCCGTTTCATCGTCGACAGGGTCGAATTTTTCTTGCACGTAAGTCACAATTTTCTCATCATTTAGCATTTGAAATCCAGTCTTCTGCATTGCATCCCATCCAGGTTTCTACATCTTCATCGCATTTTTGAAATCCTTGGATTGATTGGACAAAGTCGGTATTCTCCTCCACGTGGTTGTCATTGAAGTATTTTTCGCCTTCTAAATCTGACCACAGTTTATTCAATGCATTTTGATTTACAGTACATGAAGTTGACAAAAAAAAAAGAAAAAACTGGTCCGGATATTTGACGCTTTGGATAATATACACTCAGGAACATTGAAAATAGCGACCCAAGAAGAAAGCATCGGATTGAAATGAAATTTAATACACATAATGACATAGATGATAGATTCACTTGATCTCAAAAACAAGACAATTAAACGAATACAGGGTGGGCAATGACACAAATACTGAGCAACTTCAATAACGCGTTGGACCACCTCCAGCTGCAATACATGCCGCCACACGGTCCGGCATTGAGTTGATTAGACACCTTATGTTGTCCTGGGGCAGATGAGCCCACAAATCTTGAACAGCCAACTCTAAATCATGTACAGAGTGACACGATGACATCTGCCGTTTTAGCTTGTCCTACATGTGCTCTACAGGGGACAAATCGGGGGAGCGGGCCGGCCATGGAAGAGTCTGAAAACGACGTAGGAAGTCTTGAGCAACTCTTGCTGTATACGGATGAGCATTATCTTGCTGGAAAATTGCCCCTGGGAGACCATTTAGGAAAGGTCCTACATGGGGTCGAACATCATCAACGTAACGCTGGCCAGTTAAAATTCCACGGATCACAATTAAAATGGACCGGTTATCATAGTCTATGGCCCCCAGACCATTACACTAGCTATGCGGGCAGTGTGACGTAGAACAGTGTGAGGGGAATTGTACCGCTCACCAGGGCGCCTCCACACCCGTACACGGTTATCATCTGTCCCCAAAACAAACCGGAATTTATCACTAAACACAACCTTTTGCCGATGTTCCGGTGTTAAAGGGAGTTCACGGAAAGGGCGCTGGGATTTAAGATTTGCTTCTGCAAGGTGTCTGGAAATTGTGTTTGTGGAACAATTGCTACGCCTACGTCTGCTCGTATCGTTGAACTAGTCACTGTGAGGTCCACAAGTGCTTGCCGCACGATCCTTAGATCCTCTCTCCTCGTGATCTTCCTGGTCGCTCCAGACCCGGTTTTCCACGCTTGGGTACCTTCTCGTGTCCACTGCTCCCAACAATTTCTAACGGCACACTCCGAACGGTCCACCTGGCCAGCAACACGGCGCGTCAACCAGCCTGCAGTTTTCATCCCGATGATGAGGCCTCTCTCAAACACTCTTAACTGTGAGAAATGTCTTCTAGCACGTTTACCTGGCATGTTTCGCTTACCAAAGTCTTCCTACAATCGACGGGTAATCGTCACGTTTATGAATCTTCAAATTTGCTCTGACTTATATAGCACCCTCTTCCTGATTGTAGCGCCACCTCGGCGTGTATGAGCATGCGTATTGGCACAAAACTTGGATCATTTGCATATCACATTACGCTGTACTTATTTGCAAAGTTTCGCGATTGTACTTAGCTTCCTTCTTGGGTCGCTATTTTCAATGTTCCTGAGTGTATTTTCGGATAAACGACGTTCTACTGTGTTTTGCAACTTACAAATCTACTTACGGAAGTAAAATGTTTTATATTTCCCTTCGAGGTTAAAGTCTGAATAATATACAATTCATCTTCATTTATACATATATTGCTCCTTATCGGAGATTATACTTAAAAATACAAAACACTTTTTTTAAACGAACTTATTTAATTACCATAAATATTTCAGACTCTCAGTAATGTGTGGAGATCCTTTTCTGAATTTACCTGGGAGCAGCCATACCCTAAACAGCAACGTTAAACGTCGCGCTTTGTGGCTTTGTCACCCCATTTTTTTTTTTTTTTATAATTGTTTCCACTGTGCGCGATAACAATCGTAAATACAGTGAATAGTATCATTAAGAGAAAGTACACTTACATACTTTTAAAAATTTTCCAATTTTTCTTTTATAATTTGAGAAACAATCCGATTAAATAGAACTAAAATGTTTCAAATATGTGCGACTTTAATAAAGAACACAAATCCCAGACACTTTTCGCTAATATTACAGCAAAGGTATTTGCAGGCTGAGCTGTCATATTTTTCTTTTCAGTTATAGCAGTTTCATTGCCCTTAGGTGATCGACAAATAGCATGAGGAAATTCTTCTTGCTTGTGTTTTATTGTACACTTGGGGCTTCATACTTTTTTGACGTAGATCCTTAGGTAGCATTTTCAAAATCTTCCCTTCGTTTCAAACATTTCATCTTCTCATTGCCTTTCTCAAATTTACCTTCGCTATCATGATTAATATGCAATATTTTATCAGGTTTCTCCCTTACTTGATCCATCTCTTGTACCGAAGTTTCAACTTCCCTCAATTGATATCGCAGATGCTCCATTCCTTTTTTATATTCAGTTAATTTACATCTGTAAACCAAAATGAGTTGTACAGCAAAGCAACCAAAACCACTAAGTCATTCACAGGGGAAAAAAATGTCACTTGCTCATAAAAATTAATTTGGAAAAAATGTGGTCGAGTGGGAAACTCAGTCATTCCAAGTACCTTAAGAATGTAAAGTGCGATTGTCACTCCCAAAAAAGAGGGATATATGCCACAAATACATTTTAGTTCCCACGAAGATCATCATACTGGAGGATACTGATAAGGTCATTAGTAACAAACATGTTTTCCTAGAATTAAAGATTTCGTGAGTCTGGGGTGATTCTTTTCCCGCGCGACAGCTCTCAGCTTAAGAAAATACAAAACAAATATATGAAGCAAATGTTCGTTTATTTACTTTATATTATACCTATATCGAAGAAAGTTGTGAGAAAACTTTTAATAACTATAACCCGACGAATATGGCAGGCCGTATGACAGCTTAATTAGATACCTTATGTTCGATTGTCATTGTAATGCAGAAAGGATTTGTCTGAAGTAAGCGCATATTTGTATGTAATTCAGACCACACACAATAAATTGTAGGAATCAAATAGAAACTAATGTGTAGCACAAAATACGGATTACAATGCCGCCTAAAGAATAATACATTTTCAACGACCAGAGCTTATGTTACGAGATTTCTAAAGACATTCAATAGAATATTTGCATTAATCTGAAATAATTATATTCGTGTTCTATCTTCCTTATTTTCTAGAACAAATTTCAAAGTTTATGACAGTATTTTATACATAATATGTAAAATATGGAGAATTTTACATAAAGATGTTGGGAAACATACTTTCCATCACTATAGATGTGCTTTATTATCTGTTGTTCGATCATAATCATGTTACAATTAATACGATAATTTTGAAATATACACAAATAAAAAAAATAAACAAATTATATATTTTTGGTAACATTTCACTTAGCATAAAATTAATGTTAAATAATTTTTGTTCGTACTTCTAAGCTGGTAGCGCTAAATACCTCACCAGCAAACGTGATCATTTAAAATACCAAAGTAATCGGACGGGAACTTTGCAAATGGAATACATAAGTAAAATTTTATCGGTCTGTTTCTTATACTTTAAATGTCAACAAATATTTATAAACCTGTGTAGGTAGGTTTTCATAAATTGAATTTTTAAAAAAATAGTAATAATAGGAATTTAAAAGAATATTTCAAATGAAAAATGTTACCTTTTTATAAAAAATTCGAAGAGTTCTTCCAAGCGAAATCAAGCATTATAATTAAAAAATTCAGGGAAGGAGAAACGAAACAGAGTAAAGTAAATTTTACTAAAACACCCACTCGATTTACGCTATAATTAATTTACACACAGTTTTCATATCATCCGTAAATAGAAATATATTTTTTGAGGTAGGCAGAAATATTTTTAGTTATTTTACTTTACGCTATTTATGAGTTGAATGAATAATTCATTAATGGAAAATATCCTTTTTGTTTTGTTCTAACAATAAAATGTAAGCAAATTGAAGAAAAAAAATTAGTGTTACGGGATTTTAATTTGCACGATTCTTCGATGTAGGTATCTGCTAAGTAAATAGAAGAGTGGGTGTAGGACTTTTTCGTAAGAAAGAAAAAATAATATAATTATTCATTCATTCAATATTTTAAATCGATAAATATCGAGGCAATATCATGGGCAAAACGTAAGTGTACAAAACGACGCACGTGTTAAAGTTATTGGTTACTTATTATTTTATGAATTTTCTAATACTGTTCGAGTATGTACATGTGAGGAACTAATATAAATTTAAAATTCTAATGTTATGTAGACCATGGTAGCCCATGGTCAAAGGGAACGGACTCGTGGTTGGCTCGTCATGAGTTTGAGGCTTGTACTACTGACGACGAACCCGCCATGCAGAAGGCTGCTGGAGTACGTGAAATATGTCGAGACTGAAACTTCCTCCCTATGGTATGGTGTGGAAGTTAGGAAAGGGAAGTGTCAGCTCACAAGTGTCGTCCTCATCACTTGACCAAGTTTCAAAATTACGACGTCCGTCACTAAGAGCCGTCGTGTAGCTAGATAGTCCAACGTTAATGTTCACTAACTCTAATCTTATGTTATTTTTTTCTAAATTATAGTGCCAAATACCGTATTTCGAAACTCAAGTCTGTTTCATTTCTCGTTAAAACCTATATTTTGAACGATTTATTCGTGAATTCTAGTAATAAGAACAAACATTGAATTTTCAAAAAGATTTACTAGCGATTTAATGAAATAAAATACTTTAATAGTTTAGCCGTTTATTTTACTATATAGGAGATTGAAACTTTTCTCTAAATCCACTAAAGTCATTTCTAAAAATAACTAATATCACATTCACCTGAACGTGTGATTATATTTTTCCAATTATATTTGCCGCAATTGGAATACATAAAATAAATATTGTCTCGCCTTCGCCTTTTTGCAATTTTAGCGAAATGTGCCAAACATTTGCTCTCTCTTATTGTTTAAAATAAATTACGAAATTCTTTGTTACCTATTCAGTTTTTTCTCCTACCTTAAGTACAACATTTCGATTAACCCGCGATCACTCGCGCGGGGTGTTCTGTACACCCCAGCAACAAGAAAATCCTCCCAGGATTCTAAAAATATTGCGCATAACCACGATTTTTTCTGTAGCTGCACATTTTAGGTCATTGAACCTTCAGGCCTGATGCAATCCCTCTTTCTCGAATGATTGGAATGTAATGACCTTGAAAAGTTTATCTGGGGGCTGAGAACTCCCGCGGGAAGTTGAGCATTTGTATACCGTCTGCTCTGAATGTTTGGAAAATGATTAAAATATTATTTTTCTACTTTCTACTATCATTATCTCATTAATTATGAAGTATATTTATTACTGGTATACATGTTTTACTGGTTTATGAAAAAAATATAAAATTATGTGTTTTAAAATCAAAATTTTGTATGTTTAGTTTAAATTAATGTTAGTCTCATTTGTATGCAATAAATTTAGTAATTTTATTTGTATAATACAAAAAACATCTTGTACTTTATAAATATGTATCATTAAGACTTAATTTTATTTTCATAATTAAATATACGTGTGAAAAGTTTGGGGTGTTCTCTACACCCCGCGAGTAACAACGGTAGCAAAAACAGGCGCGAATGACCGCGGGTTAATAAAATGAACACCCACAATATATATATATATGTGTGTGTGTGTGAGAGAGAGAGAATAATTAAATTAGATTAAAAATTAAATTCTCTTTCTAGCACTTAACTCATCTTTTTCCTCACCTCTTCAAGTATCAAACTAAGCACCCATTTATTTCTTCCGAACATATGGCCTAGCCAATAAACATGTCTAATTCCAGATCGTTATATGTAATAGTCCTATAATTCAGCATTAACTTTCAAGAGCACTCATGAACTCCACGATCGGTGTTTTAAGTGTTTAGCCCACTTAAGAATTTCGTTGGCGTTCTTTTTCTCTCTGCTTCTTGCGTCAGAAGAGATGTAATCATTCTAAAATAAAGACCTTTTTTAAAACTAAGTCTGTTTCTGACTCCAAAATCATGTCAGAAATAATGTCTTCAACAAAGAGGTATAGCGCCGTCGGTGTTCCATCAAATTCTCCATAGCATTTATTAAGGTCGTTGGCGTTCGTTTGAATTTTAAGTTGATTTTCAGAATGCATTTAAGTTTAAATTCTGAAATGCGTTTTCAGGTAAATCCTGCCGGCTTTATTT
>BMAV01011906.1:23050-82132 GCA_019973955.1 Trichonephila inaurata madagascariensis | reverse complement strand
GTTCCTCCATCCCATACGAAATGTATTTGGGCCTTGAAGGAGAGAGGCCTGGATTGAGAGGGAGCTTCCTAATTAGTGAACTGGTAGGAGCAAGAAAGTGTGGTTACGGTACTCTCTAAGGTAAAGGAAAGCTTGACATCTTTGGGAAAGGGAAGGCGAAAAGTTCCTCCAACCCATATCGAAATGTATTTGGGCCTTGAAGGGGAGAGGCCTGGATTGAAAGGGAGCTTCCGGATTAGTGGACTGGAAAGAGCAAGGGTTGTGGTTACGGTACTCTCCATGGTGAAAACGTCAAGCAATTTTTCACGACGAAGTCAGCGGGAAGACTTTGAATGCCAACAGATTTATCGTGCATCGGACCTGTAACATGATAGGCCTTTCATAAAATCATGTTTCAAACACGTGGTCCGACTGAAACATCACCTTCATTTGAGCAGGTTGTTATGACCACTGAGCTATTGTGGTTATCTGAATACCTTTTTAAAATTAAATAGGCTTATTGTTATTATAAATAATTTCAGCTGCCTGCTTCTGCCCTTTACAAAGTGACCACGGTAGCCAAGTGGTCATTGTCGTGAATTCGTTATCAAATTGCGGGTTCGAGTCCTAGTGGCACTCAGTACTCGTCCATTAGAGAGGGGCTGATGCAGGTTAAATCTGTAGAGGCTTAAAGTATTTTGGAAGTTCATAAAGTGTTATGCCTGTTCAGGTGTCATCCTTGTCACTTTACAGTGGTTTAAAATTATGACATTCATCTACAATAGCCCTGGTTCTGCCTCAGAAAGGGACATAAATTAAAATTATTTATATAATTAATTTTTCCTTCACAAGATCACTAGCAATTTATTTAATAATCTCGAACCATTGTCAAATGACGAGGTGACCGGCTGAGCTGGCGCCAATTCTCTATGCTAAAAAAATCAGTGCAGCGCATGTTAAATGCTTGAAGCTTCTTGTGAGTGAGTGAGTGGATATTAACATCGCACTATTCAGCCACTAGAGAGCTTTTGGTTACAAAACTCGTAATTTGGAACCATGGTCAAGTGACGAGGACGACACTTTAGCTGGCAACCCCCTCTCCTAATTTCCACACCACAACCGTGGAAGGACGTTTGAGCTCTTGACAGATTTAACATGCATCACCAACCCCTACATGGAGGGTGTTCAGCGGTACCAGGCTCAAACTCATGACACGCTGAACACGAGTCTGATACATTAACCACTAGGCTACCGCAACTATGCAACATCCATGAGAGTATGTGTGGACATTAACGGCGCACTATTCAGCTACTCGAAGGCTTTTGGTTACGGAACTCGTAATTTGGAAGCATGGTCAAGTGACGAGGACGACACTTGAGCCGGCACCACCCTCCCTAACTTCCACATTAACGGAAGGACTTTTGAACATCGAACAAATCCGACGTTTATCACCCTACTCCTGCATGGCAGGTCTTAGCGGTACCAGGCTCGAACTCATGACACGCCGACCACGAGTTCGTTACCTTGACAAATAGGCTACAGAGGCCACCCATGAGTGTATGGAAAGGATACGAAGAACGAAGCTTCAGCTGAGGCGGCGACATAGGCATTTGATTCAACCACAAAATTAAAATACTTATTTGCTTTATCAGTTGTACTTTCGGGGAGTTGAATGAATAAGTGTATATTAACGACGCACTATGAAAAAAATAGGGCTATTGGTGGAATACATCTTTATTTCGAACCACAGTCAAGTGACGTGAACGACATCTCAGCTGCACCACCCCCTCTCCAAAGTACCACACCATACCAACGAAATCACGAAAAGCCACGACAAATTTAACGCACAAAATCTGTCCCTCTAAGCGGCGGGTCAACAGAGGCACTAGGGCTCGAACTCATGACACGCCAGCAGCGAGTGCGTGACCATGAACACTTGGCTATTCTTGGTTCTTCTGGTCATTAGGTGAGATGGAATTGCATTTGGTGCTCGCCAAAGGCTATTAGTTTGCATAAATTTTCCTCGCTTTTATTCAGTGGCAGCATCCCAATAGCTACGTCTTATATAAAATCAACTGAAATGTGACGGAACACTTCAGTTTCCTGAGATTAGAGAACTTGCTGTGAAGATGGTATCGCGTCTGTTTCAGTTCACCAGAAGAGAATTCGTTCGGTGTTACAGAAGGGATCTTGGACCACCGGACATAGAAATTAAAACCTCTCGCCTGGTCATTTCCAGTGTTTTTATCACTGTGGTAATGGTTACGTATGTCGAGTTATGGAAAAAGAATAGAATGCGAGAATTACGGGAAAGGGAACTGAAAGGACGGGTATCTAGCATCGAGGAAAAATGAAATGCTCTCCTAACACTCCTCTGTCCGGGCTTTGGCTTTTAATTAGTATATTGTAAAGTAAAGTAATTTTACTTAGTATTGTGAAGTCTTGATCAGTTATATCCGGAAAAAGATTGACCCAGAAGAAACTCCTTTTGGAATTCGTATTTTACCTAGCAATGATTTGGTGTAGACGTTTATCGAGAGAAAAATACGAGAGATCATATAAAAGAAGCTTGCAGACTTTGCAGTGAGAAAATAAATGTATTGGACTACGTTGACGCAAATGAACGTTCTACTGAATCTAACTAGGATGTAGTGAACTTTTATCTCTGAAACTTTTTAATATATCATCATGACATTCAATGTAAAATTTGATTCATTTTCGGTTCTAATAAACTTTTCATAATTTTACATTTGTTATCTTTATTTGATTCTCTATGTATTATTTAATTTTTTACTTTAATACTTTTGTATTTTGTTGCTTATTTAATGGATTCTTGATATATTCGTGTGTTATTAGAGTATTTCTCGTGCTCAACTTTTTTCATATGAAATTTAATAATGGTAGAAGTGAGAAAAATAACTCTGTATTCTTGTGTCTTGGAAACTTTAGTTTTTGTTTACTAAACTAAAATTTACTTCAAGTATCTCGGAAATATTTCTAGTTGGAATATATCTGCAAGTCAATTCGATGGAAACTCTGTGGATTCATGACGTAGGATCCCTGACTATGTATTATCTATGAAGCTTCGAATTTGTTGCTTAATACATGACTCTTCTACGTGTATTATTGGTACAATATTTAATCTATTGTTGGACTTTATTTTACACATACCTTAATGCATCGATGGATTGTTGTATTGATAGCTTTAATGAAGAAAACGACTGTTCACGCGGTCAAAGGCATTTTTTGAATTGCCCAAGGCGTGAATTAATCTTTTATTAATCTATTCCAATTCCTCGAGGTAGGTTTTGCAGGGTATAGGGCAAAGACTACTCCCAGAACGGCATTGGATCAATACGAATGATTTGATCCTCAAATTTAACATAATTGAGGATTATTTGCAATCGCGAAATGGGTTGGCTCTTCATTGGAGACTTTCAATTCGAATGTTGGCTACAAGTAAGAATTGTTTAATGATTTTGAGCATCGTATTTTCTTGAGTTTCCCTGAAGACTTCGGAGTAAAATTTGCACGCTCAGTTTTCGGGCCGGTGAAAGTTTGTATTTCTGGTTTTGAGCCTTTTGGAGTATTGGAAAGACAATTTTTTTTTTGCATTATCAAATTGCATAGATTTTAAACTTTCTAAAAATGCCTACATTAACCCTCTAAGCGGTCTGCACTTAAAGTCTTGCCATTCTGGAGATGCTTCAAAAATGCACCATACATTTTTTTGCTTTCAGGTGGGGTTCTCAAAAGTGGTTGAGCCGTATTTTTAAGAATGCGGCTCGGCCGCTTTTGGGAATCTTGCTTGAAGGCAGAAAAAGCATCTCTGGAATGGCGGGATCTTACGTGCAGAACGCTTAATGGTTAACCTCTAGGGTAACTAAAATCCCTCGAAACATTTTTAAATCGTTAAAACTGGGCAACACCCTTTTGAATGGCGAGAAATGTAAACAAAGTAATTTGCATCGTTTAAAATTTCAACGTCTGCTATGAACCAAAACATGCATCTTTTATTGTAATTTAAACCTTTTATATCTTATTTTCTAGCCGATTGGAAGTCTCACTGTGTGTACATTAAAATCGATTTATCTCTATGTAAATTTTGATGTTCGATGTACCTTTTCTGAGAAACTACTGTTCAGTTATAAAAAAAAATTTTTTTGATAAACTTATAATGATGGCTAATATATATATAATGTACTGAAATGAGCTTTTTTTTATAAAGCTCGTTTATTTAATTTTTTTTAATGTGAAAAATGGGTTAAATTTCGCGAAGCTTATGAAATATTTTACTAAGTTATATTCAGAATCAGCTAAAAGCTCATTTCAGTACGAGGAAGGTGTACTTAAATTGTATGAAAAATTTCAAGCGTGTACATATAACAAATTTTTAGAAAGGGTACATCGAAAACGGCCAATTTAACAATGTTAATATGTAGAGAAAACGTTTCCTTACAAAGGAGCTGGAAACCTAAGTTTTCAGATTAGTTTCCGGTTTTTAAAGTTTCGTTTTCTGCTAATCTTCGGAAGACCATGGAATAAAATGGATTCCATTCCTATTAATTTCGGAACCTATCACGCCTTCCCATTTTCTCAATTATGTTTAGAGACGATTCTTCAATACCACTAATCAATAGATTGAAGTAAGTAGAGGGGCGTGCCAGTTTGGGTATCTTTCTCATCGCTTGACCGTGGCTCCAGATCAGTTGCCAATAACCCTTGTTTTACCTCTGAATGTGATGTAAATTAAGAATCTAATCGAACTTGATCAGATTTAATTAATCTTTGAGACTGCGTTAAACTGTACAATCTGTTCTCAATTCGCTTATGTATGAAAATTATTAAAATAAATGGGACTTTGGTATTGACTTCATCACGGTGATTTACCACTAAATATTAACAGCATGCTAAAGTTAATCGGATTTTACATGTTATGGCAACCTAAAAAGAACTCTTAAAGACAATTGCTAAATGTTTTTTGGAGCAACAAAATTCACTGAAATTCGCCAAAAGACTTGATTGGCATGAGGCTGATGTCTGGCATTTTTCTAAAGGAACTCAATGAGTTGCATTTGAGATTGGAAAAAATTAAATTTTACTTTAGTTTGTTGAAACTTGGCAGCTAAAATTTGGTTTTAATACTAATAGGAAAGCGGTATTATAGATTTTAGATTTTTGTTGTGCATTGGTGATAGTTGACCTAGTTCTTTAAAATTTAATATTTATATCAGGTTTGTTATAGTTAAGTAGAGGTATTCCATAATGATTTCAGTGGAAATATTCCACAAAGCGGATACATAGGCACTACTCCTCAGAGTGCTGTTTACAATTTGAATCTCTTTTAGACAAGTTTCATAATATCGCTCGATACACTTCTGTGTTTTCTTGTTCTACACTCATGTGGAAGGAACCTGAGAGGGACCCTCTACCTGCCCTCCAATGTTCGAGCGAGAAATTGACCATTATGGTAGCGGTCTGGGCAGGCATCACTTTGGATAACCGCATGCACCTCCATGTCTTTGAAAGAGGCACTGTGAGGTAAAGGGATGAGATCTTAGTCTTATGTTCACCTTTTCACGACTGCAATTGGTACCGATTTTATTTTGACGGTGTGAGGCTACATGGAGATCATCCGGTCCACGAATTTTAAGGAAGAGAGAATATTCGCCGAATGGATTGACCAGTTGGATCTCCAGACATCCGTATATAACATGCCTGGGAAGCTCTGGAGAGGGCATTTGCAACTCTCACAGACCCCTTCCATCAAAGAGCTGAAAACGGTTGTTGAACGGGTGGAATTAATTGCCACGGGAATTCGTAAACTTCCTTATTCCTCATAATTCCCTTATTATAAAATCATGGTCTGAGGCCCTTTTTTTTCTGAAAGAGGGGACCATATTCCCTAATAACCAATTTTTTTTTTCTTATATTCTGCAACTGCGGTTTCCTACTTCCGACTTAGATGAATGTTGCGCATGATCATGCGTGTGTATTTTAACTGTTGAATGATTAATTTTTCTTTTTTGGCTTTATATCAGCCCTCAATACATATACCAAATTTCATTGAAATCTGTCTAGTACTACACATAATCGACAAAATCTAAAAATTCTGTAAATTTTGTGCACCAGTGCATTATTGTCTTATGCCGGCTGGGTGGCGTAGTTTCGTCGCTGGCTTTCTGTACCCAAGGTTGCGGGTTCAGTCCCAGCCCAAGTCGGTGGATTTTCCTGATGCAAAAAATCGACAGCGGCCATGTCGTATGATTATACGGCGGGAAAAAGATCCCTTAAGGTATCCGACTACGTTCGGAACCGTGATTTTAAAAAAGCGCATAAATGGATATTTTTCATATTTAGTGTCACTTAGATTAGAATACATGTATAAAATTGTTTTAAGGACATTTTTTGACAAAAAAATTATTTAAATACAATATTTCGGCAAAAAATGAACTTAGAATAATCTTTTTTCCAAATGTTCTCCTTTTGTGAAAAATGCTTCTACTATAATATTTTTCCTGTATATAGCTCAGACCTCTGTACAGAGGCTTAGTTAGAATTTTTGAAATATATAACTTAGAAGTGGGTTTATCCATGTTTCACAACAGAGGGGAGAAATTTTATGAAAAAAACGCCAATAATTATATATATATTTCAATTAGTGGTAAGTCTGAAAATAATGTCAATTTTCAAAAATTCTAGTTGAACCTCTGTAGAGAGGTCTGAGCTAAATACAGGTAAAATATTATTATAATAGAAGCATTTTTCACAAAAGGAGAACATTTGGAAAAAAGATTATTCTAAGTTAATTTTTTGCCAAAATATTATATTTAAATAATTTTTTTTGTCAAAATATCCTTAAAACTATTTTATACATGTATTCTAATCTAAGTGACACTAAGTATCATGAAAAATATCCATTTATGTGCTTTTTTAAAATCACGGTTCCGAACGTAGTCGGATACCTTGTCCGTTTAGCTTGAATGCTCTCGGCAGTACAAATTTCGCTTTGACAGAGCTCAGGTGCCTCCTCTGGGGAAGAAACTGGGCGTTCAAATTACTTACGGTAATTGGTATCGCCGAAATGATGCCTCACTAAAATGTGATGCCAGCTCCTGGGAATGTACTAAATATGCAAAGGTAGAAATACCAATACGCAACCCCATAACAGAAAAAAAATTAATGTCGTGTCTCCTATTCGAATACCAATCCAATAATTTAGGGAGGGAGTATGTTCAATGGAATACTAGGTACCTAGCTTAGCTTGGTCAGTTTTTCTTTTTCACTTTTAGGCATTTACTAACATTTTTAAATGTACTGCAATTGAAAGAGTTTTTAGTTGGTTTAAAATCTCTAATAACTTCATATTAGTTCTGTATCAAAGATCCTACTACAATGGGTCTCAGGGATGTTTAATTTCTCCAGAGGGCTGAAAATATAAACAATTTTCAAACATGGTATAAGTATTTTAAATTTGAATTAAATAATTCGAATCTTTTACACATAATTTATAAAGGAATGGTGTTTAGAAAAGTGTAAAATGTTTAAAATATATAATCATAATTTTAAAAATTATAAGCATACGGAAATAAGAAACATTTCTATAATATATATTTATTAAGTTTTACGTAGCGCATAAGCAATAAATTTAATATAATTAAATTATTTATTATTAAAATTATATTAATATTGTTATTTTATTATTAATATTATAATATTATTATTAATAAATTAAAATTTCTAAAATAGTACCTTTAATTACTAGCTATAAATTGATTTATGAACTTAAATGTATCCTTATTACACTGTAGTTTTTTTTATATAAATAGAATAATAAATTATATTTTAAAAAAAAATAATTTAATTTTTTTTTTTTTAAATTTCAATATTTTAAAAATATTTTGAAATACAAAACATATATTATTCTCAATGATGTAGAGTTTAAAGAGTATGATACATTTTATAATTCTATAAAAATTTATACATCAGAGGCTACTATTTTAGAAAATAGCGCGCGCAACGCAAAAAAATTACTTAATACTTATTATAAAATTTTCATTTGCTTATAATTTTTAAAATTATGATAAAATTTCAAACATTTTGTACTTTTTAAAGCCACAATCCCTTGTAAATAATGTGTAAAAGCTTCGAATTATTTAATTTAAATTTAAAAGAATTATACCTGTTGGAAAATTGTTTAAATTTTCACTTCTCGGGACAAAGTTAACACCCCTGAGACTCTTTAGAAAGGAAAAGTATACTGCGTAAATAATAACATGGTTAATATCTTACACAAGATTTTGTTCCTGTGTATATATATGGATTTACGTAAGTAATATTTTATATATTAACTCTTTTTATAGTACCTCTCTTTTTAAGTCCATAATAGAAGCATTATTTACAGTATATAGACTGAGGATATACTCCATACAAAGAATTCACGTAGGAAATAAGCATTAATTAATTAAATCTATAACTGAGATTAAAGTACTTTTAAAAGTATGCAAAAAAAAATAAAAATACTTGAGGGTCACATGCAGGCCTGGGGAAAATTGATTTTTATCGAATGATTTATCATTTTAGTGAACAATTTCAAAACCACATGAGAGATATTAACGGAATTCGCAATTTGAAACCACAATCAAATGAAGTAGATACAACCTGAGTTAGCATCCCAATATCCACACTTCCACATCAAACTTATGGGAGAAATTGAGCCTCATCAGATTAAATATTCTTTAGCCCTTCCTTATAGATATTTGAAACAGTACTATCTCAAGTGTAGAATTATTTTAAGAAAGAAATATCCCTCCCCCCCAAAAAAAGAAATATTCAGTATTCATTTTCCTGCATTGTATAAGGTGTGTTCCAAAAATATATGATCATAATTCCTTTGATGAAGTATAATTCATGAATCTTGAAAATTATGGTTTGAAGCAAATATACTGATGGGAATATAAAATTCTTACGGAAAGAAAAAGTTGTGTCACAGGAAAGCGAAAATTGTTGGGTGTATTTATACATGTCAAATATGACTTAGATTAAAATTTCACCTTCAGAGCATAAGTGTAACTTAGTATTAACATCGCCCCTTTGAACCGACAAATCGAGTGTAATTTAAACACATGCTGCAAAGTTTGCAAATTTTATTTATCATAGTGAGTTGTTGTTAGTCAAGAATGCATTTAAGAAGACATTAGCAACAGCTCACTGGGTTTGAACGGGGTCATACGTTAGGGCTAAGAAAAAGTGAATGACCTTTCAGCGATATTGTATAAAAAATTTGGAAAGAATGTATCCTCTTGTGCATGATTGTTAAAAGCAGTAGTTCCCAGAAGGTAGAGTCTCAAGAAAATCAGTGTTCACCACGCACGGGTCACCATGGACAGGATAAACTGCCCTATTCTCCGCAAGGCTGTGGATCATCATAGTGCCACCGTAACAGAAATTAAAGTTTTTTAGGTACCTCAAACAATCGACTTGACACAGGGAACAGAATCAAGTTGATTGTTTGAAAAAAATCACCGAGCCAGGTGCCCTGTAACGTCCATGCAGTTAGCTCCCAATCACTGACATCTGCTACTTCAGTGAGCAACGCTAGTGTTCATTGGCGATATGTTGTGTTCTCCGATGAGAGCTGTTTCTGTCTTGGTAGCAGTGATGACCATATATTGTTTAAAATAAGGCCAGACCAGCGTGTCCGCAAACAACCGGTCTGTTATCTAGACAAGGTGGATCTGCACCTGGAGTTGTTGTCTGAGGAGAAATTTTCTACAATTTTTTAGGTTATTTCACTGACTAACTATAAATTTTTACGTTAGTCTCGAAAAATATAAACTGTTGGACTACATTTTATGAATTACCCTAAAGGGTGTTTTCTTACAGAATAACGTGTGTATACCCTTCTACCGCTATAATAACCCAATATGTTCTATAGTGTCAGCGTGTTGTGACTTGGATTGACAGATCACAATATCTTTCTCCAATCGCCCAGAAAGGGACATCATTGGAGGACCAATCCAACGTCATCCACAAACAATATTAAACGTCTCTGTATTGAATGACCAATTGCAAAAGGCATGTAATTCCATCCCACAAACTGATATTCTGCACCTGTACAACACATTATATGCACGTTTCCATGATTGCACCCAAAACTCTGGCAGTTACACTGGTTAATAGTGTACCCGCTTTACACATTTAAAATAGCTTTTGTCACACTTGCATCAACCTTCGATTATGAAAGTGTAATCAAATAAACATTTTAAGTAGACAAATGTTATGCTGAAGTTTCATTGGTCAATAATAATATTTTTCTTATTTTTGGGATTCTTTTTTCTATTATAGTACATGTACTAGATAAATATATATGCATTTTTTGAAAGCATTAAAGGCAATCAGTCCTTGAAAGGCCACCAATAAGTGAATATATATGACAGAGAGTAAATGGATTTTGCTTTGGAAAAAGTGACATAAATACTTAAGAAACATTAGTATATGTAATACACACTTATTGCGTACTTTCTAATTCTTTTAATTTGTAGGGGTAATTGAGACTTTTAATGCTTTGAGTTTGGGTCAAAAAAATAATACGTAACTATATAGTAATATTAACAGGGTATGCATTCATTACCATTTATAAGCTCTAAAGAAATTGATAAGAATTTGTGATAATCACACTATAACACCGTATTTATTCGAATTTAAGCCATCATCAATTCTAAGCCTCATCCCAAATTCTCTCTATACCTTTTTGTGAAAAAAAATAAAGAATAGTGTTAAAAAGTTTATCTACATGCAGTATTTAAGAAATAAAAATAACTAAAAAGAGAAATAAGAGGTTAATAATTAATTTAATTTACTAGTATCAAAAACTTTTAAATACAAACACGATCTTGTTGTTTCAGCAGTCAGTATGATATTCAATTTCCCTCATTCAACGAATTTTTCCACCTTCGACTCAAAGCAGCACCTGATTTTCAATAGGAGAATTTAAAGTACTTGCGGCTTAGATTCGAATTAATTCGGAATTATAATATTGATTGAAAACTGTAAGCCAATGAAAAAAGGAGTCTTGGAAAGCCATTTGAAACTTTGCCAGGATGGATGGCGACCAACTGCTCCAGTGCTCTATAGTCGATGAATACCCGACAAACGACATCGTCAGCTCGTGCTAAGAGGGTCGGTGTCAAATGGTCAAGCAGAAAACAAAGGTGTTTGGATAAATAAATAAAAAATGAAAAATATTGAATCATACTTGTTACACCATTACAAATATGATTTATATTGCTACTTTTTAAATAATATCTCTAATAATATAAATTTACAGGTTCTTTACTTACTTAACTCTGATATTATAATTTTATAATTATTTTTCAAATATAGTTATTTAATATATTTTTAGAATTTATATGTTATGTTTTATGGTCATCAACTTCTATAAATTTCAGTATCTTTTTCATAATTGAATCTCGCTACCATGTTTGAAACTTATTGTAAAATACCCCATGGCTTAACTACTTGATCTGAATTTTGAACACAGTATTCCGAACGAAATAGATTCATTTGCTTCAGTTTCAGTTTCTCTGGCTTTACACATTTATTGTTTAGATTTCAAAACCCCTTATTTTATAAGTGTTTTAATAGCGTATCCTTCATAGTCTCCCGTGTCTTTCGTGGAATTCTCTTACATATCTTTGGCTTTTCCCCTTCAAATTTTCAACATATTAAAGTAAGGAGGTTCATCATTTATCAACTATCTTCGCGTCCCCTCGTTATGTCGAATTCCCTCATAATGTGCTCACTAAGCACTCTTAACGAACCAGACAGTGTTTGTTAATAGCCACATTTCAGCAAACGATTTTCCAATGAAGATGTCGTTCTATTGTTGTAGAGAAAAACCAATACTTTTCTTGAATATTGCAGGGGTAGTTTTAAGGGAAAAGGGTAAACTTAGGAGAGAGAGATGAGCTATTATTTTTTTACATTTTTTAAGACGATCTTTTAAAACTTATCTTCTGCACCAATGTGTGATATTGTAATTTCGCTTTACGGAACCAATGTCAAAAATTAGGAATGTTGAATTCTTTTTATCGATTATGTCGAAAAAATGTCAACTTTAAAATATTGCTAGTCATTTATTATTGTATTTTTGTATTTCTTATAGTATTTTTTTTAAACCAAGCTGTGTTTTCCAAATTTTATCAGATAAACCAACATGAAAGTCGTGTCATAAGAAGAAAAAAAAAAGAATTTTTTCACTTCACCAGCAGCTAAAATATCTGTAGTTAGGGAAAATAAAAAAGTTTCTAAAGAATTAAAATTTAAAAAGAAATAAATAAAAAAAATTATTGCGTTTATGCTTGCTCTCACCTTCAATTAACTTGCTGTTAAGAAAGTGATTTATGTAAATGATATATTTAGCCACAAATAGACCCTGATGCATGTGTATAGTTTATAGTAGTCTCTACTATAGAGACTGAAATGCCTTGAAAATTTAAGACAAAATAAATTTACAAATATTGAAAACTGAAAAAGTTGGATGTTTCAGTATTATAAAAAATACTCAGTGCAACTTTTAATTTTACGTAAAAAAGAGTTTTAAATAGTTTTATATCCACCCAGCCTTTCTCCTTTATATCTGTGTCAGGAGGTAAGGAGTGAAAAGTATTTTCACAGAAATCAAATGTGGTACGGGCACATCCTTACATAATTTCACGTTATTTTATAAATACTTATCAGCACACAGTACCATTTCTAAACTCTTGTTTTTGCCTCTATCTCCTGTGTGGTCCCTTTCGTTCAGTATTTTCATAGCAGGCAGATGCAAATTAAATAACTTAGGTAGTAAAACGTAAGTTATTTTTTCTATAACTGAAACCGACGTTTGATACATTTTTCTTTTGTTATCTTTGGGAGTATCCATTTTTTTTTATATCAATACTTTATTTTTGAAGAAGCAATTCCGTAAAACAAAATTAGGCTATTTGCGCGCGAGTAATTTTTTAAAAAACATTAAAGCTGTTAAGAACTTTATTTATCAGCCATTTTAAATTTGTATGAACTACTTTTTGACTAAATTTTTGAGGACGAAAAGCTCTTCAATATTTGAAATATTATTATAACCCCAAAATTTCAATTTAAACAATAATTCTTCTTTAAAAAAAATGGAGAAACAATATCATTATTTTAAAATCTTTACTGTTGTATATGTTTTCAGATACAATGCTTTGCATAACATTAAATACAATAGGTTAAAGCTAAAATTGTAAAAGAAAAACTGATTCATATTAGAATTACGTTTATCAATACAAAAATATTGCGAAGTGGAACTCTTAGAAAAATTAAGCTTTTTCCGTTCTTTAACAATGAAAAACGAATTAGACAAATATATTGTGAATGTATTACTACACAACTACTATTACATACATATTTTATTAAACGTTTAGTTTTTGTGCTTCCTTATCTATTTATCTAATATCAAAAACACTTACCAAAACGTCCAGATCATCACATATACAAATGAAACAAATGTCTAGGGTTCGCATTAACCGCTACTTTGAAAATATTAGTAAAAAATATAGTACACATTTCTATTGGACCTTTGTAAAAAATACGCTAATGATCAAACTTGTTTTGCTTTTATGTGATTATACAGTACAAAAAAAGTTTAGATTACAGTTAAAAGGAATAAAGTTCATCATTTTTAAAAAAAATTATCCGCAAAAGTTTCAAATTTTTCCTGAAAAACTAAAACACATTGTATATGTTAAATACTGTTCTAATAAAAATATAAGTTTTGTTTTAATAGTTCATGCTATTTAATTTTGTTTTTATATTTTGTTTTGTGAGCTCTATTTTTTGTTAGTGAGGGAAAAAAGAAAATTTCTAGAGATCCCAAGGAAGGCTCTGTATACTAAATGAGTTTAACATGCTCATCATGATTAAATTTTCACGCTCATTATGATTTACCTTCCATTCCAGAACTAATAAACTCAAATTACATATATCTCATTTATTATTTAAAGTATTTGCTCCGGAACTATCAATTAAATTTATGAACAAATGATTGCGATTCATTTGTTCTACTTAAACAGTGATACGATTTATTCTGGTCACAGTTTATCCATTAAATCGTTTCCACATTAAACACTCTTAAATCATTCACAGCCTCTGAGAGAGAGAGAGAGAGAATGGATGCCTAATTTAACCATTTAACTGTGACGTCAAACTCTAGTTGTATGTGTAAAGATTCCGATTCTGAAGAACGAATCGACTCATTTTACATATCGAATTTATTTAATTAAAAAAAAAATACATGAAAGTGATAGTTTAACGGAATATATTAAACAAAAAAATATTCTGCAAAATTCATTTACATTAATTTATTAAGTATACAGTAATTGCTTAGAAATTTATTAAATATATTTTATTTTTCCCCTAATTCTTTTTAATTCAATATGTTTTAATTTAATCAGGCCGTAGCTGAATCTCTAGAATAACGGTAAATTTATTTAAACCAGCGTTTCTCAAACTGTGGGGCGCGCCCCTCACAAAAAGGGAGTGATAACCCTACAAGGGGAAGGGGGTGAACGAGCATATCGAAAAGTCAAAAATAAAGTATTTAAAAAATAACAAACTTATTGAAAGGAGTGGGTGAGTGAATATTAAAGTCGCACCATTCAGCAACACGAGGTCTTTTGGCGACGGACCACGTAATTTTGAACCATGGTCAAATGACGAAAACGACACCTGAGCAGGCAACCCCCTCTCTTAACTACCACACCAACGGGAGGACGTTTGAGCTCTCGACGGATTTAATGTTCATCACTTCCCTGCACGGCGGATCTTCAGTGGTACTTGGCTCGAAACGTGACAAGGCCAGCCACGATCCCATACCTTGACCACTCGGCTACCGTGGCCCTTACTGTGAAAAGAAGAAAAACAACATATACTTTCGGACATAATAAAAATAAAATATCCATTTACACTCATTTACTTATAAATGTATCAGTACTGATATTAATTATCAATGTGTTTGATAATTAATCTCAGAATACTAGTGAAGAACTAGTTTAATATTACGAAGTAATTCACGTAGACTTGTCATTTACAAAATCTAATAATCATACTGATAATTTGTGCGGTTTATGATTCAAATCGTATATTGTAGCTAGAACATCAAAGTGTATTACTATTGCATTAAATATAATGTTATCGTATGAAAGGCGGGAGGGATGCGACGAAAATTAAGGTTGAAAATTGGGAGGCAAACATTGAAAGTTTGAGAAGCACAAATTTAAACCAAGATTTTGACTAAAAAAGTTTGTTTTTATATCACTCTTAGTTCGGAAATCTTACTTTTAAATGAAAGTGCAAGATTAATTTACAAAATTTGTTATTTATTTATTAATACCGATAAAATATATTTTGCAAATTTTAGTTGTATTCCAGATGATTATTTTCTGAAAACCAATGTATTTTGAAGAAGCAGGAAATACGTATAATACTAAAATGATTCTTAGTTATTAACCAATAAGTTGTCGTTATTTCAGGTGGATATAAAAATTTTAATTGGGTGATTTTCTATTAACGGGGTTTTTCAAAAGGACACGAGGGTTCCTGGCAATGTCCCTCATAATTTTTACATCACAGTCATGTGATGAGGATGATACTTTAATTTTATCCTTCGGAAGATTATCTAGGTAAACAGATTCAAAGTGCATCAGCCTTTTTATTCGTTTAGTCCTTACTGGTATTAGGGCCAGAACCCATAATCAAATCATTTATTTTTTCTTATCTGACCTATAGAGGAACTTCCAAAGCAAAAGTTTTATCTTCGCCTATGTTTTCGTTACACTTAAGTTTTTCAATTTCTGCAAGCGTAGATACCTACTCTCATGTCTAAAGTTAAGGTCAGAAACACCTAATCTGTGATAACTGATTAACTGTTTACTGTGTTGCTACGAAATTAGGCTCAGAGATGAATGTGAATAAGAATATAAGAACATAGCCGTGTTGAAAAGATTTTAATTTTGAACTCTAGGATACAGTATATATCAAAAAACGTGAAATCATGAATAAGAGATAAAGCACTTTACTCGAGTGTAATATGGAGTGTGACCAACGTGCACCAGTATACAATCCTTATAACGAGCTATCATATTGTTTATGAGGGTGTCAATAAATATTCGTGGCAACAAAGCTCATTCTTCCAAAAGCGCCCTTTGTAACTCCTGGGGGAGGAGGGGTCCCGATGAAGCGGCCATTTTAAGCAATGCATTTTTCTAAAGAATACCAAATATACTCAATAGGATTGAGATACAGAGACTTCGAGGTACAATTCATTCGGAAAGTATTCACTCATTCATGAAATTTATCAACAACGTGCGTTCTATCTGTCCGTGCATTATCGTCCAAAAAAATGTAGTCCAAATCCATAGTACTCGGACGGAAATCACATATGCTTCCAGCATTCCATTCCTATAGCGCCGTGAGATGACAGTACCCACAGTTGTGCACCACTGCTCAACTTTATGTCGCCACACACAAGGATTCCTTTGCCAGTAAATCTGTAAACTTTTGTTAAGTAAAAGCAATGAAAGAGCACGCACCAACTCCACTCTCTTCAGATGAAGATTCGAAGAGAATCATTTTGTCTGGTGAATTTCGATTCATCACTGAAAACAACGTCCGACATTCTTATGGTGTCCATAACTGATGTTTCATTTCCACAATATATATTAATTCCTGTTGGATGTATTTAAAAGGGCACACAAGATTGGACGACGGGCATATAGTACAGTCTATGTAAGATGATTGTAGATTGCAGATTTGATCTTCCAGGCATAACAGGATGGCCAGGTACAAATTGAGGGGCTATTGTGTACCTATGTCTTCATGCGCTTAATACAAAGTAGCAATCCTGTGCTGAGGACGATGCTTAGTGCCGAAATTGGCTGACTTTCCAGGTGACAGTACCTCTTGTTTAGAATTATTTCCACAGGAGACCACCTTTGGGCCACTTGTAACCATCTAACCACTTCTTTTTGAGACAGACCATCTTCGGTTTTGTCATTGACTCTACATCCCAAGGAATCAGCTAAGCAATAAAGATAAGTCATTTTCACCATAATCAGGCTTACCTGTTTGTTTTAGTGCAATATCTGATTTGCTAGAACAGTCTCAATCCAGTAGTTCTGCAAAAACTAACGCTAAACAACATTGTTGATTAAACTGAAGGGTGATACTGTACTACCCGTTCTTCAAAATATATAAAATAGAATTTCTATCAGTTTTACTGGAAGCAATTTAAAATCATGGCGAAAAACATGTTTTTGACCTTAATTTTGGGCATGATAGTACATTGTTTAATGTTAGCATAGTATACAATTTCCATTTCCTCATTAAAGTTGAAGGAATAAAAATATATATTTCCAGTATTGTGTTAACTAAATAATTCTTCAACGAACAGAATATTTTTTAATAAAAGGGATTTTTCGTAATTAATAATTTGTAATTAATAAAGAATTTTTTTAATTCATACATAAGAAGCTGAGAATCGTTATTTTGTTTTAATCTGCCAGTCTGAAGATTTTATTAATAGAATACGATTTGTGACTCATTATTATTATTATTTTTTGCCTGAAGATAAATTACAGCCTGTAAGGATACAAATTGCTTCAGGGAGAAAAATAACGATGAATTATTGGGAGATAAATATATTCCATTGTTCAAGATATATGCGTCTCTACAGCTAAACAGCCCAACAGCAAATCTTCTCTCCTATATAACAAAGGATCTCATATTTCATTCTAAATTCCCTTTTCAAACTGACGAAAAATTATACGAAGCAGTTATTCTTCCTCTTTTCTGCTCACAAAAACTGAAATCTCTTAATGAGCGTAACGAGAAAAAAATGAGGGTACCAAACGCAACGTGTAGTCGAAAAATAATGTTCCTTTTCTCTCCTGAAAAATGTTTTTTTTTCCTGCTGGTAACTGAGGTTTATCCACCTATTTATGAGTGAAACGATTGCTTAATTTGATATATCTTGCCCGAAGTGATTCGAAAAAACTATGTGAATAAGCATTCAGTTTCAAAAAGGCAAAGCCATTTTTTACTTTATTTATGTTCTACTCACTGAATTATATCTTTATATCAGGTCTATGAAACGAAACTGAACCGCAAAACCGGATAAAACCATTATTTTGGTCGGAATGGTAACCGGAACTGAACCGATAAAAATATCGATTTATTTTTCGGCACTATGTATTTTTCAGTCATTTTGTTACTGTAACCAATTTGTCAATATTTTCTAATTAGTATCACCCCCATATAATTATCATCATGACATGTACATTGCTTCTCGATTTCCTGTTTTGATGTTCACTCCTACTTTTCTGTTTCTCAGTTTCGCATGAAACTACTTGAAGAACATTTGAATTAACTAAAGTAAACAAGACGTCGTTACGGTAGAGTCTACAAAGAAAGACACTAGCTACAAGAGTCTCTCTTACCAAATATGATGATAGAGGATTTTTTTAAGAAAAATGAGTTGTATTTTTCGTATTTCAGTATACGATCCTCTACGAATGTGTTTGTTTAGATAGGCTGTTTTTAGATAGACAAACCGAAATCATAAACCTGGTTCTCAAATGCGATTTTATTGATGAATAACAATGCCAATACTCACCATTCTCTACTCACCCCACTATTCGTACAATCTGGTTACTTGTATTAGCTAACATAGTGTACCAATTAAAAAAAAAGATTAAATTTTCTTAATTTTGATAGAATTACGTTTTGTGTTTAGGTACAATTATATTTTTAGGGCAAATAAGAATACACATGAAATAAAATTATTCGTTCAGAATTGTACCAAAAACCGTTATTTTTGGTGGAACGAAAACTGGAACTGAACCGATATATTTTTTTTAGTTGAACTGAAACGAAAAAAATTACGGTTCGAGCTATGCTCCAGATGATCGCCAGAAAATTCATTTTCCTCGCAACGATGCTTATTGCCACACTCATACTTTTTTTTCCCATATGAAAAAGAAGCAATTTGTCGGTGGAACCCTGAATTACACATTCTCACTCCCTTAAATTTTTTGTACCTGCTTCACTGTACAATATTTTGAACAATAATTTGTGGTCGTAGTACACTGAAGATAATTGAAAATGAAATATACTGAAATAATAAATGCCATGATCCGATACCTTAACCACTGGGTTACCGCAGCACCTTTAAAACGTGGGGAAAGTCAGAACTTCATACATCCTTACCTTACGTTCATCGCATAACCGAAACTGGTAACGCGTAACGAAAATTTTTCCCTACCGTGCCATAAGAAGTTAACTTCAAAAAATGTTCTGTTTTCGAATGCTGAAATTTCTGTTCTCAGAGCAGATAATCAAGGAATAAAAATTAAGAGCTATATTTGATTCCGCGAGTAATATAATCACAGAAAGAATGAGTAATTGCTTTGGAGTAAAAAGGCAAGAAAACCTTTTAAACCAATTGCTATAATGTTAATGCGTATCATCACTTCTAAACGAATTACATTTTATTTCCATTTATAGAAAACTAAATCCACCCTCCCCTTCTCACATAAGGAACACTTTTGTTTGTTAAACTTTTTTATTTTGCGTTTTTTTTTTCGAACACAAGCATTCGCTTTTAGGGTTGCACCTTAATCTTTTAGTCGCTAAATCTGGAATTAGTCGCCAAATCTCAAAATCGTTCTTCCTGATGACCTGGATCGGGAAAATTATTAAATTATTGTATTGTCAACAGTCCTTGACAAGTGTGCAAAATTTCACGTCAATTGGTTGTAGATAACAGCTTCCAAGAGAGTTGCAAGATTCCACCCGAACAAATTACATTGCAAGTTAAATAAAAGTTTGTAAAAAATGGAAAATATCATAACTATAAAAGACTTTAAAAAAGAATTATACCGTACCGTGGCGAAATAAATGATATTTCCACTTATGTAATTATTTTATGTCTCAGTTTAATAAAAAGAATAAGATCGTTTTTTTTTTAAAAAAGACCGAAAAATCGGAACTTCTTTAAGCTCAATCCGATAAGCTGCTCGGCAGAATAAAAAGCTAACAGGGTTAAAAGTTTTTTAATTAATATCTTTTTAACTAATTGCGATATTGGAATATAAATGGTCAAAGAGTGCATTATCATCCAAACTAAACGAGTATACAGAATTTCAGCTCAATCGGTTGAATACATCAGCTTCAAAATTGAGAGTTGCAAGATTCCACCCGAACAAATTTCTTTAATTAATATCTTTTTAACTAATTGCGATATTGGAATATAAATAACCAAACATGCACTGTCATCGAAACTAAACGTGTTTACAAAATTTCAGCTCAATCGGTTGAAGGCATCAGCTTCAAAACTGAGACGTAAGATTCCACCCGAACAAATTACTGTAATTAATTACTTTTTAACTAATTACGATATCAGAATATAAATGATCAAAACATGCATTGTCATCTCAACTAAACGTGTATACAAAATTACAGCTCAATCGGTTGAAGACATCAGCTTCAAAATTGAGTTGCAAGATTCCACCCGAACATTTTAAATTGCAAGTTAAATAAAAGATTGTAATAAAAAAAGTCACACAATCAAAAATTAAACCACTTTAGGTGGAATTCCAAACCCACGACCTTTCGATTAGAAATCCAACGCGATACTCATTATGATACAGGGACACAACAAATGAGTGTCCTTTCTACCTATGCTGTTAAACTATTATTTTTGTTTATTACTATTTATTCATTTTTTTAAATTTAATTAATGATTACTATTTGAAAAAACTGTATTAAGGTATCCGACTACGTTCGGAACCGTGATTTTAAAAAAACGCATAAATGGATAATTCTCATGATATTTAGTGTCACTTAGATTAAAATACATGTATAAAATTGTTTTAAGGACATTTCGACAAAAACAAATTACTTAAATACAACATTTTGGCAAAAATTAACTTAGAATAAACTTTTTTTCAAAATGTTCTCCCTTTGTGAAAAATGCTCAACTATGATTTTTGAAAAATTCACATTATTTTCAGAGTTACAAAACATTACAAAAAAATTTTTCCGGCGTTTTTTTTTTCTTAAAATTTCTCCCATCAGTTGTCGTAAAACATGGATAAATCCACACTTTTAAGTTATATATTTCAAACATTCTAGTTGAGTCTTTGTACAGAGGTCTGAGCTATATACAGGCGAAATATTATTATAATAGAAGCATTTTTCACAAAAGGAGAATATTTTGAAATTGGGTCATTCTATGTTCATTTTTTGCCGAAATAATGTACTTAAATAATTTTTTATTGTAATACTATTCTTGAAACAATTTTATACATATTTTCTAATCTAAGTTATACTAAATATCATAAATATTATCCATTTATAAGGTATTGCAAAATCACGTTTCTGAACGTAGTCGGATACCTTAACATCAAGTGTCATCCACTACAAGTTTGAAAAAATGTATTTGAACTTATATAAATGGATAATTAGAAAGTATGTTATTAACGATAGAAAATTTTAACAACATATATAAATAAATAAATAAATAGGAAGAGATTGAACTAATAGTAGAAACTGAAAATGAAACTTTTTTATTATCGTTGTTTATTACAAGATTATTAAAATGTTTATTCCTAATTGCAATATTTATTCATTATATATTCTTATTTTGCTGATTTATATTTTTATTGGTTTCAACTATATAATTCGATTGAAAACTTGTAATACCCATCGCCATGCACAAATTCATTTAATCTTAAATATTCCTAAGATAAAGGGACATCCCTAATTTATAATTTTTACAATTAAGTAAATATATAGACGTAATAAGCGAGACCACACTTCTAAAATCTGAGGATGGACTTTTAATATATATGATATATTTGTTGAAGGATTTACGATAGTAATTATAAGAATAGTGCATATATCTGTATATTTTTTTAAAAAATACATTGAATAAGAACCTTCTCGTGAATTCTAATATACTTTCAACTTAATTATACGATACCTTGAAGATGTAATTTTTAGTATAAGGATCTCCAGTGATGATATTTTAAAACAATAATCACTCAGTTATAGCCACATATGCCATTTTGTTCGTTTAAATACAGCTACAGAGTGAATATATCAATATAAGATGGGATTGCAACAAGAGTTTTGTGGTGAAGATGATGGACTCGTATCTGGTATGTCATGAGTTCAACCCTGTTGTCGCTGAACACCCGCCGTGTAGATGTGGCCGTTGTATAATAAATCTGTTGATGCTTAAACTTCCTCTGTTTGGTGTGGTGTGAAATTGAGAAGAGAGGATAGCCATTTCAGGTGTTGTCTAATCACCTGTGACCATGGTTCAAAATTACAAGGTACGCCAATAACCCTCATGCAGCTTTATAGTACAACTACTATATACAACTACTACGTACTAATATAAAGTACTATAGTACTTTATAGTACAATAATAGCTATAGTAGCTGTATAATGCAGCTTTATGGGGCAGTAATATTACCCTTTTTCGTACTCTACCTAAAATGGAACTAATTTTTGATGCATATTTGCTCAATTGTTAACTTTGGTAAAATCGTAGCTGGACACACTGCTTTTTTTGGCACCACTTTTTTCCCGCCAAATGGGCCCAAAAACCCGTTTTTCAAAAAATGACGTCCTGGGGGAAAACGAAGAAACCCCGGGGGCGGGGGGCAGCTGATTCCTGTGGAGGGTACACACGAGCAATCGCTTTTAAATAATCATCGAACTTGCCTGGTTAATCGCAAGATCACACAAATGCTCAATCTACTATCACTGAACCACGTACCTTTTCTGACACTCCGGCAAACGAAGTGGGGATTCTCTTTCGACTGCACTCGACAACGCCATTCAAAATCTTCAATCGTACCCTTTCCTTCAATCAAACGCATATCCTTTTTACACTTCGGACACTCATATCTGGAGGGAATGAAACCTTCTTTCATAACCCAATCTAAAACAGCCTTATTTCTTTTGTGTCCATGCAAAAAAAAAAAAAAAAAACTGTGGTTGCCTCACTTTCAAGCAATTTTCTTTCACAAGACATTCTAACAACCGGTGCAAAATCAAGAAAAAATTGGAACACGTGGGGAAGAAAGCAAGAGCAGAGGTTAACACGACTTGTTGCAGCAAGAAAGGTCAAGGGTGAGAATGGACGATGTCCACTTATCCCCCGATTTTTTTTGCTTGTCCGCTTTTAGGGTTGCCATTTTTTAGCCACCGGACTGGACAATCCGGAAGGGTTGCCATATTGTAAACTTTATCGCCAAACATTTTGTCGCAAAGCAGTGTGCCCAGCTAGGATCCCTCCTTAACTTTTTGTTTTCAAAAACAATGTAATTATGTAATTTAAACGTATATAATTTTACTGTAGATAAAATTAAAATGAAGATTATTATGAAAGAGTATTAAATATACGAGGAATTTTGTAAACTACAAACCATTTTGGAAAAATTCGCATAAAGAATATTTTTTCGAAACAAAATTTAGTTTTACATGGAAGAGCATGCCAGAAATTTTTTTTCTACATTGTTACCACCATTGTCCAAACATTGTTCAGACATTTTTTTTTAATACCAACTAGTCTTCGAAGAAAGTTGCCACCAGTGAACAGTCTTTTAAATTTGTGGAAATTCATTACAAAACAATCTTATAGTGAGCTGCGTGTTTTCATGAATTCTCTCATTCACTTTCTCAACAGAACCATCATTAAAAACAAAAGACCACCCATTCCGTGCTTCATCATCAACATTGTTGGGACGATCATTGAATTGTGGAACCCACTTCCTCACCACATTGCATTGCTTATTATATTTTCTCCATAAATCTCTACAACTTAACAATGAATTTCGACTGGTATCACACATTCCTTGGCTCAAAAAATGGATTACAGAATGCATGCGACTGTCAGTGAGATCGGCAGTCTTCTTAAACCTTTCGAATGGTCACTAACACGTGTAAAAACAACACAATCCGGCTATAATGGCGCCACTGTGCTGACAATCAACCAGAGACAGATCGGCAGAAGCGATGAACTGCAGTTTTACATCTGTGTGGCTGCGGTATAAATAAATTTTACTTAGTTTCCGAAACACTTCCAGCATCAAGCAAAGTTCCAGCATGGATCTTATCTAGCATGCACATTACTTTACAAATACTTCGACAAGAAGAAAGAAATCATGCAACTATATCATAAAAGTCAAATATAAACTCGACCAATAGAATTATTCTTACTACTTAAATTCTATGTTTAAACTGTTTCAGAAACAGTTTGGAGTTAAACATTATAGCAAACTATTTATGCAATCAAACGAATTTAATGGCAATAATTAATTTTAATTACCAAAAAGATTTATAAGAAAAACCAAGAAATTAGTTTCTTATAAAGAAATTATAGAATAAATATATAGAATTGAGGCTCAATATCCTGGGGGATTAAATTTTTCTCTCAATTTAAGAGACTATAAAATGCACCGAAAACGATCCCCTAACATTTACACTGTGCACATTATGACTATATTTTTAACTCCAAGTTTTAATTAACATACGGTTAAAACAGCAAAGACTGGAAAAAAGGTATTACCTGTAACAATCATGCAATATTCATAACACTTACAAGCATTTTATGCACTCATTAAAAATAATTAAAATGTTACGCTTGATGAGCGAAATGTTTATTCAAATCCCTAAAGGTTTATCTCAACAATTTGTATTATTTCTCCACTGTGAGTACAGAATTAATCTGTACAAATGAAATAAGAAAAACGTTTTAACGCATAACTAATTACCAGAAAAATAGTTAGAAACGTAAAAGCCATTTTTCTTGAGCAATTATTAATTTTTTTATTATTATTATAGATTTTAATAGCATACATGCTTCTAAAAAAATTGGGTAATTTACTGAGTAAAAAATACTTTGTCAGAAAACTTAAAACATTAAAATGTTACCTGAAATTGGGTTACAATTTGTAACAAATTTCACTTGAAAATATTATACATCATGTGAAAAGAATACCACTGCGTGTATTTGAATTATTTTTTAGAAATTGATATAAGTACAGTCTAAAATTACGGTGAAAACTCTATGCATTTCATTTGTTCCTAAGAACAGCATTCCTTAATGTGAAAAACATTTGCTTTTGTCCATAAGGGATCTCAGTTTTAATATATATAAAAATATCAGTAGCTTCTACAAGTGGCGTATTTAATTACAGAGAAATATATAACACATAGGTAAGCTGACAGTATTAAAACGAAAACGTATGGCCAAAATTTTCATTTATGTTCTAGATCAGTGGTCACCAAACTGATGAAGATAATTCTAGAAATTAGTCTTCCATTTCTTTGGTGTTTTTCAAATGGTTTCTGACCAATGACAACATTTCTTCAAAAATTAGTCCTACCTGTGCTGACTAATTTTGTAAAATCTCACATTTATCTGGATGCTTTGGTATCCTAACCAGTTTCTCTAAAATTCAGAAAAGAAATGCAGATCATTCGGGGCTCAGTAATTGTCAAGCGTCGCCATGGATAATTTTTTTTTAAAAAGGAAGGAAGAGGGATACTGATTTTTATATTTGTGATTTCTAATAAATGTTGCCATTAGTAATGTGCAATAGATCTGTAATTGAACTGTAGCTCATCATTGGCCTGGAGTCAATTAAAACAAAGGAATATATCTGATTTCTAAAACTCTCTCATTTATGAAATGTTTCAGTAATATAACAGCTTCTGGATCCGTTTAAAAAGGGTGTTTCTGTTCACACGATCAGTTTGCAAAATTTTCTAAGTTTTTCTACATGTACTGAAATACTAACTAGGAAGCTAAAACTTCTAGACCAGGAGTGGTCAGACTTTTACATCAGAAGGTCTACGTCTAATTTTTACAAAGAGTTGCGGTCCACCCAGTGGCGTAGGCGTGGTGAGCTAAAAAAAACGCCAACTATATTTATATTATAACAACAATAAATATACAGAGAATATGTACTTATCAATATAACTGCAACATAAAATACTTTCGCCTTAAATCCCGTTTAACTTGAAACGCAAGATACAAAAATAATAATAAAAAACATGAATTTAGTAATATCCCATGATACATTTACTGTCAAACAATTCAAAATATATGAAAAAATAAATAAATTTCATTTAGTTTTCGTAGTTATTGTCAGTAGAAGTCTTAGTGTCTTCAAATCTAGAATATC
Organism: Trichonephila inaurata madagascariensis; assembly: GCA_019973955.1. Lineage (NCBI taxonomy): Eukaryota > Metazoa > Arthropoda > Arachnida > Araneae > Nephilidae > Trichonephila > Trichonephila inaurata. Next base: position 55,871 of record BMAV01011906.1, on the reverse strand, counting down.
TCGGTACATAATTACTAACTCTTAATCTTAAACTGGATTCTAAGTGGTCTTCCGTGAAATGGGAAGAATCAGCTGTCTTCTCAGCTGTCGTTGAAAATGCAGATCCAGCCAAGAAAGTCAGTTGCATTGATTGCGAATAGACAAATCTCCAGTCTAGCTGGTATCATTCTTCCATAAATATGATTTTTTAATATGCGCGTCTTAGCTCATACCCCAAAATGTATTGGTGGTCTATCTTTCGATAGAGATCGACTTAATACCCACCCCAGTTCTAGACAAATGAGGATCTTCAAAACAACATTCACGACGCTTTCTCTGTGTAATAAACTTAGTATAGAGGCCTTTTATTATATATATATATATATATATATGACATCTTTTAATATTCCTGGCTAAAATAATCCTATTTGCATAAAAGACTTCGTAACAAATTTCTTTTTCTTTATTCTTGTCTTTTTATATAGTTCATCAGGGATTGAAAAATCCCCTTTCTTTTAATGTCAAATAAAATTACATAGGTCACCTATCTAAATAAAATATAATTAACCGCTTCCTTACAAATTTTTTAGGAAAAAATTACAAGAAATCATGACATTTTTTTTATTTTGTTATTAAATTCAAAGAAATGAATTAAAACAAAATATGTAGGTTTTAAGTTGAATTTTTAATTTTTTACAGGGTAAAAGCATTTAGTTTTAATATTAGTTTACTATCCCGAGTTATCTCGGGCTAATGAAAAAAAGTTAAATATTAGTTTTTGTATAGTCGTTTTTGAAACAAGGACAACACTAAGTGAATATCTGATCTACTGTATACTGGTATCTGGTCTCTTTCTAACTGTCTTACATCTGGAATCGCTTTTACGGGAGCATACACAGTACACTGTTTCAAAAGGCTACATACAGAAGAATCATTTGTCTATTTTCATTGTCCACCTCTTTATAATAACTATGTGAAAAATCATCGCTTTTGCTATCTTGCATCATCAGCATTACTTTACCTTTTTTATTGTAACTATCCTTTTTTATACATTAATCATTCACAAGACGACTTACACTATATAATAGGGAAAACACGTGGCCAGTCCTACCAAAAGAATCGCGAAGCCAACAAAACTTAGCAAACTGCCAATCAAAGCTGAATATTTCCTTTCATTCCCTCCAGGTTGAGTAAACCCGTGATAAAACAAATCATATTAACAAATTCTGCTTCACCCGAGTTTTCTCGGAATAATAATTAATTGCAATATATATGAACCCGAGATAACTTGGAATAATCAGGCAAGCGGTTTTAAGAAGTAAAAAACTTTTTTTTTTCTTTCAGTTATTTGTATAGATTTTTATTCAGTCTCTTATAAGAATTTTTTTTAATATCTACAACGATATCTAGGAAGGAAAAGTACAGGGATCAAAACAAAACTTATTAAGCTAGTCACTTTCATGTTGTCCTCATAAAGTAAATAAATAAGAACAGACGAGGAGTTTTTCATTTCGCATAAAAAGTTGATGAAAGGAAGAATGATTATTTCAGAACGTCAAAAACGCATGGCAAAGGTAATCCATCTTGCACTGGAAGTCATTTTTAGCCCATCATCTGTCTTATTTCTTATTTGATTAGTTGCGCTTAAAATTGCTGTTGATATATGCGTGAATAACATGAATTGAGTTCCCATGTGTAAGGTATACAATCATCGGTTTGACAAATTAAGCAGGATGGTAATCTAGCTAAGAAAAATTAGCTTTTAAAAATGAGAATAACTTCATAAAACATCTAAACTCAGAAACATTTTTAAAAATTCAAAGGTGTAAGATATTCTGTAAAATACGCTCATGGTTCATATATGACATAATAGAGTATCCTTTATGTTAAATATAATATGTAAAATTATTTGGTATTTATTTATTATTGCAGCAATGCAGATTATGTTAGGCAAAGCTTTTCAAATGAGAAGATGAATAACGATTTGCAAAATAAAAGATGGTTTTTATGACAGACAGATTGATATTTACATTTTAGATACTGAGGAAAAAAGGTTATGTTGTGTAAATATATATGCTGTGTTTTAAAATTTTTTTAAGTATTGTGATTTTTAATTGGGTCATTTAACGCAGCATTTTTTAGCTGTTTCATAAAGTTAAAACTTACTAAACTTGAAAAGTACTTATGGGAACATGACTGGTTGTGCAGTCACCATTTTTTATCAGTATTTTTTGAATGAATATTAATTTTTAATGAGAACATTTAAAAGAAATTGAGTATTATTTTTTTTATTTTTATTTATTTATTTATTTTTACAATTCCCTTAGAAAGGCTTACAAAGAAGGAAAATTTGTTAACTCTTTTAACTCGTAATCTTTTTAAACACCTTTTTAACAAATTATGCTATTAAATTATTTATTTGTATATTATTAATATGTGTGCAAAGTCTGAAAGCTATAAGATGTGTAAAATGTTCAAAAATATATTACTCATGTGTGTATTATAATTTACACTTTTGAATAATTGTGTTTAAAGTGAGCACTTTTAGATTTAAATAATACGTACTAGACGCATACGTGAATTTCTAAAAAGTTCTTAATTAGAGTTAAATTTGAAAGGAGTTGCAATATTCACAGTTTAATTTCGAATAAAAATTGAAAAATCAATTGTTTCACTGGTTTTGGTAAATAGACCTTTGTTAAATGAGGCCATCTGATCATTTTACAAGAAGGGAAAATCTCAACGTAATTGCTTTAAGAAGTCTACCTACAAGTATTAGTGTAGTATATGAATACCACAGGTGATGTGTAAGACAGTAGTCTGCTTTTGAGATTTTTGGCCTTTTTTAATGGCAAGCAAGTTGATTACAATGATTGACATAACACTTCTAAAGTGCTGGATTCTTGTGTGTTTGTGTGTGAAATGTAACTCCTTGAAACATACTCGCAATTTTAGAAAATATTCTACTTCTTATATTTCAAAATATCATTTTTGGAAATAAGAACTAAAATGGAGATAAGTGCAAAGGGATAAAAATATTGAAACACATAAATCAAGCGCACGACAATCGGTACGCCGTTTTATTGAAACATGAGTAGAAATCGTGAGCATACTTTACATAAAAAATGGTGTCTGGTTACCAAACTTTGATGCATTTCTTAAATTAGGCAATTTCAACTGCTAGTTTTTTGGAGGTAATTGCTATAATAAGGGAGTATATAAATTAGTCTACCGTAAAAAAGAAAACAATGAATTTTTTCAACAATCTACTAATCAAGTATATTTATAAAGCCAGTAAATAATATACAAACAGTAGTAACATTAAATATTGATAAACGTGCACAAAACAAACGGTTGATAAGATTCAAATTTTCTGCATTAGTCAGAAAACTGATTTTATTTCAAATAAAAGGAATGAAAGTTATTTGATCTGCTCAGGATGAACTCTTAAAGTTTTTGTTGTTCCATTTTGGATACTTTAGAGAAAATATGTCTTTGATTTATTTCGATACGTTTTTATTTCTTTTGAGAAATCATGTGTTACTGAATATTTGCATATTAAGAAAGGAACATATATTAGTTAAAACTAATGATAGGTACCTTGGATACATTTATTTGCATGCACTTTGAAACTTTTATCTTCAAATTTTCGACAAAAATTATTTCAACATTGAATGAGAAGAAAATACATTTTAACCGAGAATGATTTAATTATCTTCTCTATAGCATTTCATTTATTGCTTAATATGAATTATGCTTCTTTGAAACATTTTAATAATGGACTTTTAAGGAAATATTTCATCAAGTATTTTCTCATAAATCACAAGTTTTAGAATAAATATTATCTTTTTTTATTTTATTTATATGTGAAACAATAATTCCTCATTATTCAAATTAATACACAGAATTTAATTTTTTAATAAACAAAGGTATTTCTAACGAACATGAAATTCATTCAAAAGGTCTCAATTTTGTTTTTCATAAATCATTTGTTCGTATAATTTAATTATTTTGAAATAATTGAGACTTTCATCAAAAAAAGTAAAATAGCAAAGGAAACACTAAAAATAATTGAGAATGTGAATCTGAAATAAGAAAAAGCCCCCCCAAAAAATAAATAAAATAAATAAATAAATAAAAAATAAATTTAATAAATCTTTTTTCACACAAACCTCAAATAACAAAGCATCGTTAAAATAATCTAATGTGTTGTAATTCACCATATTTTCTTGTTTTCTTTTTTATAACCTTACTGTAAATTGAATTTCGATTTTAATAACTTTTAAAAATTAATAACTAATTAAAATATAATTTATGACATTTGGATTTTTTTTATTAGTATGTGTCAGAAAAAAAATCTATCCTTCATTATTATTTTAGTCTATCAGCAATTAATTTTAAATTTGTCACAGCATATGACGGAAAATTATGATTTTGCATTTTATATATTTAGACGGGAATTCGTAATTTAATTATCTTGTAGATAAGTTTTTTGCTAAAACATTTTTATGTATAAAATTAATTTTTCTAAATGATTAAATATTCATACCACATTTTTTTAAAGAAATTAATATCTATTACTCAGCTTGTGATATAGCCCCCCTTTGGTGACCGTATCTTTGATTTTCAGCGTGAGCTAGAGGTGTAGGGTTATCAAAAGTAACAGACATTTTAAATTCTTAATATGACTTTATTAAGAATAAAATTTAAATGTCTAACAATTTAGATAAATTAAAACAGCGAGAATCTAGAATGAACAAACACACACAAAGGTAGTTAAACCGAATCGCGTAACTTATACCACTTTCTCTAAATAATTATTCAATCCACCTAATCTCACTACTAATAATATTATAAGTCCTAACATCAAATAATCAGTCCTACCTTAATCCAACTAAGATTTGATTTCTATATGGAGACGTTTGGGCGCGCGTGCAATGGTATGCACCTTGTATTACTGGTTTACTTTCCAGGTAACTTTTCGAAAGGCTGACAATTCACGCTTGTATCTCTTCAAACATAACTTTCCCCAATTTGCCATTCTGCTTACTGAAACTTCAGTTCTTTTAAAAGCTATCTTATTTGCATTTCTTGTTCACATTTCGCTTCTTGGGTTTTGGTTGGAAAAGAGTTGCCATTAATCTTGGCCACCAAAGAACCCAGAGGTTTTTTAAAAGAAAAGACGCGTGAGCCCGTCACAAGCTTTGCTTTCTTTCTAATCTTATTTTTAAGAAAACTCTAAAAATATTTTAAAACTGGGAGTCGTTTTTATATTTAAAATGTTGTTTCTGCTTGTAAACGGATTTTACTTGCGATAAAAATTTTGTCTTCTTAAGTTATTAATCAATAAATAAGGATATTTTAAAATTAGTTAACAGTATTTTAAAACACATAAATTTAGCAAGACTCTACAGAAAATATTTATACCTATACAGATAAAAAGTTACACAGCCGACTCAAAAGTAGTCATAAAATTATACCTTTTCATTAATACTGTTTATTGAAGCAAAGTTTGTTTATTGAATTGTAACTTTGAAACTTACATAGTTTCTAATAAACTTTTTTAGAAATATTATTTGTGTAGAGCTTGCCAAACTTGTGCGTGTGCGGAAAAAATAATATTATTAATTTATCTCATTTAAGAAAAGAGATAGCAAGAAAAATTAAGTCTTTGGTCCTCCATCGTTCGAGTCTTATGTCGAGTTGTTGAGTTCTGCTTAACATTTTCGAGATTAAGGAAGAAACTTTTACAATACCCTGTTTTCTGTCGTATTTGTCTTTTTATATTTAGAACACTCGCACTCAAATCTTTTCGCCTTTAGTCCCTTTATTTCTTTGAACCTAAAACGTTTGTTAACATTTAATAACTCATGTTCTACATTCTTATTCTTCATTTTTTTCGTATTCGATAATTTGTTGTTTGCATTCTTCTTAGAATTTGTGGAATGTTACAGCTTTTGTTATCTGGAATAAGAGTGAAAAACATAGTTTTTTGGATGAGAAATACCAATCCTTTCAAATTGTAGTTGGTTCTACCACCGTCCTGTACCAACATTTTTGTCAAGGATAATACTAGACGAGTTCTTGATTTTTGAAACTCTAAAAAATTAGGTAAAATATTTATATATATTTTCCTTTTGATACAGAACAAAGGAGAACAAAGTAAGAAGGTTGTCTATATATATTCCGAAATATCTAAATATTTGATTAATTTGATTTACTGTTGTTCAGAGTAAAAGCTGTGTTTTTGTCAAAGGAGGAATCATCGCCTTCACCACGATTAGAAATGCCGGGTAGCTGAATACTAAAGAATAAAGTTCTATCATTAGAGATCTATCTTCCATTTAACCCTTAATCAACCGCATCATCATTTACTGTAATTTTTTTCGTCCAATATTTTTTAATCGCTACATTGAAAATAAGGGATGTACATAAATAAAAAATGCTCAACTTTGGGAATTTTAATCTGTGTTAGAGCTAATTAATAAAAATGGTACTTTAAAGTATCGTCAGTACATAAATGTCTAAAATATCTCATAATACAAAAAGATCGAATGAATTTTTAACGGAGTTTTAATTTTAAAAAATGCTAAATATCCAGAGAATCCTAATATTTTCTGGTAGAAAATACTAATATTTTTGAAAATTATGAAATTTTAAAAATTTATTTACCTTTTTTACACATAAAAATAAGTTGTACCGATAAATTTGATGATATTAAGGGAAACATTTTTTCTTTCCATTAAGGTATCCGACTAGGTTGAAAAAATGCTTTTTAGATATTTGATGTTTAGTGTTGTTTGGGTCATAATGGGAAAAAGAAATTAATTATTGAGGAAGAAGGAGTAATACATAAAAGTAGAGAGTTTTTTAAGTTCCTTTTGTAGCATTTACTATCTAATGAAAATATTTTTTTTTCAATTCGTTTTTTGATTAATGAACTTTTCATGATAATTTGTGCACGAAAAAAAGGATATTTTCTAAATAATCCAATCAAATGCAATGGAATTTTTAACATATATGCTATGGGCCCCTTAGAGTGTAACAAACCGCAGGTTTTAAGACAGCTACATTTAATCACATTTTACAGCCATTTTTAGCTTAGAACATGCAGTAATTTTGACGAAAAATCATGACCATCAAATTTAAATGCTAATAAAATATTTTTTATCCTGCGGTTCGTGACACTTCAGAAAGATCAACAAGTATATCAATGTCGTTAAAATTACATAATGTGCAATTGAATTTATTTATCACATTTTTTTTAACTTAAAAAATTTTGCTAAATTTTCCTAAGAATAATTTTTTTTTCCGAAAAAATGTTAATTATTTAGTAGTTATAACTTTTTAAGCCTATTTATGTTCGTTAAAACAATAAAATTATTCAGAAAATCAATTTTTTGAAAAAATTATCTCCGAACCTAGTCGGATACCTTAATACACAAAAATTCATTACACGTTGTGCATTTTGAGTGAGGTTTCGATTCAACGTTTTTTAAATCATTGCAACCTCAGGTAGAAAATGTTGTATTTTCTAACCACGGACTATTACACCTTGAGTCTTGTTCAATCTCTTTATCGTCATCTTACGAATCAAACAAAAGTTCCAGCAGATAATTTGCTTGGACTTCTTCATCTGAAGAATCATCTATTAGTGCATCATTGCTTTCCGACCTTAGATTCGGTAATAAATTAAACGCCTCATTGAGCTTCTTCTTTCCAGACATACTAAGAAAAGGGGATAGAAAAGTAAGTAGTAACATCTTGAAAATTCCCTATTATTGTTATACCTCAGTTACACATAAAGAAATTAATATGATGCTATTTTTTGAATAAATTATAAGTATTTCATTTAATTGCTCGGTAAAAAAAACAAGCTCACATATTCATAGTTCAAATTCTTTTCAAAACGTTAAAGAAAAGATAAAAATTCAAAATAAATAAGTTAAGTTAAAGAAAATCCAAAAAGGCATAATTCTATTGCATTACAATGGTGACGCTACTACACAACAAAAACCGGCATGGATGAAAAGTTCTTTCTTTAACATCCAGCGGCTGTCGGTAGCACAAACTTATTCAACTGAAAATTTATTATATACACTGATCACTTATAATAAATAGTCAAATTGTTTTCTAAGGTCTAAAATAGCATACAAAAAAATAAGACATTTATCTTTTGAAATTAAATACTTTTTCGGGACAAAAATGACAATCTTCGCAATCCGATTAAAATGTCAGCTGTAAACGCAGCTTTTGCTTAAAAACTAGTCACATTCCTCGTCAAAATATTCATCATAGAATGCTCCCATGTATCCTGGAAGTGTGCCTTTTAAAAGAATGTTCCTGCCAAATATCGTCAAAATATTCGTAAAAATTGTTATTATATGTCATTTTAAAGCGAGTAGTACTTATAAGTACCTTCATTAGATAAAGGATTAAGCAAAAATATTTAAAGGAAAATTCGTGGCTATCTCCAGAATTATCCGGATATTGTGTGTATTTTTTCTTAATTTCTAATGGGGATACGGTATGATATTTACCAATTGCAAGCCTAGTAAATTCTCCGGGAGTTGGTATTCTTTTTTTTAGTGTGGCACCCTATAGGTGGATGTGTTTCGATTTTAATGGAGTTTTATTGAGAACGTTAAATCAAAGACTCGAAGACGTTCGAAAATACAAATATGAGCGTTGTAAGCCGGCCCTTTCTAAAAAGTTTGCTGACCCTTGTTTTAAAATAAGAATAAATCACGAAATAATGGCATGCTTTCACATTTTTCACGAGTCATTTTAGGAAAAACACTTACTTTTTTTTTGAAAATGGGGCTTCAGATTGGTAATCACCATTGTAGACCTAGTTCAATCCCCGCGGAAAGTGGTATCACTTTTTAGTGTGGCACTCTAGAGGGGGATACCAATAGACACAATATAAATTTGACGCCCAGTTTCCTCCTTATAAAGAAGCACTCGAGCTCTGACAATGCTAAATTGAACCAGGAACTTTAATTTGGCCGAGAGAAAACAAGCCAAATAGGCACTCTATGAGTTTTTAACATGCTGCATAGTCATATGTAATTGACACCTTCGATTTTCTACATCATAAAAATTCGCCGTCTTCGGCTAGGGTCGAACGAGCAACCTTAGGCGTACAAGGCCAGCGACAAATCAAATACGGCACCTATCCTTTTCTCCGGATATGGTCACTTGTTAAAATAGTTAAATCATCCGAAAAAGCTTCTAAGAAGATAAAATGAGAAAAAATATCAAGAACATACACAAAGATGAAAAATTAATCCCACATACTGGAGGAAGGCATCAAACTGCTTGGGCACCTTTAGTAATGGGTTGTGTTAAATAGTATTAATTCATTAATTTTTTTTTTTTTTTTTTACAATTTTGTATGGTTGAATGGCTTACGTGTTTATGAGTTTTACAGATCACATTATATTAAGAAAACAGTTGTGGAAGAAATTACTTGGTTGATTTTTGAACCAAGAACTTCTTTAATAGGAATATTTCTTTCAATCGAGCCTTCAAATACTCTTCCCGTAAAAATTAACTTTACATTTCGAACTAAGGAATATAGGTAAGAACAGACTTCTATAGTTCTTAAGTGCAGTAAAATGTCCAGAGTAACACCTGAACTTACACTTCCCCAACAACCAACGATGATCTTCTATATAGAATGTAAATCAGTTGTGCGACACACGACAATAAGATGTGGAGCTTCACAACATCTTACAAAAAGATAAATAAAGATACAAAACTAAATAATTATAGTAAATCATTCAGTGATTTTATGTTTTCATCTGTGAAATCATTTGATTTTGTCCTGCATGGAAAAAGAGAAAGATTTCAAATTTAAGATTTGAATTACATTTACTTCATGTAGGAAACTGAAACAAAGTTCGTTAGCACCAAAACTTCCGTTCAATGTATTCGACAAAAATAGTACTGCAGAAGACTTTTAATGAGAATACATCTCAAATTATAAATCCACGTTTATATATATATATATACCGTTAGTAGCTCCCTTGCGCTTCATAGACCAAACGCTAACTATTCACGTTCTTTCTTAAATTCTCTCAACCCTCTTTAACCGGGGATTACCAAGCCATCCGGAATAAAATCTCTGCATCCTTTGACAAGGGGAAGAGAATTAAAACTACAGACGATTTCGAATAAACTAGAGAAATGTGTGGTCTCATTAAAATCTTACGCGCTCAGAAGTTTCTTACTACCCTTAGAGACAGACAGAGGGAAACTGGGCCACCAGAGATTTAAAGGTTGACAAAGAATGCAAAAATAAAGAAATGAAAAGACGAATGCGAACTGAATAATAAGATTCATTTGGAATAAGATGTAGAGGACAGATATTTTTTTTATTTTTGTTTAAATCCTTTCTCATTAATTATTCCAATTTTGGAAAATAGTGTTTTTGGATTGCTCGCTGCGACATAAATCAGGATATTTTATTAAATTATGATGGAACAGAACATTTTATAGATCGAAAGATATTCCCTTTTCATAGCAAGTGATAATTACAAATCTGGCTTGGTATAACTGTGGTTTTCACTTAGGATAGTATAAAAAGGGTCAGTTCCAATTGTCGGGGTTGTAAAAAGAATATTATTGTAAATACCGTTTTTTTCTAAATATGTTCATAAATCTATCAGACAAGTTAATTATTTAAATATTATTTTACTTTTATTTTGTGTTCTCTTTTTTTTTATTTACATAATAATACAGTTGTAGGAAAAAATAATAGGGACACCTATTTACAAATGAGTTATTTTTCAACCGTCAAATAAACGCCCATCACGTTTCGCAACAGTGTGCCACCTAGTGACGAGGAAAAGAAAGGTGCAGTGCTAGAGTTGCATAAAAAATTCTGTTCTTAGTAAAGCGTCATTATATCCGACCTCTCCGACGTGAAAAGAGGCATGGTAGTTGGAACTCGAAGCGCTGGAGTGTCCGTGTCAAGAACAGCCAACCTTGTGGGTGTTTCAGGGACTACGGTGACATACGTTATGACAGTCTACGCCAGAGGTACTCTACCTTTTTTCAGTCGGACCACATACATATGATAAATATTTCACACGGGACGCATACATGTGACAACTATTTCTCGCGGGCCGAAATATGGAATTAGCGTGGGAGGGGGGACGCTAAGACAACAAATAGATTTAAAATGCAAACATTGATCAAAATATTAAAAGTTTTGAATTTCATTTTAAAACTATATTAAACTTCATCAAACTGAATTCACAGATAAAAAAAAGGTTTAATGTATTTTATTACCCTATTATGGGGTAGTTTCGATTTCCTTTCATCAATATCCCCCACCCCCAAATATTTTGTTGCTGAAAAAAAAGAGGCATTGAAAGGTTTATGCTTAGTGGTATAGTGAAGTGCAAAATGCAATTTTTTTAATTATAGCACTTTCATGACAAATTAAACAAGTTGTTGGTACATGTTTGTTTTTTCTACAAAACAGTCAAGATCCCAATCGTCTTGAAATAACAAATATTCTTTAGATATTTTTCGCTTGGAAGGCATGAGGGTTAATTAAAAACTATTTTCATACATAAAATAGTCGCTATTCTATTGTTATTTGTTATCACTAACCGTTACAATTACAAAAGAAAAAAAGTTATCCTGCAATTTCTACCTGCACCACATCGATATATGGAATTGCTTGATTAAAATAATTTATCGCTAAATTTATTATATATTGTTCTTAAATAATTGAATTTGTTACTGAAACGGAGTATAACTGGGCCACTCACAAAGGTCCGGAGGGCCACATTCAGCCCGCGGGCCGCATGTTGAGTATCGCTAGTCTACTCAAATTTAGGTCTTCTAAAAGGCACACCAATGGACGAAAGTCGAAGTTGAAGGACCGTGAGAGTCTGGTGTTAAAGACGATAGTCTCCAGAAAACGCAAGATTACTGCCGCAGATAACGACCAAAAAGAATATCCGCCTTCAGAATCCTGTATCTATGAAAACCATTTAACAGTTGGTGATGATGATGATGATGGGTTTGGTGTTTTATGGCGCAAGAGCCAGTTTTGGCTATACTGCGCCAAACATTCATAGGTCTGTGGTCTGGACGGGAAAAGAAGAAAAGCAGAAATTGGATGACAATATGGAGGGTCGAAAATAGAGAAGGATCACTGGGGTACCCCGGGTCGTGACACCCATGTTTACCAAAAATAGTAAGCCCCTTGGGAAAAGGAAAAGATCACTAGGGTACCTCAGGATTGTGACACCCGTACCCACGTAAAGAAGCTTAGCTCCCTGAGGGGAAACCATTCAACAGGAGTTGCATGCTGCATATGTCCTTGACATATTAGCTATTCTAAAATTGTTAGTTTTGTTGTGGAATGCTATGAAGAGACTACAGGGTGCCGAGATCCCCTAAATTGGACACAGTGATCCTTAAATTGGAATAAGTCTTTTGGTTTGAAGAATCCTCATTTACATTATTCCAGACCCTTTGTCTGTCGAACACCGGCAGAAACATTTCATGTTAACTGCCTGGTTCCAACGGTGACACATGAAGGGGGTTATGTGATGGTATGGGGTGTAATATCTTCCTATGAATTGGAGTATCTCTTTGTCGTAAGGGGGACGGTGACAGGCTACTAATATCGAAACATTATCGCAGTTCATTTTCATCCTATGTTGTAGAACATCTCTCTGGGCGAACGTCCTGCGTCCCTAAAAGACAACGCTCTTTTTCACACGTCTCGCTGTATTCAAACATGGTTACATGGGCATGATGATGAAGTAGTAAATCTAACGACGTCTCCCCAGTCATATGAACTGAACATCATACAGTGTTTGTTGAGTTTTTTATAGAGCAAAGTCTGTGCTCGGTTTCTTCCTCTACGCATAATTTCTGACCTCGAAACTGCATTCAATGAGGAGTAAGTGCGAATTCCATTAAGCTGTGTTCGAGACCTTTATTTGTTAATTCCATGGCGAGTGCAAGCTGCCATTCAGGCCATAGGTTGACCAATCCCTTACTAGTAAACTTTTTTTATTTTTTCACAGGTGTTCCTATTATTTTATCTTATATCTGTATATATTAAAATATCTGTGAATATTGAAGGTTGCTGAGTTCTATTCATCATAGTTCTTAAATTGGAAAACAGTTGTTTATAAAGAACATAATTGGTTCGAAACTTTACCATAGAGTCGTTCACCACTCTTTGAACATCAAATGGTCAAACACAATTCATAAATTTCAATAAATAATCTGAACTCTTTCATTTCAGATGAAAAGTATGCAAAATTTTGTGTTGCTTATTTCCAGGACCACTGATATCTCATTGTTCAGCGGGTTCACACCACTTTATCTTTTTGTCGTTGTTTGACAACTCATGGTGACGGCGATAGCCCAGTGATCTTGATGACGAACTCGAGAACGCCAGTGCTACTAAAATTTTCCCGTATAGTGGGGCTAATGTTTATTAAATTAGATTTGGCTTTAAGTCCTGAAGTGCTGCAAAAGTTTGAAGAAAAGGTGCTGGTCAAGGTCATCCTCGTCACTTGACCAAACTTCAAATTTAAGAGGTCCGTCACCAATATCCCTTGTGTTACTTTATAGTGTGACATCAGTTAACGCTCAGTCACTTGACAACACATAATAGTTCAAGTATTTAACGAAAAAAAAAAGATGGAAGGTGCATAAGTTTGTTTCGAAGAGCTATTTCTTCTTAACATAAAGGCAGTGCTTCTAAAACTTTCAATACTTGTGACCCAATTTTTAGTCATAATATCCATCTGCACCCCTCTTATACAATAATAATGTATTGAATAAAGTAATAATGTACTTTGATGCTAAGGCTGTGACGGGGCTTTATCACGCCTTGTAACTAAAAACCCTCTTGGGAAATCTTTGGGGCAAGAATGGCAATTCTTTCCAACCAACTTAAGAAGAGAACGCGACTATGCAGATTAGGAATGTGTATATGTTGGAGCTTTAGTATTCGAGTGGAGGGTTCTAAGAGGAGAAATTTCTAGGAAGTACTAGGGATGTTCTATGAGTGTTAAGTGAGTTCTAAGTGAAGTTCTAAGAAGGAGAGTTCTAAGTGAGCTCGAAGCCAGAAGATCGTCCATTTGCCAGAGTAGGTTGGATCAAGAATTATATTGACGATATAAGGACTGTAGCTGTTCGCCGTGGAATAGCGATAAAATAGATTATATTAAACTTTAATACTAGAGCGGATTCTAGTAAGTTAGGAAATCATCTATAAATATAGATTCGGTTTTTTATTGCGCTATTTGTTAGAATTGAAGTTTATGTCTCATCATTCCTGATCATAAGCCTACTAGACTTGAATTGTTTTGTTGAACATAAATTGAGATAATAATAAACTAATTTTAGTATGGAATCGAGTGGTCAATCTTTTATCCCCTCAAACTTAGGTCGAGTGGATAATGAACAGATGATACCCACATCTCGTATCACAAGGCTGCAATACCAATTTTTGTTATTAACAGTACAAATTATCACGATAAATATTACATTTTGCTTATGATAAACCCATGGGAGTCACTAGTACATACTAAACTTGTTTTTAATTTAGTATTGATGAATTGATTATCAAGTACTTTGTACAGTACTGTAACATTTATAAGTATATTATATCAGTACAAATATGTATTTTATTTTTTATTATGCTAAACTGTCTTTTGTTTTTCTACCTTTTAGTAAAGTTGTAATTTTTTGAAATCTTTTATTTTTGACTTTTCGATCTGCTCGCACTTCTCAGGTAGGGTTTTCACCCACTACCTCACCAGTTTGAGAAACACTAATGTAAACTGTATTTTTCCCTTATCGATAAGAATAATTTTAATTTATTATCTAAAAATTAATCTAAAACTATTAAAAATTAATTTGAAGATATTAAAATTTACTTGCAGTACACATTACAACTAGAATACATTTTTAATACCCTTCTAAGAAAATGAATACTTCTAAAATGTTACTCCATTAGTTTTTAATCATTTTAAAATTATTTTCAATGTCTTTCAAAAAATTATGAGTAAATAAAATCATTTTTAAAACTAGTATAAATCAGAGTCAATTAAAAAATTAGCTTGGTGTAAATGTATGTTATAATTTCTATAAATTTGGGATTTTTTGATGTTTTAAAATAATAAATTGAGCATAAAACAGTCGATTTAAAATTTAATTTTTTCCACGGCATATCTGTTATATAATTAAGGGGGAAAACTATTGTGAGTATGTTAAATTATCTTCGAAATCTTTTAGCAAGAGACAAAAATTCCATAATCCCTCCCCCAAAAGAAATCCTAATTAATTATTTTTAACGCAAGGGTTTAATCATCAACAGAACGCTCTTAAAACTACGTTAGACGCTAGCCTTAAATACTGTCTTAGTGGATGTCTTGAAACTAATTACGCAGAGAAAAACGTGAATTTTTTCTATTGTTGTTTTTTCATTTAATTAACTTCATTAAATTTTGCTTGTGCAATTAACAACAAAACTTATAAATGAGATTTTCCATCAAAAAGTAGCGTGTTAATTAGCTTTCGCGGGAGATTTCTTTAAAAAAAAATATAAACTTTGTTTGCTACATACTACATTAAACTAAAGTTTTGATTATAGCAAGTTTATTATTGCTTAATTATATATAACTGCCCACTTAAAAATATTAATTTAAAAAATAAGTGGTTTTGTAATAAATTTACTACTATATAATGTTTAATTATACTATATATTAGTATTATTAAATTGCTTAAATGTTTTCATTTTTAAGAATACTCTTGGTACTTTGTTAAAGCATATAATTGGTAGCTTAGGGGAAGATTAAAGTATTATTTAAATTAGAAAGAAAGAAGTTGCATATATTACGAGACAACACGAATTAGCACTTTTTTTATATTTTGAAATATTGATCTAAGGCAGCATTTCTCAAATTCAGGGGCGTAATAAATCTATGTGGGGGCGCGTATATTGAAAAGTCGAAAACAAAAGATTATATAAAAAATATTAATTTACTGAAAGGAAACATATATATATATATATATATATATATTCTGACCTAAAATAAAATACACATGACTGAGAAAATAAAATACACATTTACACTGATATAATACACTTATAAATGTATCAATACTGCACGTTTTTGATATTTAATTTAACAATACTAAGCTAAGAAAAAGTTTAATAATTACGAGTGAACACATGGGTTTATATACCATATATATATATATACCTATATACAAAATTTGATACTTATCTTTATAATTTGTATGGTTAGTGATAAAAAAATGTATTGTCGCTTTTGCGTAAAAGTATATTACTGTTGATTTCAATACATTATTGTATGGAGGTGGGGTGTGGTAAAATTTATGTTTGGGATTTGGGTTGCAAATATATATATATATATATATATATATATATATATAGATAGATAGATAGATAGATAGATAGATAGATAGATAGAGTAGAGATAGATAGATAGATAGATATAGATATAGATATAGATATATAAATATATTAAAAATTTGAGAAGCACTGATGCATACAACACTACACATTTCTACGGATTTTTACTCTTGGTCGGCATTGTCATCGAATTGTGGTTTCAAGTCCTGATGGCATGGAAGACCTACCGTGTAGAGGGGCTAATTCACGTTAAATACTTGGAGACTTAAAGTCCTTTTGTGGGCGTGGTGTGGTAGCTTGGAGGATGTGTGCCGAGGCAGGTATTCTCCACGTCACTTGACCTAGATTCAAAATCACGAGGCTCATTGCCAATAGGCCTCTAGTTGCTTTATAGTGCTACGTTAACCCTTTATCTACCACATTATGACTTACTGCAGTTTTTTTCATGCAATATTTTTTTTGAATCACTACATTGAAAATTAAGGAATGTACATTGACAAGATACTCACAACTTTAGGAAGCTTAATTAATTTGAGCGAATTAATTAATTAAAGATATTTAACTGTAAAATTAATTATACACACTGTTCACAACAAATAAATAGTTGTGATATCGCCCCCCTAGGGTGCCCTTCTCCTTGATTATTAGCGTGAGTTAGAGGTGTAGAATTAACGAAAGAACTAGAAGATTCTATTGATCTTAATTTGTCTTTATTAAGACCTTCAAACGTAAGCCTCTAACAGATTAGATAATAATATGTGAGAGAATCTAAGATGACAAAACACACAATATAAATAATACCGAAATAACGTAACTCGGAACACTATCATTACCTAACTCGCCTAAACTCAATTCCAATAATATCTCAGAGGTCCTAATATTAAATAGTCAACCCTACCTAAATCCGATCACCGATCCAATCTTAAAGAAGTTGCGTATTTACTTGAGTGCAATGGTATGCACCTTGACCTAATGGATCTATCTTCGGGATAACCTCTGTTTGCTGCCACCACAATTGAATCACGCACTTTCTTAACATTCCCCAAATTGTGTGTGCCACACCACTTACTCTAACTTCTGATATTTAAAAGCTTTCTAATTTGCATCTTTTATTCCCGTTTCACTTCTTGGATTTTGGTTGGAAAAGAGTTGCCATTAATTTTGGCCCCAAAAGAACCCAAAGGACATGTTAATGAAAAGACGCGTGAGCCCGTCACATAGTCAAATTGTCTTCTAAGGTTTTCATTAACACACTGAAAAAAAATAATACACTTACCTTTTGACATTAACTATTTTTTCGGAACAAAAATGACAATCTTTGTAATCCGCTGAAACCACAATTTCTGTTAAAAAACTATTCGCCTTCCCCGATAAAATACTCTATATAGAACCCGTGCTGCCATACATCGTGGAAGAGTGGATTTAAATAAATATTCCTGCTAAGTATCGTCATAGTATTCGTAAAAATGTTTATTCTATGTAATTTTAAAGTGATAGTAGTACTTATTAAGTACTTTCGGTAGATAAAGGGTTAATAAACGTTCTCTCTCTCTTACTGTCTCCCGAATTTTAGGGAGAATAGTCTTATCTTTTTATAATGACCACTAGGATGCCAAATCATCAACATCCATTTAGCAGAAAAAGAAAATTGAAAGGAAAGCCGAGTCTTATAAAAAATGGGAAGAAATGACTTCACTTAATTAATTGAAGATAATCAATAAAAAAAAGATTGCAAAAAATATTAGCTCCGTGACTAATTGTCGCTCCGACATAATTCTTTAGGAAAAAAATATTTTTTGACGGGAAGCAGCAGCGTATGGAAAAACACCTAGCTAAATAAAGTATTTTATATGTTTACCATTCGACCCTGAATCATGGCTATTTTTTGCATTTTTTGGAAAAAAAATTACTTCGTTAAAAACTTATGGATATTAACGATCTCTAATACGTAGTAGAGAAGAAAAAAAATCCATGAACCTTTTATTAAGGAAGGAATACGTTTTGAAAAAAAGTATTCACGAATAAATTTCTTTGTTTTAAGGATTCCGGAAACACAAGAAAAAAATGAAATTTATTTACATAAAAAACATTGTTAATGTCAATAATTTGCTTACTCCGAAAAGTTCCAAACTCAAAAATTACGAAACATGGATTATAAAATAAGAATAGTTTTGAATAAATTAAATTTCATTTTTTTGTATATAAATATTTAATGCGGATTTTTTCCTAATTGAATTTCAGTAATGTTATCCATAATTTTAAATTATCTGATGAATAATTCATGAAACATTTTAAACTTTTATAACATATGAGGAAGACTTATTTTAACTTTTTCTTTTAGTTTTTTAGAACTATCCACATAAGTTCTTCTAAATTTGAACAATAGATGAGAGTCGGGTAATTTGGAATAATGAGGTTTTGGCTCTGTAGTTGCTAATGCATTAGAAAACCTTGGACAATGGAAGACAGACTAACAAGATGCATTACAGTGAGAGTTGACCATTTCTTGTTGCCATACCACTCGCTGCTGAACGAAGTGTGTTTTGCTATTGTAAGAGGCCCGCGCCTCTCTCGCTAACTCCTAGAAGTGTGGGGGAAGGGAAGAAACACCGACATGATTCAAATAATCTATTTATTTCAACTCTAAGAACAAACACAATTTCAACCAAAAATATTAGGAGAATGCCTCAATGAAAACCGTGAAAGTGGAGCAACAACGGAAAGACTTGAGCGATTAGGTGACTAACAAACTTGATCCTTAACTTAATTAAGGCTATAACCTATTGTCCGATTTAATCTAATCTTAATTCAGTCTTAGTGAACAATCATCACTTTAAGGTTTCCTTCTAATAAGTAGCAATCTCACCTGTCTCAAGTATATCTTCGCTCCT
Source organism: Trichonephila inaurata madagascariensis (assembly GCA_019973955.1). NCBI lineage: Eukaryota > Metazoa > Arthropoda > Arachnida > Araneae > Nephilidae > Trichonephila > Trichonephila inaurata. Next base: position 36,572 of record BMAV01011906.1, on the reverse strand, counting down.
TCTCTCTTTCAAGCTTGGAAACTTCGCTTATTTATAGTAAGTTAATTTAAATATAACGATTCTCTTCTTCCGAAAGGTTGGTTGTGAATAACTCGAATTGATAGCCCAAAGATTTTCCAAGAGGTTTAATTAGAAGATCGCGGATAGATCCGCCACACTATTTTCAAAAAAATTTACCAGAAAGTTTTCAATGGGTGTTTGCAAATGTATAATGCAGCATTTCTCAAACTGTGAGGCGTGCCCCCCTTGAGGGGCGTGATAACTCTACAAGGGGCGCGCGAGCATATTAAAAAGTCGAAAACAAAAGATTATTTAAAAAAAATTATTAATTTATACTGAAAGTAATCCAACAAAATACATTCACACATTATAAAAAATAAAACACACATTTATACTAATAAAATACACTTATAAATGTATCAGTTCTATATAATGTATTTTATAATTAATTTAACAATACTTAGCTGAGAACAAATTTGATAATTACTAATGACCCCATGGCTTGTATTAGTACTTATCTTGATAATTTTTACGGTATACAATTAATCCCTTAAATGCAGATTAAAAGTTACAAGATTCACTTCTTAATGTCACCGTTTTCCACGTAGACGCGAGTATGTGATGTTTTTTGGGAGAGGTGGAAAAGAATAAGTAAGCAAATACTCTGAAATAAGCAAATCCTTCGCAAACATTGTTAAGGTCCTTTTATTGCATTCCAAAGCCTTCGGAATAGTTTTACGGATAGCAGTGCACAGAAAAGATCATACTTCGAAAAGGCGTATATATACGTCCATAAAATGAATGCTTTGGCTGTGTGAGACGTTTATATACGCCGGTGGCACTTAAGAGGTTTAAGTCGTATTTAAGGCTTAGCGTCAAGGTATAGTATTATAGAATTCAATACATTGTTATTGCATGGAGGGGAGGGCGATGAAAATTGTGATCGAACATTGGGTCGCGAATACTAAAAGTTTGAGAAGCACTGGTATAATGCACTTACGACAATTAGGTACTTTAAATAGCGGTCGAGTGGCAAGTTCATTCGTGAGGTTGGTGGATGGGAAATAGAGGTGGGAGGCATTTGACCACCTCCAGGGTATTCTTCCTTCAAAATTGGGGCGGAACCGAACCAAATCATACTGTCAACTATATGGTTCTCAAAGCTACGAATAATGATAGGAGTACTTCTTAGCCTTACGTTGCGATGAATTTCGTGGACATCAATCTGACGCAGTCAGACAAGTGGTATTAAAAACAGCAACATCATTGACTAATTGTTTAATAATATAGCATTTTAAAGTCACACACGAGTTAAAGGTGAAGGATCTAGTGGTTTTGAGAACCACTGTCAAGTCATAAAAACTGTAGCTGAAACGTTCTTCCTCCGGTTTTCAAGCTTCCACACTCTACGCCAAAGTGAGGACTTCACAACTGCAAGAGATTCAATATATTTAGAATGCATCAGTCTTTCTAAGCGATGGAGTTTCAATAATATCAGAAATCGAAATTGAAATATTTCCTGGTTAAATTATCACTTCTATTTCCATTAAATGTTTTACTTTGTGTTCGACTCTATTTTTAGAGATTTTATTTCGTTTTACATATTGTTCATTCCTTGATTGAAGCAGAGCAATGATATGTTTATATACACATTTTAAGTGGCAAATTCAATGCTGTTATTTTACTTTCTACGAACAATTAATAAAATGATTCGATGTTGTTGAGTAAGAATTTTGTAAATTTCTTGTGTGTGACACAATCATACTTATTGACATTTAATAGGCCCCTAATACAATGAATGATTTAACTGACTCTGAATTCAGGCTGAATTTTGATGTCTTAGTATGAATTCTAATCAATCATCTAAGTTCGCTATGTAAATGCCTTTAGACTGCCTTATAATTCATGTCATTATTATTATTATTTTTACTTTTACTTGAAATTTTGTAGAATAAGCATCATTCTAGAAATTTCAAATATTAATGCTCAGACCCATAATGGTGTTTCAATTAATTGTATTACTGTCCAGTATTCTATATAAGTTTTGAAGTTCACGGGCCACAAGTTCCATATGGATCTCTTACCCTTGACGATCAGAATTTTCATTTACAAACCTATTTTAACTAGATCTAGAGTTAAGCCCAAATTCAGATGGGCTTATTGTGTGGAAAACGATTATAAAGTTTTAAGTTTTATTAATTGGGAAACTGTTGCTAAGTAGAGGTCGAGGTGAAAGAAGGTTCTTGAGAAAACCTTGACCCACTTGGGTTAATGTGTCAATAGAAGAAAAAGAGGAAAATGAATACTAAAAGTTATTCTGAATTCTCATAATGTCACGCGTATTTCCATTTGTTCTATTATTCAATAATTGCTACATACACGTTGAGCCATATGTTAAGACTCTTCACTATAAATGACTGACTGAATGACTGATTCTACACTAGAAATAACTTAACGAAAGAGTGCTAAACGCTCAATGAGACTTAACTTAGAACTTGGCGTTCGTATTGAGTGGTATAAAGAAGTTGTGACGGGTTTTCATCACGATTTCCATTAATGTCTTCTTCGGGTTCTTTGGAGCCAGAATGGCAAATCTTTTTAACCACTCGAGAAGAAGAACGTGTGTATGTAAATTAGGAATCCTATAAATAGTAGAAGTTTTGCATTTGCGAGGTGGCTATGTGAAGTTGCTATATGAGGTCTATGTTTATGATTAGAAAAGCTTAAGTTAGATTAAGAGGAAATTACAAGTTCAAGAATTAATCTAGCCGTACATGTGCCTTCAAGATAAAGGTGGATACCATTCCACAAGGATTAAAGCCACATCAGTGCGACCAGGAGTGTAGCTGTTACCAAAGATTTAGAGGTAAAAATCTTCAATTAAGATATAAGGAAACTACGTGTATTAAGGTAATTAGCAGTAATCTGTAAAGTTAGATATAGTGGACAATTACGCGAGTACTTGGTAATACGAATTGTGTCTCCTCACTCCAGAGCTGCTTTCTATAATTATTATTATTATTATTGCATACAGTGATTAAGTTAAGATCTTAATAAACAGATATTAAGATGAATGATATGTCTGGTTCTTCATTATTTCCTACAGAAACAAGTCGCGTCGATAATGTACAAATGAGGCCCCCACGGGCGCATGCCTCACAAAGTTAGAATTAAGACATCATGTTGAGGTGTTATCTTTATCAGAAGTCTTGGTATATATATATAAACTTCAAGTTCATTACCAATTGAACAACACGTAGTTCTGTTGCGTGTAATTCAAAAAGAAAAAAAAAACGACAATTTTTTAACAACACATGCTTAAAATTCTTTTCTACTCTGCTGTCTGTCTTTTTCTCTTAATTTTTCTAATTTAATACGAGATTCAATGAACTAAAACTAAAATCATTTTTCCTCAATTTTCACAATCCTTTTTATAAAAAAAGCAAAATATAGTACATAAGTCCGTCTGATCTTAATAATAGTAATTGTAATTAAGTATAGAGTAATTTTAAAAAAAACAAGCAAAAAAAAACACCAATATAGCACATGCTTAAACACTTTAGTAAGTCAGTGATAAACGAACACGAATTTTTTTGCATAAGTAAAAATTTCCATTCAATGAAATTTCTGCTTTTTCTGTAAAACAAAGAATATTTTTATAAAAAAAATGGATTTTGCCTCTGGGCTATATACTTCATTTTCTTCGGATATTTAAAATTGCTTTTTTCAAGTGGTTTGTGACCTTAATAATTAAAAGTGGAATTTCTTTCTCTAACATTTTTTTAAATAAAAATGAGGTTTTTCTTATTAATGATGAAAATAACGAGTAATTACGACTGGAGGGCTGCAAGACGTTAATATATGACAATGAGAAGTTGAAAAGAGGAGTATCAATATATATATTTGGAGAAAAAAGAATATTTTGACTTATTAAAACTGATGGTAATTAAAACTTTTCGCTTGATCGGCTTCCATGCTGACGACAGAAAATCGGACATCATTAAAAATTGCGTAATCAAGAAAAGTCCCTTTTCTTTCATGTTCCCTTTATAATGTATTGAGAAAAAAGAATCAGCAGGTTTTTAATACAGTTGTAAAATGAATTCGAGAAAAAAATAAAATGAAAAATCAGAATGGTAATATTCATGTCACTTATTTGATGTTCCTTATGTCGTTCTTTATGATATTTTGGGGCATTCAGTACTCACAGTAGCATTTTTTTTCCATTAAAAAAAGAAAGAAAAAACATCCGGCCATTTTAAAGTTCTCAAATTATTTTCTTAAACTTTTTTTAAATGACCTTGGAAAGCTCACATTAAGGGGAGATAAAGTTGATTAGAAAAAAGTTAGCGTGAAATAAATGTAAGGTAAAAAAAATAATTAATTATATTTCAAACAAAAAGCTATGTTGATTTTTTTCATGTTTTGTGATGCTATAGGAAATGTCTGATATATTATTCTTCACGAATTAAACATTTAAGAAATTAAATTTAACCTTTAAGGTATCCAAAGACGTTCGGGGGCTTTTTATTTTAAAAACAAATAGCATGCTAAAACATTATGAATGCATTTTAGGAATCGATACTCATAAATACTAATATTTAACTACATAACAATGCTTTAATAAAATATCTAAATTTTACAAAAATCACAATGCTAGTTGAAATTTTAGCAATACTTTTGAAAAACTTCTAAACAACTAGATAAGAAAGAAATTAACTTATATTGCTAAAACAAATATATGCATTTATTTAGAGAATGCACTAAATTTTTTAGGTTTTTTTTCGAAAGGGAGAGCTAATTAAATTAATATTATAAAAATTGTGACATTCTACATGAGACCATTGTTTAAATAACAAACTCGCGCGTGCGTTAACTCAAAAGATATTCACACAATAACAAAAATTTTAGTACATTCTCTAAAAAATAAAATAAACATCTGGTTCAAAAAGTTTTTAGAAATACATTTATAACAATTTGAGTTATCAGACTCGCCATGGTAGATTTTGAACAATTTAAACGTCCACTTCTCAGTTTTCTAATTTTATAAAATTGATTGTAACTTGAACTCTAGCAAGGATAGAATCAAAACAATGTATATTTCGTAAGCCCTATTTAATAAAATAAAAAAACAAAATATGCATTTTGACCGAATTTGCCCATTTCAATGTATTTGGATATCTTAGAAGGTTCTGATATTTATTGTACCTTTTTAAAGCTCTAGTAGTTCTTTAAAATTAATCATATTTTTTTAAACGTTTGTATAATTGAAAGTTCTGTATTATGTCATCAATCAGTGAGTTTATGGCTGTTTATGTGTACGAGAATAAAATAGCTTATATTGAAGCACATATAAAGGAATATCAAAAGGATTTAAATATTATTAAAAAAACAATGAATACACAGGAACCTAATTTTTATCTGTGTTACACTCGTTGCCTAAAAATTGCGCAAAAAGTAAGAGTTGTCGGAGTAAAAGGACATTTTAGATACTCTTGTATAACGTTGATGTATGTAAGTTATTAAAGTCAAAGCAAAATTATCATTTATTCTAAAAAACCATACAAATAAACCGATATTTAAGTATCTTGTTGAACCAACTCTAGAATGAATGCATGATATGATACTGAAGGACATTAAGTCATACAAGTAGCATATGATTAAAGTGACCAATCGTCCTTCTTTAGGGAGGAATTCTTTTTTTAACAGGTTCTGTCCTTCCTCAAAAAACGCCCTTCGACTTGTCTTCCTTTTCATTGCTCAAAAATGGCTCTTGGAATGCCTGCTATGAGTGACAGCACATGTGTCTGAAAAATACCACGAATGTATCTCTGGGCTGTTTTCATGCCGTGGAAAAATATTAGGGATGAGCGTGTGTCCCATGCGGTAGAACCCCACACCATCACATCAGTTGTGGGAGCGGTGTGTCGCCGAACATCGAATGCATGATTGAGACACTCACTACGGGGCCTCCGCACATGTATATGATTGTCATCACTGCCCAAATGGAATCTAAATTCATCTCTGAAGACAACCTGGTTTCATTTGGTTGCAGTCTTATTCCTTCGAACGCGACACTACTCCAAACGGAGGCGATTATCAGTGGGTGCCAATGTTAGTACACGTAATGGGTGCTACGATAGCAACTGTTTTTCAGCCAGACGCTTTGCAATGGTAGAGATTGACGCAGAAGTTCGTAGTGAATGTGTTGCTCATATATGAGCGTTTCTCAAACTGTGGGGGTGCACCTCCCTAGGGGGCATAACTCTACAAGGGGGGCGCGAGTATATTGAAAAGTCAAAAACAAAATATTATGTTAGAAATTATTTTTTTTCTGAAAGTAAGCAAACGAAATACATTCTGGCATAATACGAAATTAAAGCACATTTACACTGATAAAAAACACTTATAAATGCATCAGCACTGCAAATGTATTTTATAACTAATTTAGCAGTACCATGTTAATAGCAAGTTTAATAATTACCATTGTCCCCATAGCCATATCTTGTATAAAATTATATACAAAAAATAATCCTTATCTTAATAATTTGTGCGGTATTATAATTCATCCCTTAATTACTGATTAAAAAGTACGTTATTCGCTCCCCTATGACACCGTTTTCCAAGTAGGAGTTCGTATGTGATGTATTGAAGGGGAGGAAAAAAAGGAATAAGTAAGCAAATCCTCTGAAATAAGTAAATCCTTCACAAATATTGTCAGTATCTTTGTATTTCCTTCAAAAGCAGTTGGAAAATTTTATGAATAACAGCACAGAAAAAGTTGTACTTCTAAAAGACGTATATATATATATATATATATATATATATATGTTCGGAGGAATTAATGCTTTGGTTGTGAGAGAAACGTTCATATATGTCTGTGGTACCCAAGAGGTTAAACTCGACTGTAGCTTTAGCGTCATAGTATAGTATTATTGAACTCAATACTTAGTTCTTGTATGAAGAGGGGGGAGGGGTGATGAAAATTATGATTGAATGTTGGAAAGCAAATATTGAACATTTCAGAAGCAATGCATTACAGTCATATTAATGAACAATAAGCAAGTGAGTATAAAATGCTTACAGCTAATTTTTCCTTCTTACAAATTAAATAATTTTTAATATTTACTTGAAATGATTCTGAATTTTAGCAGACATTTAGAAAGAAAATTTAAAGTAAAATAAGGATTCCTTTCTTTTATAATCAAGGCCTGGGAATTTAAAGTAATTAAATTATTAAAATGTAGTCTTAAACGAGAAATGTAATTGAATATTTCTGAAAATGGTTTTGCGTTTTGGCTGCATGGACTGAAGCTAACTAATTTAACTCTCAATTTCTTTGTTACCATTTGGCAACACTCATGATCATTCCATATTGTTTTTACCTTCCTGTAAAATATCGCGTTGCAATATATCTCATATATTTTATCTAGTAACAAACAACATTAAAGTTCATTTACTATTTTGTGGGATGTGCAACATTGTTTTGACTAAAATAAACAACATTTTGAACATGCATTAGAGAAATTTAATAGCTTTCTCCAACCCATTTTACCTATCGCCAAAGTGGTGACCCGGAATATTTTTTTTGCTACCGTTTCGTACGGAAACGGTATCAAATGCAGTTTATCCTAGCTGGATTTCAAAGTTTGGTTCACAGTCTTATATAGTTAATGATCAAGGTACTCAGTTTGAATTAGAACTGTTATATTAACTCTCCAAGTTATTAGGCTTCAAGCGCAAACGCATAACAGCCTACCATCCTCAGGCTGACGGTTTGGTGGAGAGATGGCATCGCACCCTAAAAGCCGCGATTATGGGCCATAGCGATGCGACTTGGTAACAATCTCTACCCACCGTCCTCCTTGCACTGCGTACCACAATTCATGAAGATTTGAAAGCTACATCAGCAGAATTGGTCTTTGGAGATAATTTACGTTTACCTGGCGATTTCTTACATGACTCGAAACTTGCATCTCCGTCCACTTTTGTGCAACAACTTCGTAGTACTTTTGCCGACCTACGCCCTGTTCTACCTTCTCACCATACAAAGCAGAAACCTTTCATTTTCCGTGATCTTGTATCATGCACTCATTTATTTCTCCGTACAGATTAACGTCCGCATTTCATTACAGCCACCTTATGAAGGACCGTACCCTGTGATTAAGCGATATGAAAAATATTTTGACATCAGCATCAAATGAGATTCTTGAACAATCTCTATTGATAGATTGAAACCCTGTTTTTTTGCTGATCCTGATCCTTCTAAACCAACATTAGATGATAAATCTTCAACTACAAGCACTTCACCATCAACTATGCCAGCTACTCCACATCAATCACAACAGGGACTTCTAAGAAATCTTCGAAACTTCGAGTGAGATTTGCTGAACCTTCTGCTCAATATGTAACTCGTTCTGATCGTGCAGTGCAACCATCTAGACGATTCCTCTAACGTTCACCCTGTTCACTGGTGGGGGAGTACTGTGGCTGCATGAACTCGAGCTAACTAATTTAACTCTCAATTTCTTTGTTGCCGTTTGGCAACACTTATGATCATTCCATATTTTATTTACTTTTCTGTAAAATAACGTGTTACAACGTATCTCATATATTTTATCTAATATCAAACAACATTAAAGTTCATTTAATATTTTATGAGATGTGCAACACTGTTTTGACTAAAATCAACAACATTCTGAACACGCATTAAAGAAACTTAATATCTTTCTCCAACCCATCGTACCCATCGCTAAAGCTTATTTAAGCTAATAATCATCAGTCTTGACAAAAAAATTATCCTAACACGGTGATTAAATATCGGTAAAAGATTGAAATAAAGAAATAAAATATATTGCATTTATATTTATATATAAATACATATTTGTTACAACATAGTTTTCTTTTCCAACCATTTATTTTTAATATGATAATTTATTCTTAATTGTTAATTTTAAGATATTGTTTGTGTAGATTAAGAACAGTCGTATTTATTTTTAACTTATAAACTTCTAAGAGATATACACCTCATAAAAAATATCTGTATATCACTTAAATAAGTAAAAAAATTTATATAGGAGTTTTTACTATTATTGATAGACGATAATAATATTACCATCTTGGAAATAGTTTATTTCGAAATTCCCCACACAATGCGTAAATGTAAATTATGCGTAGAAGACAAAGCAAATGAATTCTCTGAGAATGAATTAATATTATTATAATCTTACCAAAAAAAAAAAAAATGTTTCTTCACTTTATGGATATCATGTATTACTTCTAGAATTGAATTAAAATTTAAAACTTAAGAGATTTATATAAATATACAATACCCGATAAAATCAGTTACGAAGCAATATTAGGTAATTATGAGTATTTTAATTTATTTAATCTATTACAATTTAATAACTGTTTAACATTTGTGAGCAACTTGCACCCGAAGTTTCTCTCTGTCGGTCTTGCCTACCTAAGGGTGCGGAAGGAATGAACGCAGAACCAGAGAACTTTATATATAATCACAATTATTTATTTATTCAAACAAACTAACCAACAACGATCTATTTTCAAAGTGAATGTCAAATGAGTAGCACAGAGAAAGCAGTAATTATTAAGCAAATATGTGGAATCAGTTTATTTAATTCAACCTAATCTATCATTGATTACTAACCTCAAATTTACTAAGTCAACACAGTGGCAAAATACCGCTCTTAATCTTACAAGTGAAAGTAAACCTTCTTCAATCTTACCTGCTTAGCGAATATAGCTCTGTGCTTCCTACCTTCTCTAGAATTATAAAACTCTGACTTTATATAGTTGAACTAATCTGAATATTACGGTTTCTATTTGAAAGGGATGGAATTAAACGCGAATCCTAGCCCAAAGATTCTCCAAGAGGATTAGTGAGAGGACGCGTATAGATTCGTGACACATTTATTAATAACTGTTTAATATTACTATTTTTTTAAATATTTTTATCGTTAAACACATTTTCTATTTTAATATATTTAGTTATATCTTTTATAATGGGTTATTTAAAAATATTCTTCTTACGGAAACCTTTAAGGCAATTAGAAGTTTTTTTTACAAGCATTCTCTTCAACTAAATACGTATCCCGGTTTTTTCTTTATCTTTATTTTTTACATAATATTTTTCTATGTAATATTTTTTAAACTATAATTATTGTACTTTCACAATAAAATATTTTTAATATAGCTATTTGAACAAACGAAGTGTGTGTAGCTCATTGAATTCACAACTCGTTGAAAATCTCTGGGAAATGCTGAATTATCTTCTTTAGCCAAACTAAGTGTGCTACATAATAATTATAAAATCGGTAACTGTAAGAATGAAAACTATTTTTCAGAAGTGTTTCAAAACTGCTCTACAAATTGTTCGCTGTTCAGTTTCCGATAAGCTTAATGTGTATCCAGGGTGACTTTCTTCCTCCAGGGCAGCAATTGTGGTGAATAAGTCATGGGGCCAACAAAACATTACGAAGTATCAAGTTGTAAATCTAGCAAAAAAAAAAAACATTTAGATAATAACTGGTTTTTCAGGGGGGTGGGAATAAAAAAAAACATGATACTATTTCCTTACGATCAGGCATATTTCCTTTCAATAAAATATTTTAGGAAGATTCTTAAGTGTTTTTTTTTAATTTTACTTACATAATATACTGTCGGACCTTATTTTACTTGTACATCAATTTAACGAATTCATCGGAACCGAACATTTTATTCGTAATATAAGGGTCCAACAAAAATACAAACTTTTACTCTTAAAAATTCAATAATAAGCAACAATACAAAATATATCCATTGTTAGATATTGCACACTCTTTTATTCAGATGCTAAAGACACTATTAGCGAATTTTATTACGTACAAGTGTTGATTGGAAGTTTTATGTCGCGGTAGGTTTCACTCATGATTCTTCTGCAACTGTGAAGTCTAATAATGGGCTGCACCCTTTTTCGTCAAAATTTCCTACTTTCAAGAAAAGTCTTTCTGTTCTGTGCAAAATGGGTACATCATTTAAAAAGAAATCTATTTTATTTTTCTTATTCAAACGAAGAAAAAAAAAATTCGGCTGCTGAAATACTTCGTTAATGCAAGGTTTATTATTCGTTAAATAGACGTTTTTTACTTTTTTGGCTTCATTTTAATGAAGCAAAAGAAAAAAAATTATTAAACCAAGAAATTCGATATATAGAAGTTCAGTAAATCAGGGTCCAACAGCATATACTTGTATGTTTTGAAACGAATACTTAAGAAATAAATAAGGTTGTTTTAAAATACTAACAATCTCTGATAAAATAATCACATATAGAAAACATAATTTTTAATCTCCTAAAACCTGGAATAAATACTATAAATTTTTATTATATTGTTCAAAATATATTCGTCATTAATTATATTAATATTAAAACATTAACTTTTGTAAGTTATTATTTAATTTTGGGAAATTCTTTTGCATAAACTGTGACACAAATTGAGCATCTCTTTAACCTTATTCTCTTTACACATGTTATTAACCTTGGATTTACTTTATCCTTATTGTTTTCAATAGCACATGTTTTAACTGATAAGGCTGTCAGGTTGACATGTTTCTAAAAGCAAAAACTATTGTGCATGAACTACACGATACATTTCACCAAATTTATGAAGCAAATCACAAAATTCAAATTTCAGTTCAACCTGAATCAATACAAGTCATAATCAGACGCACGCAAAAGATAATGACATTGATACTTTTTCCGTGAAGGTTGATGGATAATTTATTGTGGTTGCACTTTTCAAGAAGGAAATAATCCCGCACATTGTTACATTGTGAAATTCCTTCTTGCATGTTGACTTTCGATTAAGTGCATAGTATAAATATTTCCCTGCATAAGTATAGTGCAGTTGAATCATCTTCTATGCAAAGAATGAATTCCTTTGTGGTAGCTACACTAGTATGTGTCTTGGTAGTTTTAACACTTGTTGAAAGCAGCAGACCACCACCACGTGGGCCGAACCCGGGAGTGAAAGCATTGATTCCAGCTTGCTTGCCCTTTAGCAATGCTGTGGATGAGCGAATCAGAGGTAAGTTCACATGATACTAATGCATCGCTCTTTTAGAATTTTTATTACTATATAATGATGACAATGATAATCAGATGACTGTTCATCTTCATACAAATCTATTTGGTACCTGAAGGAAGATAAAACTAAGAAAGTCTTTGAAACAGGTTTTTAGCGAGAAATAAACGAGATATTTTAAAAATTTCAGGTTTATTTCTCGAAAATCAAATAGCAAAAATTTCTATTTTATTTCGTTTAGTTTTTTTTTTTCTTTTAAAAAAAAGAAAAGAAATTTGAGTAAAGGTTGAATATTTTATTCTAAAATCATTTATAAAGTTATTAAACAGGATGTTCTCTCTCTAATCAGGTTCTTTTAAGAAAATCATTTAAGTCTAAAAGTGCAAGATCCCTCTTAGAACCTCTTAGAAAAGAGGTAGCCGAGATTGAATAGAACACAGAATCTGGGTGTCATGTGAATGTAGTCTTCTTCAAAGCATCCGAGTCCAAGCCTATTGAAAAAAAAACTACTACAGTAGAGTCCCGAAAACTCAGCACTCGATTACTTGGCTGTCCGGATAACTAAGCCTACCTTTTGCAGGTTCAAGAAACCCCATGTGCTGACAAAGACTTGCTGCTGTTACAATTAATGATAAAATGCCGAAAAATGATAAAGTTAATGTTAATAAGACCATACAAACTCCTAAAATGTTACTTAATGAGTGAATAAAGACTGACGAAACCGCCCTTGAATGTTTTGAACTAGGCGTTTCAGTAAACAATTTGCTGTCCCTCCATCGTTTTCGTGATGAAGCTGCAAAACGCTGAGTGCAGTAAGGAAGACAACAGGACATTACGCGCCTGCTGTCTTCCACAGTCACTTTTTGCAAAAGTCGACTACTTAATTTTCATTACAGACAGCTTTTGAGGTGTGTCTGATCAGGTAATTTGCTGTATACTACGTATATTCATTCATTTTCATGTAATAAATTAATGAATACATAGCCTTCACACACACACACATATATATATATATATACAATGCCTTCATAAAATAAGTGATTTTCCTTTATTTAAGGTGAGTTGGAAACCTCTCTCTCCATATATATACTGACAATGTTAAATTGGCTGATTTCGATGTATCTTTTCTCAAAATCTGTTATGTGTACATACTTGAAATTTTTCATACAATTGAAGTACACCTTTCTTTTTATACTGAATTGACCTTTTAGCTAATTTTGAATTTTCTAATAATATATAAAATATTTTATCGAACATTGCGAAGTTTGACCCATTTTTCACATAAAAAATTTGTAAAAAATAAATTTTTGAGTTTTTTACAAAAAGCTCATTTCAGTATATATTAGACATCATTATAAATATATCATAAAAAATTTACATACCTGTGAACAGTAGTTTCTCAGAAAAGGTACATCGAACATCAACATTTACATTTTGAGATA
>BMAV01011905.1:228971-289736 GCA_019973955.1 Trichonephila inaurata madagascariensis | reverse complement strand
AATACACCATAATGAATTTTATTTAATCTCAATTGCCTCCCTTAAAGTAATGTGATCTAACCTTCCTATTCTTCCGAAATATGCTATCTAACTTTCCTATTCTTTTGAAATATTCCCCATGTAAATACTCCCTATAATTCTTAATAAATTATTTATTTTTCAACTAGTTTCTTTCTTGAACTATTTTTGTCTATTTTATTTCGAAATTAACTAACACACCCTAAAAACCCCTAGACACCACGCCATAAAAACCCCGCCATCTGAAGAATCCAATCTTTTTGGAAGATTTTGGTTGGATTCCCACACACATAAATATATCTACAAAATAAAAATAGAAATAAATATAAGAAATGAAGTGTCATATTAATACCTATATCTATATAACTTTTAAATTTAATATTATTGAGGCTCCTTTTTTGGAATAGTAAATATCACACTTTTATATGGAAATCTTATGATATTTTCCAACGTACACATTTTCAGTTAAGAAAAATAATGACGGAATTAACAATGTTAGAGGATTAAAAGGTTATTGTTGGAAGCATTATTATTTTATTATTTTTCTTTATACATACATTCGTAATAAGTTTGAATTTATTTAGTTGATATATGTTTTGTTATTTTTCTTTGTATTTTTGATATTTTATATGATTCTCTTCCATTGCATCTTATTTTCTCTTTAGTTTGTTCTATTTTTACCTAGATGTGTGTGGATGCAGTCAGTTATTTTCTTTGGTAATTTTTTAAATCAAAGTACGGCTTTCAGTTTTAATGAAACTCCAACCTTTATTTTCAAAAATAAATAAATAAATAAAATAAAGTAAAATAAGCAAATGAATATTTTACATTTTTATTTGGTTTTTATATTTCTTAAGAAAAGTTTAAAATGTGTTTTTTAAAAGTATCTGTGAATAGTTTTTTCTTTCTGAGTTTTCCTGCGATCGTTATTTTTAGTGGGCATTATTTTAATGTATTAATGAATTTCGACCTTTTGATTTTCTTACTTGCTTCTGGGTATGTATATTTCTGTTTTGCACTGTTTTATTTTGGTTTTATATTTTTAGAAATTATTTTTAATTTTATAAAATTAATCATACACTATGCTTCAATACAAAGCCTACATACTTTGACATATTCATTGTGAGGATGGATTTTTGACAATGCAAATGACTTCATTCAAGATGTGGAGCACTAGTTTTTGACAAAATCTACTAGACAGCTTTTGAAAGTTCAAGAAACGTTGGAAGAATGTGTAATTCTGGATGCGTGATGTGTGGAGAAGTTTTATAAATAAAATAATTTCTTACTTGATTATTTTCCAATAATATTTACAACTTCATTACAAACGCCTTTGTGTATATATATTTATATAAAACATTATTATTTTTATTGTTTTTACTAAGCGATTGTTAATAAATTCCTAGTTTAATAAAAGAAATTTATTTTGCTGGTGAACATTTCATCATCTGTTTCAATTATTATTAATCTTTAAGTCATTCAATAAATTTTGTACAAATAATAAAATGTACAGAACAGAAAAGCATCTCATTCAATTATTTAAAC
Source organism: Trichonephila inaurata madagascariensis (assembly GCA_019973955.1). Lineage (NCBI taxonomy): Eukaryota > Metazoa > Arthropoda > Arachnida > Araneae > Nephilidae > Trichonephila > Trichonephila inaurata. Next base: position 288,173 of record BMAV01011905.1, on the reverse strand, counting down.
ACTTTCATAGAAACTCACAATAAATGTATTTTTAAACACTATTCTCCTAAATTTCAAAATAATCGATGGTTTTCTTTAACGCAATTTTTTTATCTGCTTGTCTTTAAAGCAACCTTTTTTCTCCTTGTCTTTAAAGTAACTCTTTTTCTTCTAATTCTTATGGTAATTATTAGTTTTTTTAAAAAAATGGGGATTAAATATGCCTTTAGTCCTTAAATCCCAAATATGCTAATTTTTCAATATATTTATGAACTTACTTAGTGGTGCAATACTTGATCAGAATTCCTTTACAAAAAAAAATATGGATAAGGACTTTAAAACATTATATTTCTCAGTTATTTCATGCAAAATCCTTTTCTTTTTATACAGATGTAACCTTTAGTAGATAATGGTAAATTTTACACCTATCTCTGTAAAAGAAGTTTTAAATGCATTTGAATTGATTCAAATGGTAATATAAATCTATTATATAAAGATGAAATTATACTCCCTTCTTAAAACGATTCCGTGTGCTCTCTATTAAAGATCAAAATTTTTGAAAATGCACTAAAATTTTATCATTTTTCTCAGTATGAAATAAATACGATTGCTTTTCATCATATTTTTAGTAATACACTATCATCTAAAACATTTTTATTACTTCTACAGTAAATTATTCTTAAAGTGTTAAAAATAAATGTATCTTTCATATAAGTTGTTTTAATACTCATTTAAGAATAAATACACATCACTTTCACACACAAAAAATACCATTATTTTTAAAAAAGAATTATAGACTTTTAGTAATTCAATTAATTTTGTAGAGAAAAAAATTGAATGATTTACGATTCGATGAACCTCTTACAACACTTGATACGAACAGAATTTGTTGTTTTAGAAAAGTAATAGTGAAATAAAAATTAGTATTCGAATTATTGATAAGAACAACGCTTGAATATAAAATTCATATTATATGTGATAAACTAAATTCCGAACTCTATCTTACAAAATAAATAGCAAATCAAATATACTGTAATTCATATAACTGATGCATTCAACATTCGGTAATATTGACCAGGTACTTGTGACAATCCTACTGAGATACTGAAATACGATGCATTTCATGTGAAGCATTAATAATTAGTTCATGTTTTGTGACAATGATTTGCGATACCGAAACATGCTTAATTAACTCTTGCTTGTATCAACCTATAATTTGGTTGGTGGTTACTCGGTATTCTACGTCCACGGATTAAAACTTATTGCATATTACTATTCAAAAGTTATTGCTAATGAATATACAAATTACTCTGTTTAAGGTTCCTTTTTCCCTTTTCATTCGTCCGCTTAAATTTTGAACACAATGCTAATAATTTGAAATCACTAATTATCATCTTAAAAATAGTCTGCTATGTGATATAGCCTGATGTTTTACAGGTTAAACAAACAGATGTTTTTAATAAAACAATGAAAATATGTTTTAAAATTAATTATATGAACATATAATGCATAATTATCGGACTTGTTTTTATTTATTTAAAATGTTAATAAAATAAAACTTATATTTTAAAATTAATATATTTTGCTTAAATTATTTTGTTAATATAGCACATTTTATTGAGTTACACGCTTTAAAATTAGATAAGTTATGAAAATATATTCAGGCTTTTTAGTTTAATCGAAAGATGACGCTATTTTACAAGATTTCACATACACAAACAGGCACATACCGTTTTATAAAATTTTATTAATTTAAATGTTCTGCCTAATAATGATAAAACGACTAGTTTGGAGAAGAAATTGATCTCTTAAAACAGTTATACTGCATTCCCCTTTTTTTGTCAATGATTAACACAGCCATGTGTGTTGACAATGATAGCAAAATAACGTGCTTTTCACTGGTTAAGCAGTGGGGATCTGTACGATTTAAAAAGTAAAGAGAAAAGAGTAAATTTATGTTCCCCTCGTATGAAAACAAGAGAGTTTGCGGTTGACATTTATGGCTTTTGAGAGACCTCTTGGTATTCGAAAAAAACAGTTAAAAGGGGAAATATTTTTTGTTCGACATTTTAGACAATCCTTTGCTTTGAAATATGACTAGATATTGTAAATTTGGAATGAATGATATTATTTAAATAATTTAAAAAATTTTTACTAAATATGCCAATTGAGAAAAAACTCTTATATTAAAAAGATCTGATTTTAGAAACATAAGACAAGTATTATAGTTTAGTCACTATTTTTCAAAAAATTACATAAATCGTTTTCAATTCCTACTATTAGCTCACAACCCCTCTATATATTTATTTATATATTTATTTATCTTGATGGAATTTTCAATCGTTAATAAAATACATTTTAAAGCACTCAATTGAGTTGAAATTTTATATACAGGTTTATTTTGGATAACAATACAATAATATAAAAATAATTAATAAAAATTAATTGATTAAAACTAATTATTTAAAGAATTACAAATAGAACCAAGTTGGCATCATTTTTGGTGACATAGCGACTCTTTTGGCGACTTGTTTCAAAACTTGAAAAGGTTTTTTTCTCACGTGTTAAAGTATTTAGTTGAAATGAAATTTATATACACGATTGTTTTGGATGATAATGCGATACTTTAATGATAATTAATAAAAATTAATGACCACTTAATGTTGTGATTCTGTCCTATGTATATACATATTTATAATAATGGTAACTATTTAATAAAAAGTAGCTAAAAGCAAATTTTTCTTTGTTGATCTAAGTAGGAATTGACTTATTATTTTTTTTATATATTACTTGTTTTTAGTAAGTTTGATAATCTTGTTAAAGCTTAGATTAAGATACTATTTCAGTAAGTGACCGTATGTGAATATAAAAACTCTTTATTGCATAGTAAACTTCATTTTTATCCATTTAAGTAGTATGAGAAATTTTATTTTAAGAAACAAAATTTTAAGATTTTTTTTCTTTTACATCTCTAAACATAAAGTTACAAAAAACCCATTGTATATTTCATCAAGAGTATGTCTTTCAAATATAATTTATGTTGCTTAGAAAAACAGTTTATGACCATAGAAAAGTACTGTAATGAAGTGATTCGTCAAAACTGACGTTCGTATATTCATTTGTATAATGTTTATGATTAACATCTCTCAAGGGCTATTGGGTGGTCTTCAAAATTTCTAGCCTGTAACAAAAGACAAGTAGAAACATGCGTGAGTGAATCTCCTAATTCCATACCATGTGCGCTGTAAGATTCAGTTCCGTTTAAAGAATAGTAACCTCCATTAATTCATATGAAGGGTCTAAGATGAAATCAGGACTACGATCCCTTCGTTGATCAGAAAATCATTGAAAAATCAAATACCTTTCTTAATTATTAACTTGTTAGAAACAATAACTTGAGACTTTTTTTTATTGGCGCAGTTCTAAATTTGGACCACTGCACTATAAACAAATAATAAGAAAAGAATAACTGGAATTTTAACTCAGTTCTTTAAAATGCAAATTTAATTTCGCTTCATCCAGTCGTATAATTATTTTTATTTCCCCTTTTTTTAGATATTATATTTTTTTTTTGTCGGATTCTGTTCAGAGGTCTCAGGGGTGTAAAATTTCTCTAGAGGTCTGAAAATATAAACGATTTTCAAACAGGTATAGTTCTTTTAAATTCAAATTAAATGATTCGAATCTTTTACACATTATTTATAAAAGAATGGGGCTTCAGAAAAGTATAAAATGTTTAAGGTATAAAAATAATTTTAAAAATCACACATAAGCATATGAAAATTTCTATAATAAATATTAAGTAATTTTTGCGTTGCGCAAGCTATTTTCTAAAATAGTAGCCTCTGATGTGTATAAAACTTTATAGAATTATAAAATGGATCATACTCTTTAAACCCTACCTAATTTTAGTATTATATATATTTTGTATTTCAAAATATTTGTAAAATATTACAAATTTTTAAATATTTTTTAAAATGTATTTTTTTTATTTATTAAAATATGTAAGTTATTATTCTATCTATATAAAAGTAGCTACAGTGTAATAAGAATACATTTATCCTTATAAATCAACTTATAGCTAGCACAATTAAAGCTACTATTTTAGAAAATAGCATGCGCGACGTAAAACTTAATAAATATTTCTTATAGAAAAGTTTCTTATTTTCATATGCTTATAATTTTTAAAATTATGATTATATTTTAAACATTTTATACTTTTCTGAAGTCCCATTCCTTTATAAATAATGTGTAAAAGATTCGAATTATTTAATTTAAATTTAAAAGAATTATACCTGTTTGAATATTGTTTATATTTTCAGACCTCTGGAGAAATTTAACACCCCTGAGACCCCTTCACTATTTTACAAATTAATTTTTGTTATTGTTCCCTATTTATAACGTCCAATAATTAGTTCTGCAATAAATATGACGCCTTCTGTCTTCCACTTTTTCTTGATGAATACCGTTGTTAGGTGTCCAATATAAAGATAAATAAAATTATAAATTTAGAAAAACAGTAGTATGATAAAAAAATTTCATTACAACAAAATATAAATCAGCATTGCGAATTTAAAACCTCTCCCATACCTACTTATTAAATATATAAGGTATATTTGACATAAATATTTAAAAAATTGAATTATGTCTTTCTCTTTAAAGAAAAATTTAATACATATTCATAAACTATATAGATATCAAATTTTACTTTGGGTATTTTATACGAATCATAAATTTTTATTAAACAGTTTTGTGGTATTAAATATTTGTGCAATTATTTGATTTTACATTCACTTTTAATTTTAACTTGAATATAAAATTTCTAATCATGTAGAATATTATATTTTAAAGCACAATAAGTAGGTTTGAAATATATATATTTTTTAAAATTTGCATGACCATATTTAAAATATTTCTCTAGAAACACAAAATTCCATTTCCCATCTGAAGAAAATAATAGGAAGCAAGGTATCAAGAACATATGTTACATAAATGACTTTTGTATCATATTTCATAGCAATGAAAAATTGAAAAACTTTACACAAAAGAGCAATTCAATTGATCGACATGGTACTTCGAGTTCTGGAACTGAAAAACACCAAAATGCTTTTGAAAGTTTCTTCTTTAAATTTTGAAATAGAATTTAAATGCGTAAAACGTTTCTTAGTGATATTAATATTTAATTCTTAGGTTTCATTAACATATCTTAATACTATTAAATATATAGACCTAAATGATATTGTGTGGTAAAGGGAATTTGAGAAAGTTTCACTTCTGATTACTTCATAAAGCACTAAATGCTCATCAAAGGTTTTTCTATCCAGTTTCATTAATTTCATATGAATACGAGAAGCATTTGCTATATCAGTCTTTTCAGCAAATTTTACATTAACCCTAATTAACAGGAAATTTTAATATTTTACATATAATATAAGATGCAAAATACAAGACACATGATGTAAGTTGATTGACCAATAATGAGGTTAAGAGGACATGAAGGGTCTAATTCAGGGGTGGGCAGACTTTTCTAGGGTGCGGGCTACTTCTAATTTTTTCAAGCTGTTGCGGTCTCGCCCAGTGTCAGTGGCGCACACTAATCCGGACTCTTCCCCATAGCCCTTGATTTTTTCCGATTGATTATAATCCCATGTATAATACGTAAAGATACATAATAGTACTTACAATTTAATTAAGTGTTTGTTATTAATATTTTTATTATTATTTAATGCTGATTATTTATTCAATAATTTATTTGTACTGTTTTTTGTTCCCGACAATCTACAAAAGTACAAAGATATGTTTGGCTGCGTATTGGGGTGTGATACTAGAATGGTAAACTTTCGACCCTCGACCCCGCCTTCCCCCTTGAAAAATTCTTGTGTACGCCAATACTCAGTATCGTAGGGGTCAGGAAGTAGGAAAAGGTCTGCAATATTTATTATCAATTAATAATAAATAACGATTATGTTCTTACTTACAGAACTAAAATAAAAAAAATAACTAAAACTTTTAAAACCGCGTTTAAAGCAAAACGCAAAATATAAATGTAATAATAGCCACAAATATAATAATATCAAATGATGCATTTATTATCAAACAATTCAAAATACATAAAAAATAAAACATTTTTATCTAAAGTTAGTTTTCGTTGTTATAGTCAGTAGAAGACTTAGTCTGCGTACTTCAGCCAATCTTGAATATTTCCGTATATAATTACCAACTGCTTAAATTTTCAAATGGTCTCCCTAGAAGGTCTTGGCAGTCCACCGGTCGATCTTGATCGACGTAATGCCCACCTCGGGTCTAATTGACATAGAAATTTAACTGTTGAGGGATCCGAATGCAAGTGTGAAAGGAAACGAGATTTCCACTGTATTTGCTTTAAAAATTTTACACAAACACTGAGGGACTGTTAATTGTCCTCTCTCCTCTCTCCCTACGATCTCCCAGACAACTTGAAAATGTAAATACCATCTTATTGCAACTTTTAAAACATTGATTATAATTTTCAAATCAAGTAAATAAACCGTCTGGTTTTTGGTTGTCTTGAATTTATATAGATTATTAAGGTATTCGACTACGCTCGGAACCGTGATTTTGCAAAAGCGCGTAAATGGATAATATTCATGATATTTAGTGTCACGTAGATTAGAATACATGTATACAATTGTTTTAAGGACATTATGACAAAAAAATTATTTAAATACAATATTTTGGCAAAAAATTAACTTAGAATAACCTTTTTTCTAAATGCTCTCCTTTTGTAAAAAATGCTTCTATTATATTAATATTTTGCCTGTATTCAGCTCAGACCTCTCTACAGAGGTTCAACTAGAATTTTTGAAATGCATAACTCGGAAGTTGGTTTATCCATGTTTTACGAAAAAAGAAGGGAGAAATTTTAAGAAAATACGCCAATAATTATTTCAAATGGTTGTAACTCTGAAAATAATTTGAATTTTTCAAAAATCATAGCTGAGCCTTTGTGCAAAGGTCTGAGCTATATACAGGCAAAATATTAATACAATAGAAGCATTTTTTACAAAAGGAGAACACTTGGAAAAAGGTTATTCTAAGTTAATTTTTTGCCAAAATATTGTATTTAAATAATTTTTTTTTGTCATAATGTCCTTAAAACAATTGTATACAAACAATTGTATGTATTCTAATCTAAGTGACACTAAATATCATGAAAATTATCCATTTGTGCGCTTTTTTAAAATCATGGTTTCGAACGTAGTCGGATACCTTAAACATTTCTCATCAGCCATTTACTAGACTCTAAGGCCCAGTTAACACAACTAATACACCTTGAAAATTTGACTCAATAACACTTAAATTTCATTTCTTCACAAACTAATGAATACGCTACGTGACATTGAAAATTCAGCACCAAGAAGTGAAAAAGAGAGTGAAGAAGTTAAGAACTTCATTTGCCAAAAAGTGAAGGAATTCGGTAAAAATAGAAAGACAGCAGTTAACAAAATAAGTGATGCTTATTTTGAAATGATTCTCGTAATGCAGGGCGAGAACATAGGTTGACCACAAATGGGTATACGTTTAGGTAAAAAGTCAATGAGAGTACATATGGGGTGTTTCAAGGTATGCCCCTCCATTCCCTATCAAATGTTTGTCTCTGTTAGTCTTCCGTAAGTGGCATCTAACTACGCCCCAGAAATGTTCTATTAATGAGAAATTAGGGGGAAATTATGTCCAGGAAAGTATTTATATATCATGTAGAGAAGTACAATATTTTGACAAAAAATGAACATAGAATGACCAATTTTCAAAATATACTCCTTTTGTGAAAAATACTTCTATTATAATAATATTTTGCCTGTATATAGCTCAGATCTCTGTACTGAGGCTCAACTAGAATTTTGAAATATATAACTTAGAAGTGGGTTTATCCATGTTTTACGACAACAGAGGGGAGAAATTTTAAGAAAAAAAAATGCCGATAATTATTTCAATGGGTTGTAACTCTGAAAATAATGTGAATTTTTCAAAAATCATTGTTGAGTGTCTGTAAAGATGTCTGAGCTATATACAGGCAAAATATTATTACAATAGAAGCATTTTTCACAAAAGGAGAACATTTTGAAAAAAGGTTATTCTAAGTTACTTTTTTGTCGAAATATGGTATTTAAATAGTTGGGTTTTTTTTGTCAAAATTTCCTTAAAACCATTTTATACATGTATTCTAATCTAAGTGACACTAAATATCGTGAAAATTATTCGTTTATGCCCTTTTTTAAAATCACGGTTCCGAACGTAGTCGGATACCTTAAAAGAAAGGGACTCACTGGTCATAGCACATTTTCCAGGCCTCGTTCGACTATCATACTGCCTTGAAAAGGAGCCTGAGACGAGTTGCTGCCGTACGCGATGACATCCCAAGGCATGATGGCCCGTGATCTCGAGATGGAGTTTTTCGCAGATGCTGTCGGATTGGAACCGGATCACCCACTTTGGCGCCAAACCCTAACACACTGATTGTCATTGGACAAACAGAAGTGTCTGAGAGCCCCACTCTGAGCCATTCTGTCATCCATGTTGCTCTATCCCGACACCATTGCAAATAGAATTGTTGTCTGTGTTGTGGGGTCAGTGTTAATTTTATAAATGAATGCCATGCGAGTAAGTTTGCTAACCAATAATTAAACATCGAGAGTATCCTGCACGAGCTACAAAATGACGACAGAAGTTATTTGTAGTCCCCCCCTTCCGCTAGTCAATGTATGTGCCGATTCACGTGTGGTGACGTTGTTGTGTTCTCACTGGTGTCCGTAAGACATACCACAGTGCTTAGTTTCAGCCATCTGTGACACAGCCAGTGCACTGTAGACTCATCTAGATAGGTATCAGCAGAGATTTAAGGCATAAATCAAACTGTCATTTTTACACTGGAAATGAGTAATACAAAGGTTAAGCAAGCAAAGCTCTTAATTCAAGAGTCGCAGGTTAAAGCCCCCCAGTTGGGAGTACTTTTCTAGCAGACAACTTTTCGGTGTTTGTGGCTTAATTTATTTTGATGCGTATAGTTGGCACAAACAAAATAACATCAAAGCACAAAGGAATCATTCTACTTAGGTAAACAAGAATATAAAACAGGAGCCGATAATAAGATAGTAACTATTTCTAAAAGCTTTGATAAATGATATATTTCTCCACGGGCTTGCAATTCGGTTCCAGTTACAGAGAATGGGAACAAAACTAATTAAAACTGAACACTAAATCAATAAATATTTCTATCCATGCTTGCTAAAAGTCTTGAAAAGTAACTATAATAGCTACGTATATTTTATAGTGATTTCTTTATATGTATTCTAATTCTTATCTTCAAAACACTCGAGCTTATAGTTAATATTCTATTTTATTTTGTTTTAATTTCGAAATGGCATTTCATTAAAGGCAGAATTATTACTTTTAAAACTATAATGATATTTCAAACGAGAAATTCATTGATAAATTGAAAGTTTTAAGCAATTACATTCAATCAAATAAATATATGAAGCTTTTAAATTGTCTCTAGAGTATTAACCATTTATTAGGTCATCCATATCCGAGGATAATTTAAGAGAAATTTTTATTACAAAGAATCGTTGAATTTAACGTACATCTCACAAACAAAATATGCTAAAACAATACACCCTCTCACTTGTTCTATAATAAGCAATAAATGTCGAAGAAAACGACCGTAAAACAACCGCTACTTTGTTTAAATATTAAACATTTTCAAAATTACTTCAGGCGGTTTCTGCAATAAAAATTTCAAACAAATCTTCCACCATTTCACCGTTTTCGGTAAATGACTTTGGGGGCGCTACAAGAGGAATAAACTCCAAAATAGAGAGAGAGAAAGCCCACACGAAGTGCGTGGGTGAGAATACTGTTCAGTAGAACTAAATCCCGAGCTTTGGTTTCGAAAGAAGACTAAAATACCTCTCAGTAATTCCGATGCGAAAGAGATTACCAGAATTTAATACCTCGCTTGTAGACAAAGAGGCATCAGATTTCTCTGACGTATCTAGTCTATTTTATGCATTTCCAATTTATATTTGTATAATCGTAGGTTGATCAACTCGAATATAAATTATTACAAATTTCGCATAACTATAGGTTTAACTATTACATATCAAACTTCCACCCTGAAACTACTTTCCCAGTAATTTTGAAAAAAAAATGTTAAGCCGATGTAACGTTAGTACCTGGGATATAGAGAATAATAAATTTTTAAAAGCAAAAGAAACAAAATAGATTTCTAATCTTCTATATATTTTAAAAGTTGGAAATAGTTACGTTTGAAAGTTTAATCAATGTTTTATCAGTGCAAAAGTTTAAATTTATACATCACCGAGTTATTTAATAAATGAAATTTCCTTCTTTAAATATGTGTGGATACTATCTCATCACTGGCGTAGGAGACCTGTATCAAAATTCCTTCGTCGCCCTTTTTTAGATATGGGAGCCTTGTTAGTAGGACTGTAGTTACTCATGTTGGGACCCCTGTAGCTTGGGGGCCCCTATCATTGATACGCCTGATATGGCGGGAGCTACGCCCTGTATCTCATTTTTTTTAAGCTACTTTTAGCATTATACATCACTAATGTAATGAGGGTTTGTATTATATATGCATTTCGAATGTAGAAAGGTGTATCAAATTTAAAATAATTTATAACTTGGATATAAAACAGTTCATAATTAATACATATGAGTAAAAATGGTATATAATTTCAAGATTTAAATACTGTTCTTAAAACGATTATAGTGGCTGTGTTAGCCTAGTGGTTATGGTCACGAGCTCGCATTCGATGTGTCATGAGTTCGAGCCTAGTGCCACTGTAGACCCGCCCTGTAGAGGAAGTTGGTACACGTTAAATATGCCGAGGCTCATGCTCTCTCATTGGTATGTTAGTTAAGAGAAGGGGGTGCCAGCTCAGGTGTCGTCAAAATTACGTAGTCCTTCACCAATGACCTTTGCGTTGCTTTTTTGGGTGACGCTTGTATAGCTCTCACTTAATTTTTAAGCAAATATAAAGAAAACTCAATATACTTCATACAAAATAATTAAAAACATGATTAAAAAGACGAGAAGAAAAATTAAATAGTTTGTAATTTTGATTCTATCCAAATTTTTCTTCTCGTGAAATGTAACTATTAAAAAAATAAGTTGAAATGCATTTCTGATTTAAAATTGCTTGCAGTAAAAAGCCTTTATATGTTCTTTTTTTTCCTTAAAACAAGAAATAATGACAAAAATAATTTTTTTTGTTTTTTTAGAAAAAAAAATTTAAAATGCCTACATATAATATCGGGCCCAAAAACTTGCCTTGCAAAAAATTACCCAATGGGGAATAAAAATTTTTTTTTTTGACCCCCCTAAAAAAAATGGTTTGCTTCAAAAATTTGCAAAAAAAACTTGTTCCCCTTGAATCGTAATTTGGGGCTTGTGAAACATTTTTTCAAATTTTTTTTTTTTCATCGGGGGAATAAAAGGTTTTTTCCAAAAATTTCATTTTCCCAATTTTTTTTTTTTTTTAAATGGAAAATTAAATGTTTTTCTTTCAAAAAAAAATTGAATTAAAAAGAAAATTACAGTTTATAACGGGAATTTGTGAAAAGTTACGGGGTTTATTTAAGTACCGAAAAAAAAAGAAAAAGTTTGATTTATTTGAGTAAAGATTAATTATTTTAAAATTATTATTTGTAAAGCCAGTTTCTTTTACAAATACTATACAGGTATATCCATATTAATTACCCCCTTCCCTAACCATTTAAATATTTCCTTAGCCATTTGCTTAAAAAAGTTAACTTAGGATTTAAAAGGCCAAATTTTTCCCCAAAAACTAGGCAGTTTTCCCAAATTTTGGGAATACTGCACCCCTTTCTATATTTTTCCCAAGTGGGGCCCCCTCGTCAAAAAAATTTATGTTTTTTTAATAACAATAATATTTTTTTTTGTGAATGCACAAAAAATAAAAAAAAAAAGAGAAATAAAATTATTTATAATTTTTTTTTTTAAAAAACATTTATTTGGATTAATGAGAAGGATGGGAAATTTTTTAAGCTAAATGAAGATCGTCATAATTTTTAAACTGGTTTTTTAATTTTTTTAAACTGAGGGTCGGTTCCCCGCCAATTTTTGTTTCCCCTTTTTCGACTACATGTCTTCAAATGCTGAAAAAAACAATTTACCTAAATATAGTGGGAAAAACAAAATGTTTTCAAAATTTTTTTTTATTAAAACCCGATATACACATGTTTTTTATTTTAACAAAAATGATGTTAAAAAAAATCTCCCTTTAATTTTTTTTTCAAAAATCCGTCCCAGGTTTAAATTTTAATTGTTTTTCTTCCCACGCGACAAATTTTCTGGGATGGATTTGAGTTAATGTTAAATGGGTATCTTTCCCTTCCAATATTTTTTTTTTAAATCAGGGGAAAAAAGTTTTTCAAGCCCACTTTCAAATCTCCCAAAAAAACTGTATTATTCATTTTCCCGGTAAAAACTAAATTTAAATCGAACTCGTTATAAACTTGTGAAGTGGGGGAAAACGGTCCATTATCCATTACCCAAAACCCCTTTTGCCATAAAAAATTTGGGTTTTCCGATGGCAAAGTTCTCCCCTTTTCTTGAACGAGGGAAAAAATAAAATTTTTTTCCCCTTTTAAAAAAATAAATTGAACAATTTAAAATAGAGAATTTTATCTGCCCCCTAAATATGTTGGGTTTTCAAAGCCCTTTTTTTCCGTCAAGTAAACAATCTCTCAACTCAAAAACTATTTTAAAAAATTGAAAACAAAATTAAATTAAATCCTTAATCAACCCCAACAGGTTTTTTCAAATTGAAGTTTATTCGTTTAAAAATTTTTATTTCCTGTTATTTTATTGCTTCGGGAATCATTACTTTTTTCGTTTTGTTGTTCCATTTCCCGGGTCCATAACCCGGGGTTTGAGAAAAATTTTTTTTTAAAAATAAAACCAAAAATTAAGGACTTACTAAACCCCACAAAAAATTTTTCCCATAAGAAAAATCACACCAAAAACTAAAAAAACACAGGGGGGCCCGGGGGGAACTATTAGCAAAGTAAATTGTCACTGTAACGAAGTGTGGTATATTACCTCCGTGTCACATTAGACCATCTGACGCCTCACAAGATTGTTTTGACTTGATTCATGAGAACGTTGAATTAGGCGCCTCTAAGCACGGTGCAGTTGCATATTCCCACCAAACTCCGGTGCAACGCGTACCCCCACCAAATTCTTTCAGTACCCCGGGGGTAGGCGTGTCACACTTTGGGAAACACTGGACTAGATCAACCAGTGTAAGGGTTAAATAAACTCTTTTTGAAAGGGCACCCCAAATTGTTTCGTGGTGGGTTTTTGATGTGTAACATCTTTCCCTCGGTTGCTGGATATTTGTGGGGTGATTTCGTAAAAAGGGGACGGATGTTTGTAACAGGATGTGACGTAAGCGCGCGCTCCCCGTTTGACCAATGAGAGTGCGTGGTTGTGTCTTTCGCTACCCTCCAGGGGGGTCCAACTCTAGTAGCCATCAAGCACTCGAGCGTTGATTTCTAAATCCGTTAGTCTTCATTTTGGGGGGGACATAACTAAGGCAGAATGCTTATTTGAAAATGGACAACAGTGATTTCGGTGGTGTATACATTTCTTCGAATCAAACGGTTAAAAAATTAAAGATTTCCAGCATTTTGTACTTTTACCATATAACGAAGGGTTTTTCTGCTCTTTTAAAAAATTATCACTCCCCTGATTTTTGAGTGGTGATTTTAACTTTAACTTCCCGTTTGTCAAGCTGAGCCACTCATAGCTTTATGAATGATGAACTCAAGCTCGAAATGAACACAAATCAAAAAAGTTTCGACTGCTAATGGTACTGTTTATTGACGCTGTTTTTCAACGGTTTTAAATACTTTGAAATCACAAGGGATATGTTCATATTTTTATTATCATGTCTATTGTCTCCGCTCTTCCCCAAATTGAACAAGAATAAATATTTTTGATAAAATATTGCACATTACTCCGTTTGTTAATTAAATACAATTTTCATTAAAGATATAGTTATTCGATAGAAAATTACTTCCAATCATACCCGCACGAGGGAGATTTTCATATTTTTTTCAGGAAAAAGTTAATATTGCGTATTTACCACGATAACATGTCAGATGTTACACATCATATGCGACTACTGTTTTTTTTTTTTTTATAATGCGCAATGAAGTCACAAACGCGAAAATTTTCTTTGAGAATAAATGAAAATGTGATTTCATTTCAGAGTTTCCGTACCCGGGATAGGGTTTTTGCATTTTTTTTGCCTTTTTTTTACGAAACCTCTTGAAGTTTTATTTCTTTGAATGGGGTTTATTAACGTTTTAGTACAAAGGAAAAGGTTTTGGCCCATCGAAATTTTTGAACCATGGTAAAATGACGAGGACGACCCCTTTTGAGTTGATGTTCCACACCACGCCAACAGGGGGCTTGACCCCTCGACAGATTTAAGGGAAAAACACCTCTAATGGAGGGATCTTCAGTGGCACTAACGCTTGAACTCACGACGAGTTCATGAGCATGAGTTCGTGACCATATCCACTAGGCTACCGTGGCCACTGAAACTTTACTGCAGAAAACACCTATTCACGTATAAAAGAAAGATGCCTAATTTTTTTGGAAAAGATATAGTAATAAGTGGGGGATTTTTTTCTTTTATAAAAAAAGACTTTATGAATTAATTTTTTTTAACTTTTTAAAACCCATAATCAGAAAAATAAAAAAAAGTATCCTAATTTTCCTGGAAAGCATTTGGAAAAATTCCCTATATGATAGGACCCCCTAGATCGGGGGGTACTAGCCTTTTTTGGCCGGCCCACAAACATTTTGACAAACTATTTCTGGTGGGCCGCAACATGGGGGAAAATTTGGGTTGGGGAAAAAATTATAAGACTAGAAAGAGAAAAATTGATCAAATTATTGAAACTCATATTTTCGGATTTTATTTTAATACCACATTAACCCTTTTATCAAACACACACAAAAGATATTTACTTTTTAGCACTCTTTTTTTACTGAATTAAGGGATGGTTTCGATTTCCTTTCATCCATGACCAAGCCTCTTTTTTTGCATTCTATTTTTAAAAAATTAGGAAAATTGATAAAAAAAGGTGATACATTTGATTGCTTGATTGAAGGATTTCCCGGAATTTTTTTGTATATTGTTCTTAAGAAATTGAACTACCCTTTTTCAATCGGCCATTAACGGGCCACTCAGAAAAAGGGCCCACGGGCCACATGCGGCCCCAGGTTGAGGGGATCACCGCTCTGGGGGGGGTTTTTTCTAAGGCCCTATTTGGTTCAAAATAAAAGAAACATAAAAAGCATTTGTAACGATCGTCTTTAAAAACAATTGGTGTTGGAAGGTCAATGGGTCATTTGGGTTTTATCATTTTCTTTTAACCCTTTTTCGAAACACTACATGAGGATTTTGAGGGTTTTAGTTACATTTAATGGGTAAAAAACTTCGTTATTTCGGGGAAAACCCCGGGGTTTTTAAAAAGGGAAAAGTATTTGAACCCTCTACTCAAATATCAAACCATCAAAACTAAATGACAATGACTACTGAAAAAATCAGGCCGATGGGAAGAAGTTAAAAGAACGTTTATACTTTAAACTCCCAAATGAATTTCAAAAATTTAAACCCGCCTGATGTGAAAATTGGGGGTAAAAAAAGGGCCCCCAAAAAAAATCTTGGGCCCCGTCATTTAAAAGTCAAAATCTGGGCATCCCCCTCCTGATGAAACCCAGTGGTTTCTCCAAATTAAAATTGAACCAAAATAAAAGAATGCATAAAGCTCTGAATACCCAAAAAGACACAAAAAAATTTTTTAAAAATTTTTATTCAGCAATTTAAGTGTTCTTCCCCTTTAAAAATAAATAAACATTTTCTAAATTTTCACTTTAATCGTCCAGTTATTTGGCATTTCAAAGTTTCTTTTATCTAAATAATAAAATGAAAAGGAAAATCATAGAAACTATTTTTTTAGGAGAAATCATACAAAACGTCCATCTCATTTATCAAATTGATAAATTTAATAGAATTTGTCCAAAATATTTTCATCGTTAATGATTTCAAGATTTCGTATTCAGTTAAATTTCACTCGATAAATCAAGTACGCTTATGGATTGGTTCAATGTAATATTCATACAAGATCGTAAATTTTGCATGCTTGAATCTAAAAGTGTCATAATTCTTACATGTCGATGATTTATAACTTGTAATCAGTCTTTCGTGAATATGAGAGATGAGACGTATGTCAATTGAATTACGTACCATTTCGAATTATATATCATGCTATAATGCTATTTTTCATCTTTTAAATTCAGAAGACAAACTATGCAAAGAATCACGTTGCCTTAAGCCCTTGGAGGCATTACGTCGATCGCGATCGACCGGTGGATCGCCAAGACATTTTGTGTTGACCGATTTAAGGATTTAGCAGTTAGTAATTATATACGGAGATATATTCAAAAATGGCGGACAGTTTTTTTTGCAGACTATATATAAATATAAGCCTTCTACTGACTATAACAACCAAAACTAACTTTAGATAAAAAAAGTTTTATTTTTTAAAGTATTTCGAACTGTTTGATAATAAATGCATCATTCAATATTATTATTTTTATGGCTATTACTTGTATCTTACGTTTTGCTTTTTAAACGCAGTTTTAAAAGTGTTAGTTTTTTTTATTTTAGTTCTGTTGGTAAGTACATATTCCATGTTTATTATTTAGTTATAATAAATATTGTAGACCTTTTCCTTATCTTACCACACCTATGACACTGGGCAGTGGCGCCCACAAGAATTTTTAAAGGAGAGGGGGAAGGTCGAGAAAGTCTACCATTCTCGTATCTTACCCCAATACGCAGCCAAACACACACACACACACATATATATATTATTTTGCAGATTACCGGGAACAAAAAATTGTAAAAAATAAACTACTGAATAAATAATTACCATTAATTAATATAAACAATTATTAATAACAAATACTTAATTAAGTTCTACGTAGTATATACATGACACTGGCGTAGCTAGTTCTGAGTGGCCCTGTATTAAAATTCCTTCGGGGCCCTTATTTAGATATGAATGCCTTGTTAGTGGAACTATAGTTACACATGTTGGGGCCCCTGTAGTGTGGGGCCCCGTATCATTGATACAGCTGATATGGCGGTAGCTACGCCCTTAATACATGAGATTATAATTTATCGGGGAAAAAATCAAGGGCTATGGGGGAGGGTGTGGACTGGTGCCCCCTTCTTTGTGTTCGTCACTGACATTGGGTGGACCGCGACACCTTGAAAAAATAAGAAGTGGCCCGTACCTAGGAAAAGTTTGCCCACCCCCGCTTTAAGGTATCCGACTACGTTCGTAACCGTGATTTTAAAAAAAGCGCATAAATTGATAATTTTCATGATATTTAGTGTCATTTAGATTAGAATACATGTATAAAATTGTTTTAAAGACATTATGACAAAAAAAATTATTTAAAAACAGTATTTTGGCAAAAACTTAACTTAGAATAACCTTTTTTCAAAACGTTCTCCTTTTATAAAAATACTTCTATAACAATAATATTGTGTGTGTGTGTGTGCTCTCTCTCTCTTATATAAAGTAAAAACTTCTCCAGAAAATCTGAACTAGGATTTTTGAAAAATTCACATTATTTTCATAGTTATCGGCAATTTTTTCTTAAAATTTCTACCCTCTGTTGTAGTAAAATATTTATAAATCCACTTCTAAGTTATATATTTCAAAAATTCTAGTTCAGCCTCTGTACAGAGGTCTGAGTTATATACAGGCAAAATATTATTATAATAGAAGAATTTTTCATAAAAAGAGAATGTTTTGAAAATTGGTCATTCTATGTTCATTTTTGTCAAAATATTGTACTTTATTTTGACAAAAATGAATTTATTTTATTGCAATTTTTTTATTGTTATAATATTCTTAAAACAATTTTATATACGTTTTCTAATCTAAGTGACACTAAATATCATAAATATTATCCATTTATACGTTTTTGCATAATCTCGGTTCCGAACGTAGTCGGATACCTTAAAAATAGGTAAGTGATTGTTTATTTTTTATTAAGATTTAATTATATTGTGTAACAATATAACTTAGCAGATAAACTTAATAAATAGGGTACTCACAGTGTACCTTTTTTTAGGTATACTCCCGAGAAGATCATGAAAGGAATCTAATCACACATAAATTGATTCGGTAGAAACATATTCCTCTAATTCTATTTGGTACTTACGTATTTTATTTTATCGCAACACTCGCCAACCCTACTAATAATTCATCAAGTCGGCAACCCCATTTCCTATGTGCCATACACGCTGAATTGGCAACTATGTGCTTCGTTTCATATAATGTCGCCAATAGGTTGCAATAATAAGTAAGTACATCTGTTTCTTAGCATAACTAAAATTTTGTATTTGATTCAATTGATTCATCTATATATATATTTTTTCGGTACTTTTCCGTTTCACCAACCAAAGTCACCAAAAATGATGCAACCGACGCCAAACTGTAATCTTCTACCTCTGGTAATCTTTTACCACCACATTTTCAAAACAAGTCGAGGACTTTTCTTATCAGTAACGTCTTTTTCATAACACATCAAAAATAAATGAAAAACCCAATGAGAACTAACATTGAAAATATTTTTTTATGTGTATATTATGTGTGTTGTCTCCAACAACACCAACTTGGCGAGATTTGCGCAGGTGAAACGGAAAGGTACTTTTTTCTTTCTTTTTAAAATATCTTATATCACTACTGTGAACATATTACTAAGAAATGAATCGGTATTTCGTGTATAATTTTGAAATTTTGATATCAATTTAAATCGCGAATTCTTTCATTTTCTGTAAGATTAAGTAATATTAAGATTGGTTAAGACTTTTTAACCGACTCAACATCTTCAAAGATGCATGTATACTTATAATATGGTTTTTACAGTAAATATTTTTTTTGTAATTTTCCGTAAAAACTTTTTAAAAAGTAATGGAAGTTAATACTTGTTAAAAATTCTAGAGAGTTCCAAATGTCAATTGACAAAACTCTAATGGCAGTTCTATAAATTGAGTATCAGAATAAACAATTTCTAAACCTTTCTTTGTCTTTTACAGTACCAAGGACATGATTCCTTAATTACTCATTTCCTGGAAGAAAAATAAAACACAACACCCTATTAGTATTGTTTGTGAGTATCGAACCCGTGATATTTGTAAATCTCTTCTTCCATCCCTGCTTTCGTCGAAGACCTGTTCAATGAAATAATGAAAACCCTACATTGGTTTGGCATTAAATGAGAGTGTGTTTATTAACGTCACACTCCAAAGCTATATGAAGACTAATGGACCACGATCAAGTGACGAGGCCTACGCCTGATCTGGCATTCTGGCATCCTACTCTCATAACTTTCATGCTACATGAACGTGAGGGCTTTCAGTCACAACAGATTTAACTACATCAACCCCTCTACACGGCGGATCTCCAAAGGCACCAGGGGTCGAATTCATAACCAAGAGTTCGTGACCATGACTACTAAGCTACCCTGCCCATCAGCGTGGCGTTAAATGAGAGGGACGTGCTAGTTCAGGTATCGTCCCCATAATGCGTCTATTATTTAAAAATGTAAGGACAATCAACAACGCCTTTGAATAATTTTTAGTAAAAGGTAAACTCAAACCAAATGAGTGAGGATAAGTTACTGAATATTCGCTCGAAAATATTAAAGCTCGTTCAGTAAAATGAAATCCACTTATATATGAAGGAAGATTAGAACTGGGCACCTTCCGATCCAAGAATGAGTATCTTAGCCATCATGCTAAAACGATCATCATCACATGGAGGCTATTACTGGTTTATATAGGTATCACACCACCACACTACCCCCTTGCCAGTGATTCGGTGAATAGGGGAACGAACGATACCAAATTCATGGTGAGAGTGTGAGTAGTTGCGTCACTATGAGTGCGACGACTTTGTAGGTTACGTCATCATGTGTGACGGCTTTGTGGATTACGTCATTGTGTGTGACGGCTTTGTGGGTTGCGTCACCATGTGTGACGGCTTTGTAGGTTGAGTCATCATGTGTGGCGGCTTAATTGCGTTATGTGTCTTGACGGCTTGGTTGCCTTTGCAGTGGATAGAGGGTGCAACGACTGTTGTGGTTCTTTTGCACGACCAGGGTCACCAATGAAGGAAGATTAAAACTGGACACCTTCCTATCCGAAAACGAGTATCTTAGCCACCTTGCCAAAACGAATGTCATCACATGAAGGCTATTACTGGTTTATATAAATATCACACCACCACATATATTGCTGGAAAAAACAAACAGTATTTGTATCCTTTTCACAATGATGGTTAATATTCTAACTTGAATTTGACTGATATTATTAACCGTTGACTCTAAACAATAGAATAGCTACTTAGGTTTGTTGTAAGAAATTTGAAAACGCTATTTCGATTAACACAACTATAAAAACGAATTTTCTATTTTCCCCTGCAGCGAATAGAATTGTAACACAAATATTTAAGAGACTGCATTTAATAAAAATAAGTATAAAGTAGATATTTTTAAACAAATATTGTTTTATGTATTAAAGAGGTACGGCTTGTCAAAAATAAATTTCGCTTCAAAAATTATTCCGAATTCTCTTTAAAGCATTCGATTATTTCCTAGGGATATGCTGTGTCTCATTTTGAGAACCTCCAGTCTAAATTGTTCTTTTTACAATTAGTGCAGTTTTTTTTTATAACTATTATTCTTAATAACAATAATTTTAAATCCCGAACGTGTCTATTCGTGATATAAAAATTTAATAGATATCATATACATTTAACCTTTAAAGATTATTATGTATTGAGGAAAAATAAGCTTTTTAAAACTGTAATTTTGCGTAGTGAAAAATATTAGTTGAAAGAAACGTTATTTAAAGTTAAGAAAATGCGATATATTTATAAGAGAAAATAAATGGGGTTCTTATTATATATATACTATAAAAGTAAAATAAAATAATCTCGTTTTTTGACGTAACATAAAATGTGACGTTGATTCTTCAGGTAGAAACAGAGAAATGTTTATAAAGTTGAAAGGTAAAAGTCATTATTTATTGTTAATGAGGCATTTTATAACTTATAAATCTATTCATTAAGAAAAAAAAATTACAGTATTTTAAATTGCATATTTTGTACAACTTAGAATTTCTAATAATTATTAAAAAACAAGTGTGTTAAAGCAGAATATGCTTTTAACTTATTTCAAGAGCATTTTCTTTGTGTCAACTTTTTAATACATTTAAAAAAATATACACAATAATAAAGTATTATTTAAAACATTTTCTCTTAAGATTCTGTGTTTGTTTTCAGCTGATTAATTCTGAGTTGTTGTTTTTTTTCTGTCGTCTACTTCTATCATTTATTCTGAAAACATTCAAAAGTTCTTTGACAAACTTTTTTTAACATTAATCTTCTTTTTCTTTCTTTCTTTTTTTTTCTTTGCCTCTTACAAACGTTTTAAATATATTGTTCCAAAGTAATAAAATGATAAAATTAAATTTTAAGCCGAAAGAAATATCTGCATTTATTTTTTAATTCTTTTATTTTTAGACGTATTCATAAAGAGTTATTTTTTTAAGAAAACAAACTACAAAACTAAAGATAACCAAGATACTTTTTACACTTTATACTTAATTATTCACATTAGTCTAAGCCTAATTTTGCTTAATGTTGATTGAAATTTTCTTAAGTTAAGATGCTCAGAATAATGATAATTAGATCTTCACGGAATAAGTGACATAATTATTTTCCACGATATTGCTGTACATGTCTCTTAATTGTATAAAAAAATTCTATGCATATTAAAATTTTGTTCACAGGATTCTAGGTTGATCTTGAAAACATATTTCTTTTCTTTTTTTAGGTATGAATTTGCAAAAAGAGTAAAAAAATTATTTCAAGAAAATTAAGTAAAACATTTCTAAAATTGTTTGCCCTTTTTCAAAGTATGCATAATTAAATTTAATATGCAAAATATTTTCAAAATTTCATTTAATCTTTTATACAATATTTTATAGCTATTTATTCATAAAGCAAATGATATTTTAGTATGCACTGGCGAATACCAAAATATAATATAGAATTTGAAATTTGATGTATAATTATTCCTTGCATATTAACAGTAGAAACTCTAATTTTTTAAAAAAATTTTAGTATTATTGTTTGATAAGCTGTTTTAATGGAATGGTAAATAGCTCGTTTTTCTTCTTAGATTTAAACAACTTATTTTGAGAGAAAATCAGTATTTTAAAATAAAGCAGTTATTAATTTCCCCGCGCGCGCATCTTTTTTTTAACCTTTTTACGTATATTTGGGGTTTTTTTATAATCGTATGTGTGCATTTACACTGTAAGTTTAATATATTTCTATATTTATTCATAAGTTTCATATTTTGATACATTTAAATTAAACACCAAATACGCGTGAACAAAATATATATATCTACATTCATTTAATTGTAAAATCACAGTTCGGGCGTTCAAA
The DNA here is from genome assembly GCA_019973955.1 of Trichonephila inaurata madagascariensis. Taxonomy (NCBI): domain Eukaryota; kingdom Metazoa; phylum Arthropoda; class Arachnida; order Araneae; family Nephilidae; genus Trichonephila; species Trichonephila inaurata. Next base: position 265,553 of record BMAV01011905.1, on the reverse strand, counting down.
ATTAATTTAAAACTTTTTATGGATGTGTTAGAAAAATTATGATATTCATATTAATTGAAAAAGAAAAATTAATCTTTTAATTAAAACAACAGAATTAAACAACAAATAGTATGCCACATCAAAAGTGCAGATTATTATATAACAAGTAAATTACCTAGAATGGCCAAATAAATATCTGACTTCTAAGAAATCCAAGAAAATTATTCGAAGCAATTATGATAAATGTTAGAAAAAACAAGTAATTTGGCAAACATAAAACATTTCAAGAGCACTAAAAAGCTAGCAAGGTGCATTAATATAATAAAGTTTGAGAAAATGAAGCAAGTTTTATTTACAATAAAATTTTGTCCTTATCTGAATTTGCATCATATTTAAGATAATGCTTAAGGACATATGATAAAAATTATCAAAGTATTTATAAGAAATATTAAGATTTATGTGATAAAAATCTTTAACTCAATTCTTAAATTCTAAAGAAGCTTTATACTGGAAATGCTTAGTTATTTCATTCCAATGTAAATAGAAATAAAAAAAATATATAATAGTATTAAATTTTATTGTACCGAATAGTAAATACTTTTCAATATTATTTTATGATATTTATTTATAATACATGATTATTATCCATTAAATATACTTTTAAATAAACTATTTCGTAAAGTAATTTAAATATTATTCTGAAAGTTACTTTCGAACGTATGAAATTGAACTTAATGATCCCAAATGGGGCAAAATTATTCTTTGTTTTCATTTGGTATTGTTAAGTTTAATATGATTTTAATAAAAGCATTTTCAGTAGCAAATTTATTAGAAGGAAATAAAAAGGAAACATTCAAATCTTTCCCTTACCGTAAATGTTTAACTTATGTTTAACTGAAACAAATTAAGACACATTAATAACTTGCGTCATCACTCAACAGGTGCATGAAAATTTGTCATTCAAACCTTGTTTAAATCCTTTTTCCACTTCATATTGATGAGAAATTTTAAAAAGTTCTCACGATCTGTCTGGTGGAATTATATTCAGGCTATAATCACTTAAAGTTTTTTTTGCTGCGACGCCAACGTGTAATGCGTAAAAACAGGAGAGGCTGAAATTCCGTACTTATCACACTACTAAGTCATCACCGTGTGCGAAGGTAACATGCTTTACGGTTGGAGAACAGATGAGGATAGTCTCCGAGTGGCTGAGAGCTCAGAAAGATCACGTGACAAGAAACACCGTTTTCTATTGGCTTCTGTGTTTCACTTTGATCACGACGGAAATACTTGTTTTCCTGATGAATTTTTTATCGGTTCTTATGCATTTTTTAAATGGGTTACCTGGATATATCTCATCCGCGAACGCAGAAACATTTTTCTCTTCTATACCTCTCGCCGTCAATGCTAAAACTATAAAATTACCGGATTCATCCTGTGCTGTTTAGTTACTTATGGATAAGCATAAGCATACATTAGGAAATCTTATTTTAGATTTTAGATGCTCATATTTTCAAAAATTTGTTGTAGGTATGTTATAAATTTTTAATAAAATATTCATTTTTCCCTGGAGTACTTTCGTTGCTATTGACTCGAATAGGATGTTGGGATTCACGTGAGGGTGATTTAGCTCGAGTCTTTGGGTCGTTAACGAATCCATTTCATCATTAAAAATTCCATTTTGGAAAGATGGATTTATTTTTATCAAGGTCAATAGTACTTTTCAATAACGCTGTGTAGTATACTTATATTAAAGGAAATAATAAATGTGGATATGATTTTTGAACTTTAAATCTTTAAGAGATTCAAAAATACTTTGTTGTACGTAATGCAAATTAAAATTGTTGCTCTTTTACTGTTTATTTATACGACAGTTATGAATATAATTCATTAGATTACGTGGAAGTTTGGTTGAAAGAGTTTTCTTATTAATAAATAATGGTAAAATTTCGTGCGGAATAAACATCTATATAAAACTATGATTAAACAAGATGGATAATTAAAATCGTTCAGCAGTATTAGCTTTAAAAAAATGTTGTGACGACCTTGAGTTAAGCTTGATGTTTCCAGTGACGTCTTAAGACATCTTGAGACCCTGAGCATCTATGCAAAAGTAGACCCTTCTGTGACTCCTTTAAACACGTAGAATACAGTATACGTTGCCATATCCTCCTCAAATAATAACCCTTAACAAATAAATGTGAATGACTCACAATCTCACAAATCTAGGCACAAACCGACTCTATCGACTGCCGCCTTGCTACTAAATGAGTAATGATGGTGTATAGGGGTAGATCTAGGCCTAGACACACGTGACGAACATTATATAATAAAGCGATGTTTCCAGTTGGTAAACTATTGGAAATTATCAGTATGTCTAAGAATAAAATGTGACAATTAAATTTATTCGAATGATGTTCTTATTAAGGCAGATTTAAAAAGACGAGGAAAAACCCTTAGGCTCATTTGTAACGTCTCTGGATGTACGAGCATCATAATATAAATAGTAGCTTAATGTGGTTTCCTTAAGAGATGTATTAGGGCATCGTTATTTATTATTCATTTAATCCATATTCATAAGTTCATCATTATTCATTTGTCCAGTTATGTAAATATAAATGTATTCTAAATTTTTATGAATTACATTGTAAATATGTTTGTATGTGTATGCGGGTGTGCATGAACCTTCTACATTTGTCTGCGTATCTGTGTTTATGCCTACGCGTAAGAAAGAGTATACGTGGGTGCACATCAATGAATCTCGAAAAGCAATTCGTTTCAAATATAGTTCCTTTTGTCTAATTATTTCCTCTCTGGTGTTAATATTTTCAGTTAAGTTTGTGTAACGAATAATAGTTGACACACACATATAATGAACTTTCAACAGTTTGATAGTGTAATTGTTTAAGAATGGTTATAATGCCAGAGTTATATTTCAAAAGTATTTAAATATTTATAATTAAATAACTAAGCATGGCATTTTACGGTTTCAAAAATGATGTGTATAAACTTTTTCCAGTACTGCTATTCGTAATGTTTGTTTAATTGAGGTATCAAAAAAAATTACATACGTCTGGAATTTCATCTTTTTAAAAAGTTTTATTTGGATAACTATTCGAGGGAAAATGTTCTGTCCATGCACTTTATAAGGAAAACAACTAAATCTGATACATTATTAAACAGGCTGATAAAAGGTTTTTCAAATATCTATATTTTCAAACTGACTTGAGACAACATAGTGATATTTTCGATTTATAAATGTACTCGAATCGTCTAAGAAGTTTATTGAAATAAGAATTATTTAAAAAAAAATAATCTCTTAGTTTGTATTCAAATGTGCTGAGCTATTGCTATTGTGTTGGTAAGAATTAACAGTGAAAAGAGGAATTTGATAGCACCCGTGTTGCTTCGTAGGTAAGTGAGTGAAGATAAACGTCGCACTATTCAGCAACTCTAGGGCTTTTGGTGACGGCCCTCGTAATTTTGAACCATGGTCAAGTGACGAGGACGACACCTGATCTGGCAACCCCTCTCCTAAATTCCCCATCACACCAACAGGAGGATGTTTAAGCTTCGACAGATTTAACGAGCATCGCTTCCTTATACGGCGGGTGTTCAACGGTACTAGGTTCGACACACCGGACACAAGTCCGTTGCCTTGACCACTAAGCTACTGCGTGTAGCTTCGTAGAACGACGTTAACAAACAATCAATCAATAGAGTTGAGCCCAATGCATCTTCTGTTTTTAAGTGATGTTGAATTAATTTATTTTTTGGAAATTAAGGTCCTCTTAAGTTTTTGTAACCTCCACTTATATTTAAAACTTGAATGATTATACACTTCGCCATATTTGCTTGCATGTAATACCTTCTTAAATGTTTCTTCACTCTTGTTATTCAAGTATACAGTGGTGGCCAAAATTGTGGACACTTTTTTAAATTGTTATGTTTTTAAGTTTGTATGTGTGTGCTTATACAACATTTTAAGCAGCACAAAATGCTAACTATTTCATATCATTTTAAAGAAAATGTAATACTGAATTTAATACAAAAAAGAAAATTTAAATATTTTAGACGCAAAAAAAGTTATGCTGCGATAACTCTCGATATAAATTGGATAATGATGATAGCAATGAGTTATTAGAGCTTAGTGAGGTTGTGTTTATTCTTTATTACAGCTTCAAATCTATGTTCCATTGAGCTGAGAATAGTTTTAAGCTCTTCCTTTGTTATTGTATGATGCCAAGAAAATATTATATCCTCAATTAGCTACTTTTTATTTCATGAGTATCTCATTCGGGCAAGAGTTTTCAAACGCTATCACAAGTTTTCGATAGGATCTAGTTCAGGACTGTTTCCTAACCAGCACAACAACGCAATGATCTTAGAACGGAACCAGTTTTTCAAATGCTTTACTGTGTGACAAGGAGCAGAATCTTGCTGAAAAATAAATGAAGCATTGTGGGTAAATAGATCCCTGTTGGAAAGCAGAAGTTTGGGTTCTAGAATGGTGTCAATGTATTTTATGACATTCAATGTTCAATCAATGATATGAAGGGGACCAATACCATCTGCTGATATGCATGACTAAATAATAAAACTATGTGGGTACTTCACTGTTGCCTGGATGCAGTCAGGATGTAGCGTTTCTAGTTTCTACGTCTTACATATTTTAGGCTATCACTACCGAAAAATGATATTTTAGTTTCTTCCTTCCATATAACTTGTGAAAAATAATTATTTGTCCAATTAATGTGTTCCATTGCCCACTGTAGTCCTTCTTAGTGCTGCTGTAAATTGAGATAGGGCTTTTTTCGTGGAATTCTACCTTTTAGTCTTACATATGCTAATCTACACCAATTTTTTTTGAACTGACAGAAACGCCAGCATCACTCAGATCACTTCTGATGGATGTCCATGAAATTCTCTTATCTCTGAAACATAGTATTTTTATTCTTCTGTCATCAATGGATGCGGTTCACCTATTTCGGCTTTTTCCTATTTTTTATTGAATTTGTCTCCTGACATCTTAAATAAAACGTTCAGTCTGCAAATGTAGTCACTAAACTACCCACCTATTATGTAATTTTAAGAAAGGAAATACCACTTTCTCTTCCCACATGTGTCCAATTTACTCTTTTATTTGATGTCGTTGCTTTTTGACTAAATATCATTGTTATCCTGGCCAGGAAACAGTCCTGACCTCAATCATATCGAAAACTTGCGTCACCTTTTGAAAACTCTTGTCCGAATGAGGTACCCATGAAATAAAAAGGAACTAATTGAGGATATAATTGTTTCCTAGTATCATGTAATAACGAAGGAAGAGCGTCAAACTATTTTCAGTTTAATGAAACATCGATTTGAAGCTGTAATAAAGAATAAACGCAACCTCACTAAGCTCTGATAACTCACTGCTATCATCGGTATCCAATGTATATCAACAATTATTGCAATATAACTTTTTTGCATTGTAAATATTGGTTGTAAAATTGCATTGTAAATATTATTCGAAATTGTATTGAATTTAGAATTAAATTCTCTTTAAAATGATATAAAATATTTGGCATTTTGCGCAACGTAAAAGTTTCTATAAGCATACAAACTTAAAAAAATGCTTCAAAGTATTTTCCTTAATCCAAAAAATAATTAATATGACATTCTCCAAAACTTTTAAAAACACGGATTTGTATTTAAAAAAAAAATATTAAACTTCCAAAAATTGTAGATTTATATTGATGCAGATTCAGTGCTATTAATAAAAAAAATTATTTAAAAAAAATCCCTAGTATTTCATTGCATTTGAAAATCACTTATGGTCTAATTTCAAAAATTAATTGTATTTCTAAAAGAACGTTATGTGACAAGAATCCAATATTTTAAAAGTAGATACATTTATTTCCAAGTAAATCCAGTCAAATTCACATTTTTGTTTAAGATATCCGGACACTTTCGGAGTACTTTTTATAACAAATAGCATACTAAAACAATATAAATGCATTTTTAGGAATCAATTCTAATATATAATAAAATTTAACTAAGAATATTTTTTAAAAAAGATATCTAAATTTTACAAAAATCAAAATTATAAATGAAATTTTAGCAATATTTTTGAAAAATTTCAAAATAATTAAAGAAAAAAAAATGATAAACTCATATCGGTAAAAGTATTACTAAAACAAATTAGATACATTTACCTAGAGAATATAATAAAATTTTAATATTTTATTTAAATTTAAAAATTTTAAAGCTGTTCAAGTAAATATTATAATATGACATTCTTCTTATGAGACCATTATTTAAATAACATGCCATAACTCAAAAAATATTCATACAATAAGAATTATTTTATTAGATTCTCTAGAAAATAATATAAATATCAGGTTCAGAAAGTTTTATAAAAATACATCCATGATATTTTATCATACTCGCATGATAAATTTTAAATTTTGAACTATTTAAGTGCCCACTTATGGTATGCTTAAGTCCCATTTCTGTTTTTCTAATTTTATAAAATTGATCGTAACTTGGCATCTAGGTAACGTAGAAACAAAACAAAGTATGTTTTGTAAAGCCAAAAGATATTTCTATTCAATAAAATAAAATATATATATACATGTTTTGACCAAATTAGGTCATTTCAACGGGTTCTAATACCTTGAATTGCAAAATGTACCAAGCTTTAATATGTTCAAAATACCATTATGAAAATGTTATTAGAAAAATGGGTTTTTTTTTTAAGTATTTGCGTATTCCTTAATATTTTTTTCAAATGTATAGGAGCGCTCTCTAATAAATTAAATATATATATATATATTTGATTTGATATTTATAACATTTAACTTGAATGGGAATTATGCCTGAATAAAAGCTAAATGTAAAACATATCAATATTTAGAATTTGCTTTTAAGCATTAAATGCTTATTTTATATAAAAATAAAAAATAAAAAAACTTTAATGAATTAAATTATTTTTAAAAAGTTCCATTGTTATAAAACAGTTTTTTTTAATTATCTTACGCCGATGGAACTGGCTTTAAATAGATAACTTTTTGTTACCTTCTTATAATTTATCTTTCAAAAAAATTCGCTAAATATTTTTCTTTTTATTCCCCTATTCCAATCTTATTCCTCCTGTAAAAAAAATAACATGGACATAAATATTTAAACAAGATGATCAAATATTGAATGAGTTCTATCTCAATAATTGTTTTTTTTTTGTCACTTACCTAGTTGCGTAGGAGATGAATAATTATTTTGGATTTAATACTCTTTGTTTTTCTTTTAAGCAGTAATTTACAATAACTAACTAGACTAGTTGAATGCTATTTTTAGATTTCACACATCTTTTTTTTAAAAAACGCTCCTGCAAGCTACTTAAACTCTGACAACCCTAGCAGATACAGATAATTATTTAGAATCGGACAACATTTTCTTTATTAATGAATTCCCAAAGGGGGTTTTTTCCACTTATGATTTTTTTAGTAGAATTCAAATAAGAAAAGGGATTGTACTTTTTCTATAACTATGCACTGAAAACTAACTACATAATTAGAGAATTCTTATGAGAGTTCGTTTGTTAAAACCTTGGAGATAATGATTTTAAATCACTTGCCCAGTTTTTTGCACTGAAAACAGTTTCAAAAAAGTTAAAACTGAAGGAAATGCTATTATAGAGTGAACTGGTTCGGATGTTCAACAAAGCCGAAGTAGAAAAGACCTGTTTTGATTAAAGAAAAATAAGTCGTATAAATACGGAAAATTAAAAAAAAATTCGTTTTGTTTTCAAAGTATATTTTTAGTCTCCATTAAAAATAAGAAAAGTATATAACTTTTAATGACTCGATCTCATTGTTTGGATGCATAAGCATAGTAATACACTCATTAACCGGCAGTAGTTTTGTAGAACAAAAAATTTTCACTAGTTCCTTGAAAAGTAATTTAAATTCTTATTTAGAATACTCCACAATTGTCAAAAGAAAATTTTTTTACGCGTGCTCGAAAACAGACTTCACTGTAATTTGTGAGTAATTTTTCAGTAAGATTACACAGAAAATAATATTTTTTTAATTAAATTATCTTTTTTCTCCCCCCTCCCCCATTTGAAATAATATCTGTGTATTTTTCTTACTTTCTTTTTCTTTCTAATTTCTCTCTCTCTTTCTTGTTCTCTTTCTCTCTCAGTCTCTCATTTTCTCTCTCACTCTCGATTTCTCTTTCTCTCTCTCACTCTCTCTCATTCCCCTCACTCTTTTTCTGTCTCTCTCCTCTCAATCTATCCTTCTATCTCTCTCACACACACATACTCTCTCTCTCTCTTTCTCTTTCACTCTCTCATTCCCCTCACTCTCTCTCACTCTCTATTTCTCTCTGACTCAATTTCTCTTTCTCTCCCTCTTTCTCTTTCCCCTCACTCTTTTTCTGTCTCTCCTCTCAATCTCTCCTCTCTCTCACACACACGTACTCTCTCTCTCTCTCGTTCTCTTTCAATCTCATTCCCCTCACTCTCTCTTTCTCTCTCTCTCTATTTCTCTCTCTAACTCTCTATTTCTCTTTCTCTCCCCCTTTCTCTCTCTCACTCTCTTTCTCATTCCCCTCACTCTTTTTCTGTCTCTCTCCTCTCAATCTCTTCTTTTCTCTCACTTTCTCTTTCTCTCTCACTCTCTCTTTCTCTCTCTGTCTCTTTCTCTCTCATTTTCGATTTCTCTCTCTCACTCTCGATTTCTCTTTCTCTCTCTCTCACTCTCTCTCATTCCCCTCACTCTTTTTCTCTCTCCTCTAAATCTCTCCTTCTCTCTCACACACACATTCTCTCTCTCTCTCTCGTTCTCTTTCACTCTCTCTTTCTCATTCTCTCTATATCTCACACTCTCCCTCACACTCGATTTCTCTTTCTCTCGCTATTTCTCTCTCTCACACTCTCTCTCTCTTTTCTCGCTCTATTTCTCTCTCTTTTCTCTCTCTATTTCTCTCTCTCTCACTCTATCTCTCTTTCTAATTCTGTTACTCTCTCTCCTTTCATATCTCTCTTGCTCCTACTCTTATTTTAATAATTCAAGACACAGTTGATGGATGTGCACATACTATGGATGTCACCAAATATATAGCTAATCCATAATAGTGATAAGTTTGCAAGTTGCATGTTTTCAAAACTTTATTTATCTTTAAGCTGCAAGGAATATTTCTGTTGGAAGTTAAATTTTATACAAATAAACTTATTCTGTATTATGACACTTTTCAAATTTTATTATACGAGTATAAGAGCCTTCTTCCTAAGTAGATTGATCCGTTTTCTCAGATATGTTGCCAGTATACGACTATTAAACTAAGAAAGAAACTTTAACCTCCCTAATATGATTAAAATAATTCTACAATGTTTGTCGTTATAATTGTTCGTCATCTTATCCTTAAAAAGTAATAAATCTGGTTTTTGTAGGGGAAGAAAATACTCCAGCATATATTTAAAATTTTTATTTAGCATTATGCATAAAAAGCAAATTAAAATAAGACTGAGTCTTGCATATTTTCATCGAAATGAAAACCTAAATCCATTCACAGATACATAAAAGTTTAAAAAAATTTAGAACGAAAATAATCGAATAATATAGGATTTCAGAGTTAGATATATTAGGAATTCCGAACGAATAACGATGTAATCGATTTTCTTTAACTACTCATAAAATAAGAGAGATTTAAAAAAACAAAACATCCTTCTTATAAACTTGAGCACACTCAAATTTTATCTGTTACGTGGACTACTATGAGCTTTAGATAAGAAAAGAGCTACCTGTTACATTCCTAATGTAGCTTTCTATTTCAGAAAATTGACTCGTGTTGAATGCTTCATAACGGTAAATACAATGTCCCAACTCATGATTTGGAAAGACAGTCATTATTCAAATTAACCACATGGAACAATCAAGGGAGGAGATTTATTCTAATATTATGTATCCAGGAAATGAAACCGAAATTTAAAGATTAGAAATATTAGAGCCAAAGATCAGTTAAAATTATAGACACCAGAAGAAAGAAAACCAAAAATTGAACACTGATGGCAAAGATAAATCTTAATATGTATGTCGCAGGAAAATGACGAAATTAGGGCTTTCATCAAATCCCTAAGGGAGATGATCAATTCACGCAGGATGTTAAAATAACGTCTCTTTGAGGTCATATCCCTGATGTAAGTAATTGATTTGATCAATTCCCCGAACTGTTGAACTGTGAAATGATGAAATGAACAAGTCAGCATTTATAGAGCTCTGCTTTTGCTTTTGTTTGTTACCCCCCCCTTTTTCCCCCCCCCCCCCCCCCTCTCTCCTCGTCCGAGCCACGCAGCACCGGGCTTCTGACTTGACGCACCAAAACAAAATGACCAAAATATCCTTTTTTAATATTATTTAGTTATATTATTTGCATAATTATCTTTGGATTTGTATAGCACTTTTGTATACCTGAAAATTAGAAACTGGATAAAACTTCAATTGAAAAACGAAAACAAACAAATTAGGAAATTCGACCACGCCTTCTTTATAGATAAAAAAAACGCTTTTTGGTAATAAAAAAAGCTATTTTAAAAAGAGAAATAATAACTAAAAAAAGGTTATACAAATAAAGCAGGATATATTTTTGAAATACTACATTAATGTATAATTTTTAAAAATATGTTTGAAATTCTACTACAAATATCCTTTTTTTTAAAAAAAAAAAAAAAAAAAAATACTAGCTTTATGACCCATTTATTTTGTCAATTAATTTCGGATAAATAATTTGTAATTCACGGATTATTGTTGCATTTATTACTCTACTTTTAATAATGCACCATATTTGCTTAATAAACACTTTTAAACTCTTGACAATATTGTTTCGTCATTTCACTGAAACAGGTTAGGAATTTGATCAAATCATTTACTTTCCTTAGGAAAATCACCTTACAGAGTTCTTATTTTAACATCTTGCGTGAATTGATCATCTCCCTTAAGAATTTGATGAAAGCCCTAATATAATAATTTCCCTGCGACATGTACACCCCTTCACTGCTTCACCATCTCCAAAGACTTATTGGCACCATATTTTCAACTCAATTTCTATTTCCAGATGCTGACTGATCATTTAAAACTTTTTGATGTATAGGTAGTATTTTGTTAACAAAGTGTTGTGTGTTGTCTGTGTGAAGACGATGAATTCAAAAGCATGTCATTTGTGGAGAAGATAAAATGGAGTAATATTTTCTTTATGGAACGAATCCGCGCATTACGTGGCTTCAAGACATTCGAAATACTTTTGCACTTGTGCATAAAATTAATGATGAGGACTGGTAACCTTGTTAATGGCCGTATCGCCTGAAAAATCTATCATTGATCCCTAAGCCAAATAAGCATGGAATCCTCAAGCCTTTTATGGTCTTTAACACTGCAATAATGGAAAGGAAAATATTTAACTTGGATGATAACTCCAGGCTACAACTTATTTGACGACTTTCGCGTGGAAGGAATCCTTCGAATTATAATTTGAACGCAATCTGATATGCTTAAATGTTCCAAAGAGAAGACCAACTGGTAGTAGCTTATCACTCTCAGAAACAATTTAAGATTCTCCTGCAATTGGGTGGGAATGGGAACCCCAGTAAAGACGTATTTGTATTCGAAAAATAATGCAAACAATGATGAGGTTTTTTTTATTTTACTTATTTATTTATTTAATGTTCATTTTTTTTAAAAATGTGCAGAATTTTTCAGCATTTGCTTCGTATTAAATATAGCGAATGAAAGTGGTTTTAATATATATGAATGATTCACCTGCCAAATTTAACTCTATAAGATAAAAAAAGTAGAGATGAATGATTCAATAACGTACATTTTTTAAATTCCACCCAGTTCTTGATTTCAAATTAACAGCGTAGACTGTAAAAAAATTGTCATTTAGTTGTATTATTAATGAAGTATATTTTAAATATATTTTTTGAAGTCAATTAAGTGCTTTAAACTTGAAATTTTAAGATATTTAGAAAGTTGACTTAATCGATTTGGCAAGTGAAAAATTTTTACTATGTTCACTATGTTTACTATGTTAGTGACGCTAACTGCAGTGCCGTAGGGCTTGCGTTCGAATCCCAGAGAAGGCATGGATGTTTGTAAATGTATAGTGCCTTCGCGGCATGGGGATACTCTAAATAGCCGTCGAGCCGCAAATCCTCTCGTGAGGTTGGTGGAAGGAGAAGAGAGGTGGGAGGCTTCTGACCACCTCCACAGTGTTCTCTCTCTAAATGGGGGTGGAACCGAGCCAAATCTTACTGTATGGTACTCAAAGCTACGGCTAACGACAGGCGTCACTTAGCCCTTTGCCATGATGAATTTTGTGGGCCTCGATCTGGCCTTTGCCTATCAGGTGGCATTAGTAACAACATACAATATGACAATGAAAAATTTCACTCGTAATTTTTATTTGGAATCACTCTATATCTTTATTATTTTAGGAAATGTAAAGTTCAATAAAAATTGGCAAAGATAAAGTTCAAAGTAGTAAGATAATTACTTGTCAAGCAAATTCTACTTTGTACAACTTCCAGATTCATATTTATAATTATTCTACTGCAATTTTAATCAAGTTATTCAAAAACGATTTCCGTTCTAATTTACTTAGATAATGACGATTTTAAAAAAATTCTTCATTTTTAATAGAGTAAAAGTTTCGTATAGGTTTCTTTTTTATTATTAAGAAAATTTATAAAGTGTACAAAAACCTTTTGCTGTAAAAGAAAAATTCTATTCTTCTAAATTCTTTATTTCTCAGATTACTTTTAAAGAAATTTCTAAGTAAAAATGCATATGATAATTAATATAACAAAAAATAATGAATGTAAAATAAAATAAATTACGAACTTAATATGTGGCTGCGGTAGCCTGGTGGTCAAGGTATCGGATCGTGGCTGGCTTCTCACGAGATCCAACCCAGTACCACTAAAGATCCGCCGTGTAGGTCCTCCCGTTGGTGTGGTAGTTAGGAGAGGGGAGTGCCAGCTCAGGTGTCGTCCCCATCACTTGGCCATTGTTCAAAATTACGTGGTTCGTCGCCAAAAGCCTTCGTGTAGCTGAACAGTGCGACGTTAATATTCACTCACTCTCTCACTGCGAACTAAATATATACAACAAGAAACTGTTTTTGTTAGTATTTATTTCAATTTATTTACCAAAAAAATTAATAAATGTTACAGAGATCCAATAAAAAAGATTTTCAAAACACTGATTTTTCAAATTTATTTCTCTTTCTTCCCATGCTTTCTTAAAAAATTCTACAAAATTCGATAAGGAAATAATGATAATCTATTTTTAGATTTAAATTACATTTTTCCTCTATTTTTATATTCATTCTTATAACGTTGAAGTTTTTTCAAAAGAATAACTTTACATCTTGACGTATTTCATTTTAAAAATGACTCTACTTTTATTTGGAAACCAAAATCATATTCTACTTTATGTTTGCTTTCCTTCATTTTTGGATTACATTTATTTCAAATCTGTGTACACATACAAAAGGTATTCTGTTTCCAAAAATAAACCTATATAAATAAAAATGTAAATACTTGTTCTTTCTCAAAACCTTAAAAACCTTCGAAAATGTTTCACCAATTGCTTTGAAATTTTGTTACAACGTTATATTCGACTATATATACACATGTTTTTATGTACCTATTATATAGATGTCATACCTGTGATAGGTAAAAAAAAAAGTTTTTTTGAAAAACAGTGCCATCTGTTGACAAGAAAAGCAACACAAGCTGTACTAAATATTTTACGAACCCATTTCAATGTTTCCGACTGAATTGTTATTTTAAAGATTACGAAAAATATTTCCAAACTAATTCGAATCAATTATATAAACCACGATTGGCTGAGCGGAGGATCTATTCTTGTAGCCTAGAACAAAGACGTCTGAAAAAATGACACACCTAACAGTATTATTCAATCTAACGTTCAAAGCGAGGCAGCCAACATACAAGTACGTTGGCACTGTTGTGGAAGCAGATGAGGAGTCAATTATCTAGCTGAATTTTTAAATTTACTCGATCTGCTAGGGATGCCACGCACGTTCTGCTATTCAAAATTGGCATGCCAATGATCATGTTACTAAATATCAGCCAACAGAAGTTTTGCAATGTCACCCGGGTTGTAGTAAATAATATATGTATATAATGAGCAACGTCACAGAAGTAACAATCTTGACAGGACTTTCATAAGCAACGATTTCCACAATCTCGCATTCTAAAAATTCCAAAAGATATGCCATTTCAATTTGAAGGAATGCAACTCCCAATTCGATTGGCATTTGCAAACACCGTCAACAAAGCTTTTGACCAATCCTTAGAATTGTGCAGTTTAAATCTAGTCACGAATTGTTTCCTACATGAACAATATGCAGCATGTTACTGTTGCATATCAGCAGACTAGCTAATCTCTTTTTCTGCTCATACAATGAAACTACAAAAAATATTGTATATCCATAAGCATTTGAAATTAATCATATTAGAAACTTGTGTGCTTTTCTCTTATCTTTCTTCTCCATTTAACCAAAGTAAGCTACAACAATGGGTTAACGACTACAGCTAAATAGAAACAAAATCTTTAAGCTGTCACAAAATTATAATTACAAATTGTTCACTAAAATCATCCAGAAATGCAGGGATTTTCATCTAACAGTTACTTTTGAAAATGTACATATAAAAAAAGTGTTTTATATGGGGTTGTGTGCAAGTAATTGATTTAAAATTGCGTTTTCAGCTGACACTTTAAACAATTTGCGAAGATTGTCATTTTTGTACCGAAAAAGAAGTTATAGACCTTAGAAAACGCGATTTGACTGTTTATTTTAAGTGAACAGTGTATATAATTAGTTTTGCAGTTGAATATCTTTAATTAATTAGTTAGCTCTAACGATTAAATTTCCCAAAGTTGAGTATTTTGCTTAAGTATATCCCTTGATTTTCAATGTAGTGATTAAATATATATATATATATATATTGCATGAAAGAAACTGCAGAAAATCATAATGCGGTAGATAAAGGGTTAAAAAAGTCAAGTGAGATGTAAAAATAAAAGATGCAAATATATTTATTTCATTTACATACTACCGTAAAATCCGGCGTATAACGCGCAATTTTATACACAAAAAATAAGAGCGAAATTTACGGGTGCGCTTTATACACCGGATATGAAAATGAGAGCTTTAAAAATACAAAGAGATAAGAACAGAAAAAAAAATTGAGACTCCTACTTACACTCACTTCCAAAAGTTAAGCACGGAGAGGAAAATGCCAAGAAGTCAATCAGAATTGAAGAGGATGCAGTTCGCTGCAGAGGTAGATGGAAGTATGCAAATATGTTAGGTAACAGCCAATCGTGTTTTCATGTCAAGAAATATGCAAAAAGGGCAGTCTTATAAGAAGCCAGCTTTATGAAGGGTTACAGAAGTTGATTGTAAGTGCTGATAGAAGATGTTTAAAACTTTCGTACAATTTGTTTTCGAGACATTCGTGTTTCTATGACTTCCAGAAAACGAATGGAAGATTCTGAGCGCTAGCGTGCTGTGGGGCGCATTGAAGCAAGACAGTCGATCACAGATGTTGCTCTTTTCTTCGGCGTTCATGATTCTGTAATTTCACTTTTATGGAAACAATTCCAAACCACACAGAAAATTCTCCGAAGGCCCGTAGGTGGTCACCCAAGGGTTACAACCCCCGCGGAAGATCGATATATTGCTATTGTAGCCAAGCGGAATCGCAGAGCGACCTCCACACGTGTGACATCTATGGTTACAGCGTCCATTGGTAAGGCTATATCTGCAGCTACTGTACGCCGAAGATTACATATGAATGGACTGTATGCCCGGGTACCTCGAGTTTGTGTTCATCTATCCGTCCAATCAAGAGGGGCACAATTAAAGTGGTATCGGGAACATGGCAATTGGACTGGGTCTGACTGGGGCAATGTCATGTTTACTGATGAGTCAAGATTTGCTCTGGAGCCAGATGACAAGCGTATAAGGATATGGCGTAAACAAGGAACACGCAATCAGCCCCAAAACATCACCGAACATCACGCATTCCGAGGCGGAAGCATTATGGTGTGGGCAGGGATTTCATTAGGATACCGCACCGACCTGCACATCTTTAAACGGGGTTCTGTGACGGTTGTCCAGTATCGAGATGAAGTCCTAGAACCCATTGTGAGATTGTACGCTGCAGCAGTTGGCCCTACTTTTGTTTTAATGGACGATAACGCACGTCCCCATAGAGCTGACATCGTCGTTGACTACCTGGAGAGTGAAGGGATTGCGCGTATGTCGTGGCCAGCATATTCGCCCGACAATCACATTGAAAATCTTTGGGATGCTCTGGGCCGTGCTGTATCTTCACGTTTCCCACCTCCAGCCACTCTTATTGAGCTGGAAACCGCTCTACAAGAAGAATGGCGATTGCTTAATTCTGCGGTGGTTGACCACCTAGTTGAAAGCATGGTCAGAAGGTGTAAACTTTGCATACAGATGAGGGGGGATCATATACCCTATTAATGTCCTTTTTTTCATTTTATGCAGTTTATTTTCACTTTATACATAATTCTGTTTAAGTCTCCAGTATGACATTATCTGATAACTTACAAAAAATTAATATTGTTTTCATTTCTGTATATAATTATCTATTTTGATTTATGTATAAATATGTATGCTACTTTATTGTCAAATTTTGTGTCAATCAAAGCAGTATGTTGATTTTTTTGCATTTTACATCTTCGTGCTTAACTTTTGGAAGTGAGTGTAGTTCGAAATACTGTTCATTTAACAGAAATGATATTTCTTATTAACTTAAGGGTTTGTATCTCAAGAGGTATACTCCTTTTTCTTATAAGGCTTGGAATAGTACCAAAACATAAGAGGCTTCAAAACATAAGAGTATAGCATGTGTACATTTTAGGTTTCTTCGTAAAAAAGGGGGTGTGCGTTATACGGCGAATATATCTAAAAACTAAAAATTACAGCTTGAAAGTATAGGTGCGCGTTATACGCCGGATTTTAAGGTATTCTTTTTCCTTCTCTGTTTAAATATTTTCAGTTGACCTGTTATATGACTAAAAATACGTAGTTAAAAAACAAAAACTAAAAAGAGAACAGCCATTTTTAATTAAAAGAAATATTAGCGTAAGTATATATTAATCATAAAATCGTTTCGCAACTTCAAAACTCAAAAAATGTCAATTGTTACAACTTTAATTAACGTCATAATTGTGAAACACATTCTTGTCTACGAATTCATGCTTATAAATAGAGCCCAAATCTAGCGTCTAACGTATTAAACGTAATGAATCATGTTTAATTATAGAGATGCACCTAATACACCACATCTGTTATTGCAAAAAATTGCACCACTCTGACTCATATTAGAAAAAATAATTATTTGCTTTCGTAAAACTGTTTGAAATACTTACCTAATCTCCGGGCATGACACATTCCAGGTGACTTTGTTCATTTTGTCGGGAGTGTTTAAAGGCAAATTGTCTAGAAAATCAAGACAGGAGTTTAAGTTTCCCTGCAGGAAACATGCAGTCTATAATCTATTCAACCTATTTTCGAGAAAATGGGAAAAACAAGGCGAAATAAATTTATTTCTGAAAATAAATTTTCAAAAACAAATTTCAAATTCTTGTTGTTTAACAATAAAAGTTGAAAATTTATTGCAATGATGCTATATTGCAAAATATTTAATAATTATTAATTATTATTATTAAAATAGAAATAGTTATTATGACGACCCAGCCTAGCTGTAGCCCTTTTTTGAATAGTTGGAAAGTGTCTTGAAAAGTAGAAAAAAGCCGTTGTTTGATAGTCAGGTGAAATCACTTTTTCTCTATCTTAAATACTGATGCTATATTTGTAAAAGAAATAAAAACTATTTTCAGGAATATGTTTTCTTCTGCATTTTATTGTGATTTAATTTTGTGAAACTTCAATCGCGTGCAATTTTTATGAATTCTGAGTGAAGATTCAAAAGTATAACTAAGATTATTATTTAACGAATTTAAACAGTAAGACTAAGCTATTTTAGAAATGTCTTGCAAAAGGGATACGTTATAACCTTCCACACAATTTTGAGAATACGCAAATAATTTAATCCACATCCAGTAACATAATGTTCACAATCTAATTAATTATATACGTTTTTCAGACAAATGTTGGTATATACAGGGTGTTCCAGAATCACTGGCACAAACTTTAAGGGGAGGTCTTGGACATCACAAAGTTTCAGATTTGCCTAGCAACCCATGGTCGGAAGCGTCTTCGTTAGAAAACAGACCGCAATCATTTGACCTGTACTCGTCCACAGAGAAGTATGGAATGCTTTACAAACACCAAGCTGGCAGATATGCACATGAGGCATTAGGCATAGTGAGGCATTACGAGGCATTTAGCATAGTGAGGGCAGGCCACACATTCCAACGCACCACGGTGGTATCCAACACATTTTTTTTCATACATGGAACAAAATGCGTTGGATACCGTTTGAAGGCATCCGAATACTCGAGGGGTAGTCACTCGTTGCCCACCCTCACTGTGCCTATTACCAAGTAATCATTCATAATCACACAAATTGTGATGCAAATTAACAAACATCAGGCTGTCCGGTGCATCTCTCTGTGGGTATCTTTTGTAATACAATCTTTCTGCTGCTTGTGCATTTCCATCTGCTAATCCTTAAATCATGTGCATATCTGCCAACTCGGTGTTTGTAAAATGTTCCTTACTCCTCTGCGGAGGAGGACAAGTCAAATAACTGCATTAATGCATATCAGTTTCCTAACGAAGACGTTTCCGACCATTGGGTTGCTTTGCAAATCTGAATCCTCGTGATGTCCCCTACCTCCCCTTAAAGTTCGTCCCAATGATCTGGGACACCCTGTATAGTTCATTATTCGTATAAGAAATCGATTCGTAGACTTTAAATCGATTGAGTTTCATGAATGTCTCACTAGAAGCTACACAAAGGCAGTTTGCGATGTCCCTCAGAATTTTGAACTATGGTCAATGACGAGGAAAACACCTATGCAGGTGTGTCTTCTATGTTTAAGCTTTTATATCATTCTACGTCAACTTTATGGGGTTTTGTATCGCTAAGTGTACAGAATTAAATTTTTTAATAAATGTGTAAAAAAATTATTCTAATACATGTATAGTAAACTTTCTTTCTTCTCTTTTTATATTATCCTCTTTTATTGCGTGTTATAAAAGTAAAACATGGGAATGATTACTTATTTTTTTATTCAAAAATTGGCTGGTGCTGTTATTAAATGCAAACATTTTCAGGAAATAGCAATCAGATAAATCTTGCTGTGCTAATCGTAAACCATAATTTAAATAGCTGTGTTCATTTTGTTTTATTTAAAAACATATTTTCCAAATTAATAATTTATTTTCTCTAATCGATTGTTTTCCATAAAAAATTTCATCTTCTGTTACATAAAAAAAATCTATAATTATAAAATCAATTTAAAAAATCGGCTATGATTTCCAGACATTAAATATGAAATTTGAAAATAATATAAAATTTCACTGATTATTTAAAGATAAAGTTATATATTTGAGTATTTTGTATTTCATTCTAAGAATTTTTTGCTAGTAAATGCGATATGAAAAATACTTCCCATATTTTTAAAAAACTTCAAAATATTGAAAAATGTTTAGCAGCTTTTCTAATTACATCCTCATCCTCTACATGCATATCAAGTTAATAAAATTTATTAATGCATTTATCACATTCAACAAAAAATGCCATGATACCAAAATATTCAATAAGGGTATTTTTAAGAAATTAAATTAAAATTTAAATTTTACGTTGCATCAAGTATGATTTTTTAAATTCAGAATCATTTGTGATTCTCTAAGTGAAATTGAGTTAAGGTATCCGACTACGTTCGGAACCGTGATTTTGCAAAAGCGTATAAATGGATAATATTTATGATATTTAGTGTCACTTAGATTAGAAAATGTATATAAAATTGTTTTAAGAATAATATTACAATAAAAAATTATTTAAATACAATATTTTGACAAAAAATGAACATTGAATGATCAAGTTCCAAAATATTCTCCTTTTGTGAAAAATGCTTCTATTATAATAATATTTTGTCTGTATATAGCCCAAACTTCTGTACAGAGGCTCAACTAGAATTTTTGAAATATATAACTTAGAAGTGAGTTTATCCATGTTTTACGACAACAGAGGGGATAAATTTTATGAAAAAAACGCCGATAATTATTTCAATTGGTTGTAACTCTGAAAATAATGTGAATTTTTCAAAAAAAAATAGTTCAGACTCTCTGTAGAAGTCTTTACTTTATAAAAGCATACACACACACAAAATATTATTATTTTAGAAGCATTTTTTATAAAAGGAGAACATTTTGAAAAAAAGGTTATTCTAAGTTAATTTTCTGCTAAAATATTGTATTTAAATATTTTTTTTGTCAAAATGTCCTTAAAACAATTTCATACATATATTCAAATCTAAGCGACACTAAATATCATAAAATTATCCATTTATACGCTTTTTTAAAATCACGGTTCCTAACATAGTCGGATACCTTAAAGAAAAATATAAGTACATAAAGAAGTTAAACTCTACCTAAAATGCTTTTAAAACTACATTTTACAAGAAAATTTATTCAAGGAATTTCTCAACGTTTTTATTTTGCTAATAAAATCAGAAAACCGAATTTTTATGTTCATATGGAAATTTTGTGCTTAGGCAAGCGTTTTTTTTTTAAATTCAGTCCTATATATTTATTGCTCAGGATTTTTAAATTTCAAAATCTTCCACGTACATCATATTTTTTTTTAAATTAGTACTTTAAAAATTGAAAATAAAATACAAATTTTGCAGTACTTTTAAAAATGGATCATGAATATTAATTGATTAGTTTATTTATTCTAGAGAATTTTTCTGAAAAAAGTTCAACAAGAATAGAATACTTTTGCTATTCACTTTTTAATAAGATTTTAGCTTCTATAAAGCTATAAATCCGCATTTTTCTCAAATTATTAAAAACAGATCTCAAAACAGGAAAGAAAACTTTGGAAAAATGCATAAAAATGAATACAGAACAAAAATATTTTTAAACTCAGTTTTCCATGTACAGATTTTGTACAATTCATTTTAAATCAATTTGTTTAGATTCTGAAGTATTAACAAAGAACCACCAAATACAGAAAACTTTTTAAAAAAAAAGTGTAACAAATATTAATTTTGAAAGAAAACTATTTTCGAACTCAGAAAAAATAAGTTCATTCTTTTGAATAATACAGCAATCGTCTGCGAAAGAAGGATAAATTTATTTAAAGCATAAACCGAATAAAAAAGAACATTACTAAAAACATCTGGTGCCAAAGCAAAGCACTGAACAAATGCATTTTGCATTTATTTTAAAACGGGAAAAATATTCAACCAAAGAAAGAAAACAAATTTCCTGATCTGAAAAGATTTCTCGACAAATGCACTGTCTTTGACGATGAGAAATACTGTAGATTGAAATAGAATTTTTTTCAGTTACACTTATTCGAGGATTATTAAGTGACAAGTCTTTTGGAATTCGAAGGATTGTAAAGAAGCTTAAGTTGCTTTTAATATTTTTCAAAATAAAATCAAAGTTCCTAACATCAACAAAATGAATGTTTTATATCAATTTTTTAAACATATGACTTTTATTTATTTATTTTTAATTTATTATAATTAGTATTATTGAATATACATAAATTAAAGATATTAATCTAGAGAGGTTATAAAGCACATACAGAGACGAAGATCCAAAGTTTTAATGATTTTTCCATATAATATTGATAAAATATCATAAAAGGAAAAGAATAAAAAATATTTTACAATTTTTTTTCTTATCGTAATAAAAAATTTTAAAAACGCAAAAAATAAAGAAATAAATTTTCAGCATTATATAAATATTTTAGTTTAGCTAGTTATTAGAGTTTATTTAAGATTCTATTAGGAATCACATCGGTTAATTCCTTATTAGGAAGAATTGAAATTTGCAATTTTTTAAATTATAATTTGCAGCCTAAATACAGCAATGTAATAAGAATCAAAGTAAATTTTTAAAAAGGAATAATACATTTTTATAAGCTCAAAAAATATTATTGAGTCAGTAAATTTATTTAAAAATAATTCCCTCCTTTGAATAAAATATTCTTTCAAAATAAGAAAATACATAAAATGAACATCATTAATAAAATGACAATTCAGAGATATGTAAAAAGTTTCTTCAAAATAATCATAGCTGTTACCGTTAAAGTATATAATTCAGTAATTTCATAGAATAACTAGGTATTTCATGAAATAACTATACAATTCAGTTAGAGTATATAATAGATGAAAAATTTGATACTTTACCTAGTTATATAAAATAACTAATGGTAGACCGTTAAAGTGAAAAATAAACTATTTCAAAGTTACTTTATATATTAATTGATCATAAATAGCTAAAACCTCTGGAAAAATGCATTTTTGTCCCTATTGCGGATAATTAATTGATAAATAATAAGGGAAAGTGGTTAATATAACTTATTATTACTCATACTGCTAACATTGGTTAAACAGAAAGTAGTAAAAGAATATGCTTTGCATTTGTTACTGGCACAATTAACTTTTCTACTTCTTGAAATTCAAGGATATCATGATGCTGGAGTAACCAATAATCACGCGGTATTTTTTTCTGTGCTATTTTAGCACTTTTTACTTCTGCTATCAAAGTTATTAATTTTTCACGAATAAGCGCAACGCTGTTTTTCTTCTCCCCCGCTTATTTGATAAAGATTCACAAATCTCTCTTGCATTAAATCTTTTTTTTTTTTTATTTTTCAGTTGGGATCTCATTCCTGCGAAAGTCATTGCTTGAAAACAGGTTACAAAAATATTTGTTATATAATAATCCAAAATGTAAAACGTTAACATAAATACTCCGCATAAATTCTACGTTTAAAAGCAACGGAATGAAGTGTACACACACATGTAATTGCAAAGCAGCTGTAAGAAGTTCAAAACTGATTAAAATGAGCTAGGATCGGCTTAAAACTGATTAAAAGTAGCTAGAATCGGTTCGAAGAATTTTCGAGCGCTGTATTTCCTACTTTAAGGTATTCGACTACGTTCGGAACCGTGATTTTTCAGAAGCGTATAAATGGATAATATTTATGATATTTAGTGTCACTTAGGTTAGAAAATGTATATAAAATTGTTTTTTAAGAACAGTATTACTATAAAAAAATTATTTAAGTACAATATTTTGACAAAAAATGAACATAAAATGACCCCTTTTCAAAATATTCTCCTTTTGTGAAAAATGCTTCTATTATATATAATAATATTTTTCCTGTATATAGCTCAGACCTCTGTACAGAGGCTCAACTAGAATTTTTGAAATATATAGCTTAGAAGTGGGTTTATCCATGTTTTATGACAACATGGATAAAAGAGGGGAGAAATTTTAAGAAAAAACGCCGATAATTATATTTCAATGGGTTGTAACTTTAAAAATGAAAATTTTTCAAAATTCATAGATGAACCTCTGTACAGAGGTCTGAGCTATATTCAGGCAAAATATTATTATAATAGAAGCATTTTTCACAAAAGGAGAACATTTTGAAAAAAGGTTATTCTAAATTAATTTTTTGCCGAAAAATTTTTTAGTCAAAATGTCCTTAAAATCATTTTATACATGTATTCTAATCTAAGTGACACTAAATATCATGAAAATTATCCATTTACGCGCTTTTTTAAAATCACGTTTCCGAACGTTGTCGGATACCTTAATGATAAAGTAATCGTTATTCTATAGAATACTTAGTTAAATCGTAGAATCCAATAAATTCTATACTTTAACTGACATTCAGTTATTTCATGAAATACCTACCGTAAAATCCGGCGTATAACGCGTACCCTTACTTTAGAACTGCAATTTTTAATTTTAAGATTAACCCCCTTTTTTACGAAGAAACTTGAAATGTATGTATGTGATTCTCGTATGTTTTGAAGCCATTTATTTGAGGTATTATCCCAGACTTTTGAAAAAATAGTATACTTCTAGAAATACAACTCTTTAAGTTCATAAGAAATGTCATTTCTTTCAAAAAACAGTATTTTGATATATGTAGAAGCCTAATTTTTTTTCTATGCTCATTCTTTTTCGTTTTTCAAGCTCTCATTTTTTTATACCCGGCGTATAACGCGCACCCGTAAATTTCGATCTTCTTTTTTGTGTTAAAAGTGCATGTTATACGCCGGATTTTACGGTAGTTATTCTATGAAATCACATTTCGCACTTTAACGTGGTAACAATAACAATAGTTAAATAGAATGAGTTTAATCTAATCGTTTATTGGTTGCTATTTATCGTCACGGTCTAAAGGAACGTGAGATCTATTGATAACGAACCTGGTTATTTTGAATCGATGTGAAGTGAGGAAGTCGAAAGATTAATCGGCACCCCACTCTCCAAATTTCCACACCACCCTAACGTGAGGACTGAGTCTTGACAGATTTAACGTACCTTCTGAACCAGTGATACTCAACCTGCGGCTCGCGGGCCACATGCAGCCCATCGGACCTTTTTAAGTGGCCCGGTCATGGCCCATTGTTCAGAGAAATTTATTTATATATGAAAATTTGGAGGGAAATCGTTTATTAAGAAATAAAATACATCAATTTTGCTTTTTGCTGTCGATGGCGTATGGGTCCGAATTGATATTTTTTCTGATTAGTGATAATAGACAACAATGGAGTAGCGATCATTTTATGAGTGGAACTAATTTTTAACTATCTTTCATATCTTGCAAGCGAAAAATATTCGAAGAAAATAGCTTGCTTCCAGACGATTGGGAAGTTGACTGTTTTATCATGAAGAGCAAGCATGTATCAGTAATTGTTTGATTTGTCACGAAAGTGTTGTATTTAAAAAATACCACTAAACAGAAATCGTTCAATGACATATTTCGACGAAGATCTCTTTCAAGAAATAATAAATAGGCTTTCTTGAATAATCTTTATAACAGCAAAAAAAGTGTTTTGTCAGTGGTAATGTCACAGTGGTAACAAAGGCACCCTATGAAATTCGTTATATTATTGGTAATCATATGAAACCGTTTATTGATGCAGAAATTGTGAAAGAGTAATTCTTAAATGCTTCCAATTTAGAAAAATTCAGTGACAAAAATAAAAAAAATACAAAAAATAATAATTAAAAAAGGCAAAATAGGAGTTTTAATATTTTTATCAATTTTCCACATTTTAAAGTTTTTATGTTATCTTGGTTTTACAACATTTATCCCCCCCCCCCCCTTAAACCTCATGGTGGGGATCGCGTGAAATAGCTAACATATGTATACGTCCCGGCAGAAAAAAAAGGTTAAGTGCCCCTGCTCTGAACGAATGCTCTTCAATGACACCAAGTGCCTGCGATAGCCTTGGGCACGAGCTCGTGGTCGGCGTTTTATGAGTTTGAGCCCTAGTGCCACTGGAGACCGCTATGTATAGAGGAGCTCAAAATCTTTCCATTGGTGTGATGTGGTAGTTTCGAGCGGGAGTGTCGGCTCAAAGGTCATCCCCGTCACTTGACCGTGGTTCAAAATTACCAGGTCCATTGAGAATAGCTGTCGTGTTGCTTTATATAGAGTGACTTTAATAAGAATTCCCTTACTCTTATCGGCACCAAGATTCGACAAAAATAACTCCATGATCCTTTCATGATCTTTATTTCTCAGTTATCACCGCCTTAGAAAGCGAATAAACACCTTTCATATGAATTAAATTTTATATTTTATAAATATTATTTCTTACTTGTAAATGACAATGCGATTAAATTCTCTTTACTTTTATTGCAATACAGCTAGGCTTTTCAAATATGCACCTCTCTCTATTGTTTTATAGTACTGTAAATAAGTTAATTTACATTCATTCATAATGCATCCCAGGAATATTCAATTTTTCTATAATCATAATTTATTAGCTTATAAATTCAAAACAAAGTAAGCTTATTTCATTCTTAAACTTTCATTCAAGAATATCCATCATACATTGAATCAAATTTTATAATCAGCTATTGCTGCCATGATAGCTGAGTAGTTATGGTCTCAAACTCGCAACTGGAATTCTTTTTGTCCGGTCGAGGATTCAAATCATTATGGCACTTAACACCTGTCATGTGGAAGACAGGAATTTAAATTTGGATTATTAAAGGACATTAAATTTCTCCTACCTCAAAGTCTCTGCGTTGACTAGGGTGGAAACTTGGAAAATGTGGTACTACATAAAGTATCACCCTTTTCACTTGACAATTGTTCGAAATTACGAGATATGTCACCAGTAACTTAACTCAGTGGCTCGACAGCCCATGAGGGCCAAGGCCTACTGTGCCCAACTCAGTATACGCGACCTTGTGCCCTGAGGTGCATGAGCAGATGTTCTGGTCAGGTGGTCCGTCTGATGCGAAATCCCCAAAGTTAGGTTCAGTTCCCAAGCAAGCTTGGTACTCATTATCGACCCACTGAAGGGATGAAAGATAGTCTTCGCCAATAGTCTTCGTAAATGAATCGTCCTCCTTCTGACGCTGAATCATTTTTTAATGCTGAAGGGCAAATTAAGAGGGAAAAGTATCAACAAAAAGTGGTGGCGTCAACTGAAAAAATGAATTGAAAAATATTTTCTTTTTAAATGTTTCTTGTTTGTATCTCCCTTTTGCTTTTGGATCTTGACGGTGTATTTGTATTGGATAATTTTATTTTTTCTGATGTATTAGTAGGAATGCTGGAATAATGTATATTCTTTTTTCCTTCTCTTATCCTTTATGTTTTCTTTTTATCATCTTTGCTTTGTATATAATTATGTAATTACATATGTATATCGTGCAGTTACCTTTAATTTGTATTATATAATTTTTATGTGCATTGCTGTTAAAAATGTAAATTTTGTTTTTGTTCAATAAAGACTGGACGTGGGAGAGGTGGTTTCCCGGGGGATCGGTTTGTAGCTTTAAACCAGGGGTCGGCAACTTTTTAGCTGTGGTGTGTCAAACCAATCTACCAATATGATTCAGGGCACCACGCAATAGGAAAAATTAGAAAAAAATTAATTTCCACAGCTATACAAGCAGAGTTACGGAACATAGAGATAAAAAATACAGATTTATAGCTATATTATAAATTAATTATGCATCATTTAAAAATATTTATTAACGTAAAAATAAGCAACATAAAATATAACTATATCTTCAACATAAATAAAAAATTAAAATTATACATGTATTATGTATTGTGTATCTTTTAAGAATATTTATAAAAATAAGAATTAAATAACAAAAAATATAAGTATTACTTTTATGTAGTTACATAAAAATTAAAATTTTAATGCGAAACTTGTCCCTGAAAAGCCCTACTTTATGTCACAGTATCAGGGGTATAATGAGTGTCTTTCAATTTGACGCATGATTCTGAATGTTCAGTTGTTAAATAAATTCTTTGTGGTCTTAAAATATATTTCATATGAGAAAAAAATGCTTGCATATATACGTAAAACAAAAACGGCAAAGCAGAGACAGTTAAGACAATTAAATCCCTCCATCAATTGAAAACAGCAATTTAAATAGCTGCCAATCTTTAAAATCTTTTCATAATTTCGTAAATTTTATTTTAAATAATTCTGAAGATCATTTTTTCACAAAGCAGCAATGAGTGATATTTCATTTTACAAATATTAAACAGTCATTTTGATTGGAATTGAATATTTAACGCTAAGAATGAGTCACATTTAAACAGATGATGTTGCTGCTGTTTTTTCTTCTATATGCAAGCAGATTCAGCAGAATCACTTAACCCTTTATCTACCGACGTACTTATAAGTACCACACTCACTTTAAAATTACATAGAATAACCATTTTTACAAATATCCTTACGATACTTATTAAGAATATTCTTTGAAATCTACTCTAACGAGATATATATATGGCAGCACGGGTTCTATGATGAGTATTTTAGGGGAAGGCGAATAGTTTTATAGCAGAAATTGCGTTTTCATTTGACGGCATTTTCAGCGGATTGCGAAAATTATCGTTTTTATCCCGAAAAAAATAGTAAATGTCAAAATTTAAGTGTCTTATTTTTTTATGTTAATGAAGACCTTAGAAAAGGATTTGACTATTTATTTTAAGTGAACAGTGTACATCATTAATTTTACAGTTGAATGTCTTTAATTAGTTAATTAGCTCTAACGGATTAAATTTCCCAAATTTGAGTATTTTGTTCATGTATATATCCCTTAATTTTCAATGTAGTGATCAAAAAAAAAAAAATTATTGCTTGAAAAAATCTGCAGTAAATCATAATGCGGTAGATAAAGGTTAAAGAGAAAAAATTGAAAGTAAGAGAAATAGCTTTTAAATAAAAAAAGCTTGAGGCGTAGAAAGGAGAGACAGAGCGATTTAACTGTATTTCATAACTTTGTAGAGTGCTGTAGAGTTCCACTGTGCATTTGTCCTCGTGCCACATGTGGCACGTGTGCCATATGTTGCCAACCCTTGTTTTAAACCTTTTTCGGATGAACCTGGTTCCTTTGAGCATTTTGCCAATAGTCCTCAGTGCGGAGTAAGAAAGTAATTAATACGAGAAACTTATTTGATATTGTAACTTATATTAAAAGTTTTTTTTTTCATTGTAATTTTTATAGAAGAAAGCAACAACTTTTGAACTTCTAAAGCCACAAATTCAGATTAAAAATTAATTCAAAAGATGTATAATTTAAGAATTATTTGGCAAATGGTTATGCAATATTATTAATTACGATTAACTGTAATGCATTAAAATATTAGTATATTTATATTCTATAGTGTTTTTAAAAAGATATATATAATTAGGAATAAGACTGTATAATATTTAAAAGTTTAATAATTTATACGACCGTGAAAAGGTATTTCATATCTTCATTTTCTAAATGTTACTATTTTTCTTTATATTTTCTTTTTATGTGCAAGAAGTATTTGGTTCTTCTAAGTGACTAATCATAATATTTAATTATTTTCGTCACCATTTACAACCTTGAAATCATATTTTTATGTAGAAAAACAATCTCAAAAGTCTCCACGTGTTAAACTATTTTCTCTTCTCCAATTAAAGTAAACCACATAAATATTTACATGTTTTACATAATTTTTTTAATATTAATGCAAAACTTTTCATTTGTGCAAAGAGTACTGTATACTCATCTGTTTGTGAATCGTTTTATATTTGACTCCTAATTAAAAAGCGATTATAAGATTTTTACATTTTCATCACGTAAGTGAAATAGAAGTAGAGAATATAATAATCATAAATGCTATTAAAAGAATCATTCAATTTCAATACTTTGTAACGAGCTTCTGTTTCATATTACGTGTTACTTCTGATCTAAATATAAATGTATTAAGAGATTAAATTTCATATATATGTGTCAGTTCTTAATGCTTCGTTACTTTCCAATTATTCTATGACCAATTACTTTATGAATTACATATTAGTTATATTATTAAATGTAACAAATTTTTTTATTTATTCATTTCAGCATTTCGTTTTTTATTTAAAGATGTGTAATGCCATTAATTTTAGTTTGAATAATCTTTTTCAGCTGGTGTGTGGGATCCTTACTGTCTCAGTAAATTATTCAAAATCATCTAGATTTTGAAATTACGTAAATTTTCAAAATTTGAAAGTTTATTTTATTGAGAGAAAATTTTCCGATTAATATGCATTTCTCAAATTAATCAAACGTTTTCAGATCAAATATGGAGTAAGCAAATAACGGATTTTCAGATCAAATATGTTTTTAAAAGTTTATCACTGTATGTTTCAAAATATGATTAAATTGCAGGCAATTCCTCGAATTTTCCTTTCTTTATTTAGGTTCTACAGAAAGACAGCAAAATATTCTTCGTCATAAGCTCAAACAGCCTTTTGCAGGCAAAGGCTGACTCGCTGATCCACCTCCAGTTGATCTTATCAGTCACGACGACAATTTTAGAAAAAGTTACTTTTTGGTAGGAAAAGCATCAGCATATCTGTACAGATGGCTCAGTTACCTATAACGTGAAAGTTTTTTAGTTCTCACAGTGTCAGTCCCGCCATTTTTGCCCTATATTTCCTGTAAATTTCATGATTGTAAGGAATTCCCCACTCATTGTTATTTCGAATAGTCCAAAGATTTTGCTTAAGATTTTACTTTCCAAAATGAGCAACTTTTCTTCCGTTGCTTTATTGAGGGTCCAACATTCACTTCCATATAGGGCAGTACACCTGATTAAAGTTTTATATGTGTGGTATATATAAAGTTCTATATATACCTGGTGTTTCTAGAAATAACTTAGACTTGAATTGTTTTCTGAGGCCATGAAAACTTCTATTAGCCAAATGAATTCTATTGTTCCATTCAATTTTCAGATCGTTGCTACATGATATCAGAGTTCCTAAGTATAAGTAAATTGTTTTACAGTTTCAAAAGTATAGTTAACTATCTTCAAAGAAAACAAATCTTGAGATTTATCAGTTGAAATCGAAAACTTTGTTTTGTCCGCATCAATAACAAGTACCATCTCCTTTGCCGCTCTCTAAAGAGCTAAAAAAGCGTTCATAAAAGCAAAATCTATAACTGGAAAAAGGTTGGAACGAGATTGATTGATTGATTGTTTACTAATGTTGCTCTCAGAAGCAAAGCGATGACTTTTGGCTTTATTTTGTACCACGGTCAAGTCATGAGGACCCCCCCCCCCTCTGAACTGGATCCCATTCTCCAAACTTCCACACCACGTAAAAGATGGATGGAAAAGATGCATAATTCGACGTTTCCAAATAAGTCTTCTTTTAGCATTATAAGACTATGAATAATTCACATATTTTGCAAAATATTTTCTTCACTTATGAGTACGATTTTACCAATAATTAATTTGGGAGGAAGGAAATATTAATTTTGTTGTTTGAGTTCTTCACCACGAATATTAAACATCACAGTTTATCACGAACACAAATATAAATATGATGACACATATAATAAACAAGGAACACACAACATATGAATTTAATATCCGGTCATCACGCACAGTAAATCAATCAGATCTCGCGGATTTTACGGGGGAAAATTGCGATCACGCAGGTATTCTTGCTAAAAAAAACAGTTCTGCTCCAATTCAATAAATTCTAATAAACACGTTCTTTGCACTGAAACTAAAATAGTGTAAATATACGAGAGAAATTATGAAATTTATATTTAAATCAAATTAACCATAGTAAAAATTAGTTCTATTAAACAACACAAAAATTATGAAATGAAACTAATCAATGAAAATATGTATTCTTTAGAAGGAAAAGCCTTTGATAATATATAAAAAAAATGTTATTAAAAATACTTACACTACATATGATTAAATTAAATTAGTAATCAATATGATAAAAAAGTTAAAATATGGGAAATATATGTGTGACGGGTCTATCCGCGTTCCTTCAACTAATAATCTTCTTAAGGAATTTTGGGTCTTTAAAAATTATTCTATTATAAACCTTCCACCGAAGAAGAAAATACGAGTATGTAAATTAACCCTCCAAGCGGTCTGCACGTAAAATTCCGCCATTCCAGAGATGCTTTTTCTGCCTTCAAGCAAGATTCCCAAAAGCGGCCGAGCCGCATTCTTAAAAATACAGCTCAACCGCTTTTGAGAACCCCACCTGAAAGCAAAAAAATATGTGTGGTGCATTTTTGAAACATCTCCAGAATGACAAGATATTAAGTGCAGACCGCTTAGAGGGTTAAGACTTTATATAAGGATTAAAACTTTCAAGTTAGAATGAGAGAGAGGTTAGACTGTTGACGGATAGCAGTAACAGATTAAACGTGAAGTGACGCGTGAGTACTTCGTAGCTTATTTATGTAAAATTAATATTGATGATTTGTCAATTAGTAATTAAATTGGATTAGGTCGCTTGGAACTAGAAGGTATATTGCCTGGACGTAAGTGATCCGATTTATTAAGACTTCTCGTATCTCGTCTACCACGCTATTGCTTTCCATATTTAGTAGTTGGTGCATCTCTTAACTCGGTTAATAGAATTTGTGTTGTTGTTCGTAATAGTAAATAAATAGAAGTTATTTTTTGAATATGGCTAATCTTCCTTCCAACTCTTCCATACTAATGAACGTCTCGGGGAGACCATTACATATGTGTATTGTTTATATGTGGGAAAAGCATGAGAGATAAGTGACCAGACTTGAAAATGAAAAGAAAAAATATGAACAAGTGAGAGATTGTTTCATTAACATCATAGTACTATAAAGCAAAATGATTGTTACTGGCAACGTACCTCGTAATTTTGAACCTTGGTCAAGTGACGAAGACAACATTTGAACTGGCACCCTTTCTCACACTACCACATCAACGGGAGGACTGTGAGCCTCAACAGATTTAAGGTGCATCAGCTCCTATGCACGGCTGGCTGGTGTTCAGTGGCACTAGGGATTGAACTCATTACACACCGGCTACAAATTCATGATCATATCCATTAAGCTACAAAACTATTGTAAGGGCGCCCCCTTGGGTGCCCTTCTCCTAGATTATCAGCGTGAATTAGAGGTGTAGGAATAAATGAAGAACCAGAAGCTGCCATAATCTTAATATTACTTTATTAAGATCTTAACTTAAATCAATAACAGATTAGGTAATAATATGATATGTGAGAGAATCTACAGTGGCTAAACACACAATATATAATAAAGAAATAACGTAACTCGGACCACTATCAATAACTAACTCGCCTAAGCTCAATTTCAATGTAGACACAGATCCGAATATTAAAATGGTAACTCCTACCTTAATGTCCAACGAAACAGCAATCTATCTGATCTTAGCTGAAGTTGCGATTCACTGGCGTAGAATAGTATCTACCTTGACTAAAGGCTCTCTGTCACGGGTAACCAACCTCTCTTGACTGTCTCTTAACTTCGCGAAATACTCTTCACATTTGCAACACGGACTATCATAACACTCCCCAAATGCCACATCGCTTACTCTAAACTTCTGTTATTTAAAAGCTTCCTAATTTGCATCTTTCATTCACGTTTTACTTCTCGGGTTGGTTGGAAAAGAATTGCCATTTATTCTGGACCCAAAGAACCCAAAAGGACATGTTAATGAAAAAACGAGTGAGCCCGTCACACTATAAACTAAGACATATTTCCAGGGCCAAAAGGGAAATATCAATTAACTATTCTTAAGATTTAACTATATGTGTATATGTATAATATATACACATACATCATATTTACTCGAATCTAAGCCGCACTTTTTTCCAAAGTTAATGCTACTGAAAATTCGGTGTGGCTTAGAATCGAAGGAAAAAAATCGTTGGATGGGGCAATTAGAACAATTACAGGGTCATGTATGTATTTAAAAGTTTATAATATAGAAAAAGTAACTAATTATTCACTTCTTATGAGTCTTCATTTTAAATTTATTTTAATTTCGTTAAATTAAATATCGATAAACCATTTTACACTCTTTTTCATTTTTTGCAAAAACTTGCTGAGAATTTGGGGTGTGGCTTAGAACCGATGGCGGCTTAGATTGGAATAAATGCGGTAATTATTATTTATAATATATGAATAAATATAATAAGTTATCTATTAACTCAATCCCATTGATAATTAAGTGGTAACAGTTTCTATTTCCTATAACGTAAAACTGAAAGGCATTACTAAAAAGTGATATTGCGCCTTGCAATATGAATTGGATTGATATTTTTTATTCTCCGTATTTCTCCCTCATATATAGCCTCAAAAAAAAATTTCTCATGTACTGAATGAAAAATAAATATTATTATCAATAATCAAATTCCACAAATAAAAATTCGAACAGAAAATGAATAACCGATGATTTATGCATTCTTTTTAATTAAATACGATTCTTGACCAAAAAGAAAAAAGAATAGCAAGCTATTTTTCTCGTAATTCTAAGATATGTTCTCTTAGAAACACATCCGTTTCTGTTCTATCTGAGATGATCCGTTTACGGAACGTTTAACAATTTCCTTTTTTTCGTTCAACCGATGAAAGATACGCACAGCGTGGAGACATCTCTAATGAGTGCGGAACATTAAACACAATGCGGAGGCTTTTTAAAACACAAAACCCCTCGGTATCCCGTAAACCCGGGGTGATTTCCACTCAACCAATAAACAAAGGAAACGCATAAAGAACTTTCCTGAACTATTGTCATTCATCTCTTGATTTTTATGTGGAACCACGAAAGAGTGTGGAGCAGGAAAAAAATTTTTAAGGTTAACTCGGAAAGTTCCTCAAATTACCCCGACTTGCAAAGGATACTTAATATCGAGTGAGTTTCGAGACACTCATTAAAACGGTTTTATCGGCGTCTTGCTCATTAACGGAACACCAGCCAATTAAAGAAAAGTGGCTCCGGTATCACAGATTAGTTCCGCAGATGTCGTTTTGCCGAGCTGTAATCACTAACTCCGGTACAATCCTGTGAGCCCTTAAAGCGTTTTAAGTAGCTTGTAAGAAATTTTACACCTTTTCTTCTGTAACAGCTGGTGCAGACGTTCAAACGGGATGTTTTAAAACTACGTTTTTGAAAATGGCGATTATTCGAAATTGAATGGCTGGCTGTTGGTTGGAAGAATGAGGTTCAATTAATCTTCGAGGATCTCCTGTTATAACCACTTATCATGCGTTTTGAGATAAGTGAAAAAAAATAATAAAAGTTTAAAAGAAGCAATTTTCATTTCATTAGACGAGATTTTCATAGTTTGAAGATATTTTATTGTTTTGGGTAGTTATATAGAACTCCTTTATATTTTAGTACCAAGGTTTTTGTTCTTCTGTAATAATTTTTACTGTTTGTTGGAACATGTGTTGCCCGTCCATTGGAATCTTGCCAATTCCAGAAATGAAATGGCGAAGAGGACAATTAGTATTCTAGATGAATCTGCGATAAAAGCTGTACCATTTTCTATTTTATTAATTAAATTATGTCAAAGATATGGCTGAAAGGATCCTATATGAATTCTCTTTTTAATCGTCAGATTTAAACGAGTAGTTGACATTCGTTTTTAAATAAATTTTTATTCTAAAACCTTCGCGAAATTTTAAGCTTTTTTATTTCAATTATAATGCTTTTAAATAAATGTGTGTGCTTCTAAAATTTTTAATTACACCATTTCTATCTATGTAATTTAATTAGATGTATCAAATTATGTTACAAAAAAAAAAATCTCAGAAAAATCCTAAAGAACGTTTTAAAATAATTTTCAAATGAATTAGGGGCATTTTTATATATTCTAATAAAGACTTCATTTCTTCATAATTTGAATGCTAATTTAAACGATCTTTAAGCGCTTTTTTTATCTTTATTTGCATTTATTATTATTATTATTTCAGTCATAGTTCTTGACTAGAAATCTACCAAACTTAAAACAATTAATATATCGGAAATAGCAATAATAATTTGCATGAATATTAAATTGGTTTAATTACTTCAATAAATCTTGAACGTCTTTATTTATAAAACTGTTCTTATTTTGTTTGTCCCTTGTCTTTTTCCCAATAGATAATTAATTATTTTTCTAAATTTCCATTAAGATTTATTCATTTACATTGAAGATTTAAACACCTGATCTTTATCATATTTAATTTGAAAGTAATAAAATAAATTTTCAACCCCCTACTGTATTTATAATCAATTTATTAGAATAAATAACAAGAATTTTTTAGTGATATTGATCCAAGCTGTATAGCAATTTAATCCCATCTATTTTTTTCTTGTAGATTAGGTTTGTACAATTTTTCTTGAGCATATCAATGCTGAATACTTACGTATTTACCTTCGATCAATTCAAAGATGTCACCAAATGCCACGATATACAGCCAACAGTGAAAACCGTTCCTGCGCACGGTCGAACACAATAATAATAATAACGTTGACAGCATTGGCGATGCCTTTTCGTTTGGCGAAGTTGGTCATTGATATAATACGTAAGCACTCAATGATGCTACTCCAAAAATTTCTATATGATTTGGATGGAATACCGCTAAAAAACGAAATTTTGTACTTGGATAAAAGGGAATATGGACTATACCATTATATTTTACTTTGTAAAATAGAATTAAATATAAATCTCCTAATAATTATTTTAAAATTAAAGAAATTGTGATTATTAAAGAGTATGATGCTCCTCTTTGGATGATGTTCCAGCATATAAGTCTTTATGTAAGGTATTTAAATATCATTTAAACAAAAAAGGATGATGTGGTAAAAAAAGTAGTAACTCTTAGAATTGCTAAAAATCTCTTTAAAAGACCAATTCACAAAACTCTGTAAACTTCCACAACATTACGAATAATTTCT
Organism: Trichonephila inaurata madagascariensis; assembly: GCA_019973955.1. Lineage (NCBI taxonomy): Eukaryota > Metazoa > Arthropoda > Arachnida > Araneae > Nephilidae > Trichonephila > Trichonephila inaurata. The sequence continues at coordinate 229,099 of BMAV01011905.1, read as the reverse complement.
TAATAAGTAGGTGTATTATAAGGTCCACGCGTGTTTCAAAAGAAGGTGTTATATATATGTTACCGTTATAGTGTATAATTCAGTTATTTCATAGAATAACTAGGTATTTAAGGAAATAACTAGACAAG
>BMAV01011905.1:210065-228571 GCA_019973955.1 Trichonephila inaurata madagascariensis | reverse complement strand
GTTGTGTCAATATTTGGGACTGTTTCAATGGAAATTAATTTTTGATGACATATGCTGAACTGATATCTAGAGTACAATTGCTTCATTCGGCCATCTCAAGTTCCTAATCTGAAAATTCCTTCCCAAAGCAGCTAGAACCGGTTCAAAGAACTTTCTATTGCCGTATTTCATACTTAAGTTGTGACATAACCATCTGTCGATAGCTATGTCTTGGGGGTTCCGCGTAAGTTAGAGGTGTGGGATTATCCCGGAAGGATGAGACATTCTATAATTCTTAATATGACTTTTATTAAGAATTTAACTTAAATTACTTATATAACGAACAAACTTATATTAAGTGAGAATAAACCAAAGTACGCCGATTTAATTAAGTCAGATCGCGCAATTAGATCACTTATCAAAATATAACTAATTATCTGCCTAATCTCGATTCAATATTATACTAGCGTTCAGAATACAATCTTCCTACCTTGGAGGAATAATCATCGATCCAATCAACTTCAGATATTCAGGGTAGGCGCGAGTGCAATAGTATGCACCTTGTACAACGGGCGGGATCTCCGTGATTCCTGAGTAGCCGTCTAATCACACTTCCACCTGTTCCGAACTAAGCTTTCTCTAAAACTGCCATCCTTGCTCACTAAACTTTCTATCCTTTTAAAGGTTATCTTATTTGCATTGTTGCTTCGTTTTTACTTCTTGGATTTGGGTTGGAAAAGTTTTGCCATTAATCGTGGCCGTCAAAGAACGTAGGAGTTATGTTAGAAGAAGAACGCGAGAGATGTCACAAAGTGATCAAGTAAACGTTATTCTATAGAATACCTAGTTAAATCGTAGAATTCAATAATTTAATATACTTTAACTGACTGATCTGGTTATATCTTGAAATACCTAGTAATTCTATAAAATAACGGATATCCTGTTTTAATGGTAATATATATATTCTGTCATTCAATTTGATTAATGTTAAATAGGAAATAAACGAGAAAAGAGACGGTATGTCAGAGATGTCTATTACTTATTATAATCAGTAAGCGACATCAGTTCTGAGGCAAACTAATAATTATTAAGTTTTTTCAGTTAAATACTTAAAAGATAATATAACAATGAGAATATAAATAGTACACCAAATAAGTAACCAGAATTTCTTATAAACCTGTAAGGTTTTCGCCCGTGGGTGATACCTTACTTCTAAGTTATCTTCGTGACCTAGAGGTGTGGAAGTGAATGAAGAACCAGGCGTTGCCATGATCTTAAAATGTCTTTATTAAGATCTTAACTTAAACACTAACAATGATAATGTTTATATTATAACTTAGCGAATATGAGGTGAAAAAACACACAATACGTATTACCAAATAAGCGTGATCTTAACCACTATATTTAACTTTCCCGTCTACTCCTAATCTCTGTTTATATCACAGTTACTAATAGATACTAGAATTATCCTACTTTAATCTCTTGTTTAACCGCAATCCTCTCGGATTCTAAATATCTTTTGGATTATCTCGCGTGGAATAGTATCCACCTTGACTTGATCGCTCTATCACGGATAGCTTCACACTCAATGACGACTATCTTCTCTTCCTTCAGTTCACGCGCTTAAACTCAGACTAGCATAATCACTTCCCAATAGGTCATCCGCTTACGTTAAACTTCTGCTATTTAAAAAGTTTCCAATTTGCATATTCACGCTTCGCTTTTGGATTTGGTTGGAAAGTATTGGCCTTTTTCATCCCCAAGGAACCCAAGAGGAGTTTTTAGTGGAAAACGCTATGAGCCCGTCTCAAACCTAAATACGATGGGTATTATATTTTCAAAAAAAAGGTGAAATTCAAACTGATTAAAAACTAAAAGGGATTATAAAATTCTACGACAGTAACTTTATTTGAATTGGCTAATTCATTTTATAGCCACCAAAAACAAAGCAAATCATTCTTTATTAACCTTTAAATGTATTGCAGCCCATCGCAATAACCCTAACCTTAAAAACAACTTTCATATTGCTCACCATCAAGGAAAAACGAATACAGTTACGAATGCGCAACCCGTCGCAGAAATATCTTTGGAGTGGAATTGTCGAATGCAACAAAATAAACTACAATGAACATTCAGTTTCTCTCTTTTATCCGCCAGCCACATTATCTTCTTCCCTCACCTCGTTTCAAATTCAAAATGGACGTGACCAGTCTCCTTAAACTGCTCTATAATAGAGATCATTGAAGATACTAAGACACGCTCTCTTGCCATTTCGGATTACATCTTAAGGTGAAGCGAAATATATATATATATATATATAAAGAACTGTATACCTTAATAAACAAAATAAACTCGCTACACTTTTTTGAGTTCAATTTTCTTGCGACTCACGTTTATACTTTTCTCATTGAAACGATTTTCTTTGAAGGAATTCGTAGTTAAACCAATGAAAATGGGAGATAGTTACGACGCTAAACTTCTCTTTAGGGCCTATATCGTGAAGTATGAAACGATTTATAAGAGATTAGAACTATTAACTTTTGCCGAAATTGTTTTGATTGTCAGTTGGAAATCGTTATAGAAACGCGTCATTTTTTTTAAAAAAAATTGTGTAAATTTGTTTTTATTATGATTCTTTTTTTGATGAAAGAGATTAAATATATTTATTTTGTGAAAAAAATAAAAAAAAAAAAAATGATATTATTATCTTCTCATATTTTTCAAATCTCGAAAGATGAGTCAGCTAGTGTTCCTATTTAAAATAATTTGAGATTTTAATGTTAACACACACACACATATATATACAGATGAAGGATCCTAATGTGGTCCATCAACAGTGGCATAACGTACACCCCCGCATTGCGAGGGGGCCCAAAGCGTGACTGATTCCACGTGTGTATTTAACCACTTTTTAAAATAGTAAAGGTAAAATTTGACTTTGCAGGGGGGCCCTAATAATCTCCATCACGCCACTGTCCATCAAAATATCAATCACATCATAATACTGCCGCCATTACTTTATACCCATCAGCTGTGCACCCGTGTGCAAGGATCTCTGTTGAAAATCGGCGTACTCGCATTCGTCTGTCGAACGAGTGATTCGTCGGGCCAAGAGACTTTCATCTATTCTTCTATGGCTCAATGAATATGTTCCAGGGCCCATTGCAGGCACTGTTGACAATGGGGAGCTGTCAGCGCAAGGACGTGATGCGGGTACCTATGCAGAAGATCCATATGCAGAAGTGTAAGCTACACTATGTGTTGAGACACAATGTTTGGGCCATCACTATTGCAATTGCAGGTGATATTAGCTGTTATAGCCCTTCGGTCATGATGAACAATGTGAATGAGTTTCACTCTCCTCTGGGATCAATACACTGTGATCGGTGACTCATAATTCAATAAACACCATTTTCGATAAATACCCCCAACGGCTGCACATGAGCAGCCTATCAAATGTGCTGTTTCTGAAATCGATGTTCCCAGGCGTTGAGCCTCAACGATTAGACCTTTACCAAAATCTGATAAATAAGCTGCTTTTCCTATTATGTAGTTTAACACTTTACGTGTAAAAATACAGTGAATGGGGTTTAAATGACGTAACGTACATCCCCGCAATTCCCCGCATCGTGGGTGGCAGCAGGATTCTAAGGGGTCCTAAGCCTGACTGATGTTACGTTTATACTCTTTGTAAGATCCAGCTTGGAGCACCAAATCTGACTTTGAAGGGGTGCCCTAATGTTATCCGTTACGCCACTGTAATGTTTATATACACTAGCATCAGCCAATAGTGTGGCGTGTTCTAAGCTATATATATACTTCTATATAACGTTTGTACTATAGAGCTATTAGCTGATTTTGTGATTTATTATGCTTGTCAATTAAAGATTCTGTCTTGCGATCTGGTACTTCACCCTTCTACTCCCACTATACTCAACGTCAGCACATTGAGATTTAATTTGCAAAACTCATTATTATATTCGAAGGTCTTAAATTGAGTGAACATTTGGACCTATGAATTAAATTGCGTTTCATTTATTGTAAATTAATAATTTTTTAGACGCTAAACCAACTGCAATCCTGTTGTTAAATAAATAAACTAATCAAGATTTGAAACGATTATAGTTAAAATATTTTATGGGAGTTAAAAAACAGAGAGTAGACAGAAAAACATTATTATGTTTGTAATTGTAACGTGTGAGGAAAGGAAGTTTGATACTACAATATTACTGTTACGATCGTGCAAAGACTGGTGAATAGTGGGAAATAATAATATCATGATAAACGTAATAATAAAAGTATTACTATGTTTGTCTTGGTAATTTTGTAAAATAAGCTATATTTTTGTAAGAAAAGCGTAATATGAAATAGCGAATGCTTACTATGTATTTTATCTGAAATATATGCTAGAACAAAAAGATATGCGAATATCATTTGAAAAAAATCTTATATTTTACTTAATTTCTCTTTTGTTGCTTCATTATAAATTGCTATTTACTAAATTACTGTATTATTTACTTACTATTTACTACTACATTACAAATTACTATTACCACTAGAAAATATTTACACAGAACGATGTACGTTAATCGAATACTTTTGTTCAATCTGAAAATTACGTAAAAACGCATGTAAATTTAAGCATCCATTGCTTAGTCGTCCACTGCTTTCCATAAGGTTTAACTGTCGAAAATTTCTTCTTCATAATTCATCTAATGTCTAATCAGGAAAGTAGATTTTGACTTTATAAACTCCTTTTGCTTTTAAATTTTGTTTTCAAAAATGTGAACAACCTTTTTTTAGGAACAATCACACTTGCGTTCACATTTTTCAAAAAGAAAAAAATTTTCTTTTTCTTTTTTCCAACTCCCGAACATAAGGTTTTCTAACAAATTTTCTCTTCAAACGGTAAAATCCAACTTGAAGAAATTTATATTTTTGTAAAAATCCAGTTCTTTTTGTTTTTGTGTTTGAGCGTGATATAATGCTCAGCATTCTTTAAATTACTTACTTAGTTTTATTTTTAAGGTTGAAATGAAGCATGTTTTTCTTATAGAATTCAATATTTAATCTTTTTTTTATTATATTATTATTTTTATATTTATGAAGAACACCACTTATGATTTTTAAAAATTTTTGATAGTAAAACTGAGTAAAAAAAAGGCTTCAAAGTTTAATCGAGCCATTATATTGGAGAGTTTGTGAGTTCTCTAAACAGAGAAGAGAAAGTGAATTTATATGTTTTATTATTATTTTATTTATTATTTTTTATAATATTCATACTTCCTTTTTTTTCCAAGAGAAATATTTTAAAAGAAAGAACTGCATTTGACAGTAAGAAAAGGTACTTAACTTGAATGAACAGTTCAACAGAATGTATAAGCTCCTCTCAAATTTAAAAAAACTAATATGAAAATGTATACCCTAAAATCTCAGAATTAGGCTCCACTTCTTTCCCTTAAAAACCTGTAAATTTAAGGTGTTTTAAAGTTAAGAGAAAGCGCAAATTTATTTTTTGAAGTGAAATTTTAAAATGTGAACTCTTTTTCTGATGCTTTTTTCTGGGGGCGGGGTGAGGGGAATTACACTTTAAAGAATGTTTGAAATTCTCATTTGGACCAAATTTCTCCTAAGAACCCCAATTTTATTTTGTTAAAAAAAGACGGATAAATAAACAATAACATTTCCAATTAAATGGATCCATTTTAAAAGACAGTGCAAGAATATATGACTTGTTCCAAAAATTAATTAATTGGATGTAAAATGTTGAATAGAATACGCAAAAACAAAAAGGAATCAAAATTATGCTTAAAATACAAAAGAAGCGTACAGTTCTTATAAACAGTTATTGCATCATGACCCACAGATAATTTAGAAATACTTTTTTATTGCTGTTTTATGTACTATTTCTTAGGGATAAAAAAGAATTTGCATGCTTAAAATTATGATACGTATATTTATTGAATCATTAATGCATCATAGTTTATTACCTCTTAAATCACAAATTTAATGATTAAGCTGACTCAAAAGTGTCAAATCAGAATTGTTGATTTTTCAATTCCTACTATTAGTTCACTCTCTCCTTATATATATATATATTTACTTGTATATATATATATATACATCTTGTTCAAATTTTCAATTGTTAATAAAGTACTTTCTATTAATCCATTGAAGTTTAAATTATTTTCTTAAACTTGTAGTGGATGACACTTGATATTAATACAGTTTTTTCAAATATTATTTCATTAATTGAAGTTTAAAAAATTAATAAATAGTAATAAGCAAAAATAATAGTCCAACATCATATGTAAAATGGAAATTTGTTCGCTTGTGTGCCTGTTGCGCAATGTATAACGCGTTGGACTTATACTTCAAAAAACGTGGGTTCGAATTCCAACTGGGGTGGCCTAATTTCTGAGAATGTGATTCCTTTTTTATTGCACTAATTTATTAGAATAATTAAATTTTTTATGAATAAATAGTAACAAACAAAAAAAATAGTCCAACACCATATATAGAAAGGAAAAATGGAAAATTAGAAGGAAAATCGTTTTTTTTATTTTGTCACTTAATATTGTGATTCTGTCATATGTATACACATATTTATATTTATTTATTTAATAAAAAGTAACTAAATTTTTTTTCTTAGTTGATCTGAGAAGGAATTGAATTAAACAGATTTTTATATATATTACTTGTTTATTATATCAATTAGGATATGTACGTGCAACTCAACTTTACTCAAAGAAGTTAAGAGTCTAACATTTCAAATGTTTTGATCTATAAACTAACGAAACGTTCATTCATGGCTATATGTCTGTGATGTATAGAAGAAAAAGTTGGTTTAATAACAGTTATAATTTATGTTAAACTTATCAAAACTTCAAATTTTTTTAAATGTTTAGCAGCAGAAAATATCAAAATTTCAAAAGCTCATTTGAAGTTTATTGTTAATTAATACACAAATATTCTAACTAAATATATTTAATTGCCCCCATTATTGGTTTTCAGCGTTTTTTATTTGCATATCTCTATTAAATCTGTGAATGTATAAATTAATCCTTCTGTTTTCAAAATGACTCTGCTGAAGTCTACACTTATATCCCGTCCATAAATGTCCATGTAAATGATCAAAAATAAAGAAAAAAATTAGGAAGAAAAAATTTTAATCAAACAAATACAAACCGCAAATTAAATTTTATAATATTCATAATCAAAATGTAAGTACAACTCTGTTATAAGACAAAGTAAGTAAATATTTAACGAGCTTTCAATGTATATATTCATTCCGGTGTATTACACGAACTGTCATAAAATGCGCTTCTTTACTTCCAAGCTATATTCGCTTATAACACGTTGTGGCAAAGTGTATTCGGAGGACAGAACCTGCAACCTATGGATTTGTAAGCCCGTAACATACCACATGACAAAAGTGATCCCCTGTCCAGAGGCTGTTATTGGCTTATGTAGATAATACCGCTGCAGTACTCCCCCACCAGTGTATCGGTGGATTGATGAACGAACGAGATATATGTTGTTATGGCGAGCGTGTGAGTTGATGCTGTTGCGTCAAGTGAGTCTGACGACTTTCGTTGCTCTTCTTGCGGATAAAGGGCGCTACGACGGATCAGGAAGTTTTATTTTTCTTTTCAGCCAAGGTCACCAATGTCGGGGATAGGGTATCTAGTGAATAGAACCCACGACCTACGGATTTGTAAGCTCGTAACATACCACTAGACAAAAGTGATCACCCTTGTTCGAAGGCTGTTACTGGCTTATGCAGATAATACCGCTCAGGGGCGTAGCTACTGCCGTATCAACGACGCGGGGCTCCCAAGCCGCAGGGCCCCCATTACGTATAAGAATATGATCATAAAATGTCAAAAGGTCCCAAATAGGGGCCCCCAAGGAATTTTGATACGGGGCCTACTCAGGACTAGCTGCGCCACTGATACAGCTATACATGCACCTTTATTTTTTTTTTATGAAGGAACCTGAAATGTACACGTGGAGTGCACTTGACTTTAAAAGTAATTTATTCAAAGTATTAATCAATGCATATAGTTTATTGAGATATTTGCAATGTATCATATTCTGCATTATGTATATGTTACCGTTAAAGCTTGAAATCCGTTATTTCATAGAATTACTAGGTATCTCAAGAAAGAACTACACAAGTCAGTTAAAGTACATAAAATTGTTGAATTCTATGATTTAAATAGGTATTCTACAGAATAAAGATTACTTGTGATCGCTAAAGTATGAAATACGTCACTCGAAAGTTCTTTGAACCGCTTCTAGCTGCTTTTAATTAGTTTTGAACCACTTAAATAATAATTGTGTAATAAAAACAATTATACACTAGATCTCAGTTAGTATATATGAAAGAGAATTAATTTCCATTGAGAAGAAGTTCCGAATATTAACACAATGCTTCGATCTGTTACAACAGCTCAAAGTTGCGTCACTGGACAAGGATTTGAAAAATGCTCGTGTAAAAAAATGTGTAATTGTAAGAAATGTGTTTGTTTCAAAAATAAAATAGTATACAATGTAATTCACGCACACACACTGTGGCGCTACAGCCCATGAGGGCCAAGGCCTACTGTTCCCAACTCAGTATACGTGACCTTGGGTCTTGAGGTGCATGAACAGATGTTCCGGTCAGATGGTAAGTATGACGCGAAACCTCCAGTGTTAAGTTCCCAAGCAAACTTAGTACTCATTTATCGATCCACTGAAGGGATGAAAGGCTGAATCAGCCTTGCCCAGCCCGGGGTTTGAACCTCGGACCTGTGGCCTGTAAGAGCGATACAGTAACCACTCAGACATTGGGCTTACAATGTGATTCAAAGTGTCAAAATTTACATTAATATTCCCTTAACATTTTTGTTTGAAAAAGTTTACACGTTTTAAAGAAGCAACGGTTTTTCTTCCCAGCATGTAGCTTTTTGATAATACTTAAATATAACTATTTCTGCAACATATTCTTTTTTTGTCTTTCTGTTTAAGTAATGTTAGCAGTATGAGCAATAGTAAATTATATCCTCTGCTTTTCTTATTATCTATCAATAAAACGTTCGCAATAACGGATAAAATGTATTTTTCGAGAGATTTCAGATATTCATGATCCATTAGTTTTTAAAATAACTTTGAAATTGTTTATTTTTTATTTTAACAGGCTGTCATTTGTTATTTCTTAGAATAACTAGTTATTTTATTGAATAACTAGGTAAAGTATGAAATTTTTCATCTATTATATACTTTAACTGACTTGTCTAGTTATTTCATGAAATACCTAGTTATTTTATGAAATAACTGAATTACTTTAATGGTAACATATATATTGAAAATATATTGATATATTTATTTTCTATATATTGTATGAAATATTATATGAAATGTTCCCTTGATCATTACTAATTATTTTTTGTTTTGTATTTGTATCAGTGTAAAATTTTGTATTCTTTTAATAACTTAATTCCCCAGGAAGCACCATTTTATTTTTCCTTTTTCGCACCGTTCCACGTATCCATCAGGAAACGACGGTATTTTCTTTTCCTTTTTCTATCCCAAACCTGCATATTTCCAAGTTAACTAAAAGACCTTCTTGTGATATCACACATATATTTTTTCTAGAATGAAAACGATCGATGCGCGTTTTGGAACTCGAAAAGAAAAGTAATATTCGCTCAGTATCCTTGTTCGAGCAAAGAATTCTGTGAAGCAGGGCGACGAAAATAAACAAAAAGATCTGTTCTTTACATAAACGGGAATCTTGCTTCCTGAATTCTCTGTGCCTCATTAAGCGAAGGAAATCATTTTGCTGTCCCTACAGAAAACGGCGATGACTTCGCAGAAGTCGGAAAAATCGTCGCCTGCCTCGGCAAAAATGATGATAAATGTACCTAAAATCCGTTAAGATATCTGCCAAGTCATACTGAGAAGAATGATGTTTAAGGATCATTTGATGTTGATTTAAATCGGGAGGTAAGGACCGGAAGTGTGGAATTGTCGGAACGGAAATTGAAATACAAGACAGGGAAACATTGCCAAGAATTTTTTTTTTACCATTAATCAAACAGGAAAATACTTTGCCCGTATTGTATCGCAAATATGATTCAATTTTATAAACAATGATGCTAATGTGTATATAATCTTGACATTAAACTGGTTTCACTTTAGGAGCTGAACTGAAAGAATAAAGTCGGGGAAAAACTGAAAGAATAAGAACTGAGTAAAAAAACTGAAAAACACTGAACTGAACGGAAAAATGTTTATCAAAATAAGGAAATAAACCGATATAAAAGCAGAAAAAAGTAAGTTTCTCATCCAAATCGAATTTGTAAAATATATAGAGAGTGTTGGATAATATATACCGTAAAATCCGGCGTATAACGCGCACCCATACTTTAAGGCTGCATTTTTTTTATTTTTAGGTATATTCGCCGTATAACGCGCACCCCCTTTTTTAGGAAGGAACCTGAAGTGTACGTGTGTAATTTTGTTATGTTTTGAAGTCATTTATTCGAGATATCTCCAGAATATGAAAAAATAATATACTTTTAGCACTACAACACTTTAAGTTCATTAGAAATGTTATTTGTTTTAAATAAACAGTATTCCGATCTAAGTAAAAGTCTTAATTTTTTTCTACGCTCATCTTATTTTTTTATTTTTAAAGCTCTCACTGTTATACCCGGCGTATAACGTGCACCCTTAAATTTCGATCTTATTTTTTGTGTTAAAAGGGCGCATTATACACCTGATTTTACGGTAAGTTGATATTATGCAACATTGATAGGATGTATCAACTTGGATATTGGATATATATTGAGTTGGATAATGTATTAGAGTAGAGAGACTCTCAATTTCACAATTTGTTTCATACCAGACACTACGAAAAACACTAAAAAAACAATTGTGTCAACTTTGATTTTTATTTTAAAAAAAATAAATATTTACATAAATTATTCTATTTACAAAATCATCAAACATATAAAATAAACAACCAGAAAAAGTTTAACTTTATATTGAGTTTAAAAAAAGCCTTAGCATTTAAAATACCTGTTTATCATGAAAAAGAAACACCTCAGGAAAAGCCATTTAAAGTTTTAAAGGTCCGCAAAATAAATGAAAGTGCTAACTGCAGACATCACGTGTTCTAGTTTCGGTTTTTGCTTCGACATACCATTAAAAAAGGCTAAATAAGGGGCTAAATAATGTAGCTAGAGTTACGAAGTTTTATAAAAATATTGCACAATTAAAATGAGGTAATAAAAAATCGATACTTTGATCATTTTAAGGATAATGTGTCTCCTAAAGATTTTTTTTATTAATAAAAGCTTTATTATTGGGATTATTGATAATATTTTGTTAAATAGTTTCCAATAATTTATCAGAGGTAGCAATGTATGTCTCAAAAACTATAACTACAGCATGAAAAATAAATGAATTCTTGTGAAATTAGGCGTTAAAAATATATGAAAGCTTAATTTCTGGTAGATTTATACCTGAACTAGTAGATATATACATAATTTCTTAAATAAAGCTAAAATATGATGATTAATTTCTCTGTCTCATAAACTACATTTATAAGAAATTATTTTTGTTTGAAAATCATAAATATACAATCAATAATAATATATTAAATTATACTGTAACTTTTTACACCAAAAAAAAATCTTTACACGTGGAAGAATGATGGCCTTGTGAATTCTTAACTTGAAAAAAAAAGCATCTGTTAAAAATAATTGATGAGGTTATTGTATTTGTTATAATGATACGTTTTAGATTTTAAGTATAAGAAAATAACAGGAATTTCAAGTTAAGTATTTAGAAGAAATACCAAAATTCTCATTTCTTATACACTAAAAAAATCATTCATAAGCGGTAACGGAAGAACAACTGCAATTTTTATATTTTAAACATTTAATTTCATGTTCTTAACACAAAAAATGCAGCTAAATTAATTAAAACGTGTGTATTATTTTATTAAATAAATCAGCTGTTCTTATAAGAATTTCTTATTCTTGCAAGAATTCATTCCTGACAGCGTGAAATATTGGAACATTGCTATTAAGAACAATGTTATTTTACTATTCGTTTTCGTTTACTTTTGAAAAAGTATAATTTTTAGTCAGTTTTAAATTTACTTAAGAATACGACACAGATATTTTAGATCTTACGTAAAAGGTCTCAAGAGTTCCAATTAATCACTATTTTTGATACTGAAATTTATTTTATTTTTCATTACTAAGTCGTTATATTGCTACGAAAATGTTGTCTGAGAGAGCTTTCGATTTGGAATTTAGTTTTGTGGAACCACCAGATACACTCTCTACTTTCTATGCGACATGCCCAATTTCTATTGTGATGCTCAATAAGTTGAAAATAAATTTGAAGTATTTTACAGATTCTGGATTTAGTGCGGATGAATTTAAGAAAGAAGAAAACGAAATGGAACTGGCTAAAGAACTTCCTTATCTGTAAGTAAAAAACTATTTAAGAAAAATTTTATGTGCTAAATGTCTTCAAACATTCTGTAAGCAATAACATTATAGTAAATAAAAATTACTTATATATATATAAATTGGTTAGGTATTTCTAAGTTTGCAAATTACTCAGTAATTGTTTCTTCTTTCTTTGAGCATTTTTGTTCGAATTTCTTTCTGAAGAAATCGAAACATTTTTCAAAGATTTTTGTCTACAATTTTATATGGTAATGGATACTTTTTATTCCCTTCTCTGTCAAGTCTAAATTAAAATTTACATGGGCAATTACATTTTTGCGCAAATAAATCTTTAGTAAAATTTACCAAAAGAATCTAATGTAGCTATAATAAACATACACAATTTTTAGAAACGTTAAGGCTACACAGTACCCTAAAAATTTCGTTTTTACGATTTGTTTTCTTTTTTTGCATTTTCTAGCGGCCCATCTCATTGAGAAGCTTGCCACAAAATTTCATATCTGTTAGCAAATTAGTTTTTAAGATATTTGAAATTTTAAGAGCTTATGGTTTTGATTTCGGTTTCATTTTAAAGCATTTTCCTTGTCTTCTTAAATTGAATTAATTAAAAATATTTTTGAGCTTTTAGTTTGAAATGGTTATTAATTCCAATTTTCATTACTAAAATCATTTCTGCTTGATTATGTTTTGAATTTTAAGAATTAATTAAGATTAATTTCATGGCCAATTTTTGCTTTAAAATAGTTTATATAACTTAAAAGCTTTATCATTAATTTTTTCCTGTAGAGAAAATGCCATGGAAAATGCGTTCTCAAGTTGCTGTGAGAAACAATATTTCGAAGAGATGGAATACTGCTGAAAATGATATATTTAAAAATCAGCCCTCTGCTGATTCTGCAATTAGACTTCAGAATACAACTATTCTGAATTTAAATGTTGCAGAAATAACTAAATATTTTATTGATGTACCAAACTGCTTTATACTAAACATATTGCAGTACTATATTTTAGTATTTTAAAGTCGTACGACAAGAGCTAAAACTTACTTAACTGTCCCAATTTAAAACTGAAAAAAATTAAATTCTATCAGCAAACCTGACTATTTTTAGCTTAAGTTAGTATCATTATTATTTTGTACATAAATGCTTTGTGTTTCAAAACTTTTGTGAAAATATTAGGTTAAGATAAAGCTGAATAAACTGACGTCTTAACAAATGCTATTAATATTATGCAAAAATAATTTTTTTTTGAATTAAAAATATTATTTTCAGTCATATTTAATTAAAATAGTGTTTTAATGCAGAACATACACATTGGAAAATAACATATTAAAAAATTATAGCTTTACGGGCATTATAAGTTTTTGTTTTATGACTTTACAAACTTTAAATACGTTTTTCTCAGACTTTCAATTTTGAAGTTATAAGTGTTTTAGAATCCCTAAGGCTTTTTTTTTCCTGTTCAAGATAGAACCTTGAATTTTTTTGTATATACTTCCAAACGTATGTTCTATAAAAGTTAGTATGAATCTAAGGCTGAGATCTCTAGTGATTTTTCTAAAAAATGCTCGATATTTTAAAAATTTTCGTGTTTTTTCCAGGTTTTTCTAGAAAAATAATTATTAAAAATCAACCAGGGAGTAGATTTTCAAATCCACACTAACTTTTGTTTGTAATAACCTAAGAAACATAAATAACTTAAAATGACTAAAAAATTTTAAAAATTGAGTATTTTATAAAAATTTGAAAAAACTTCAAAAATTCTTAAATTTTTAAAATTGTAAAAAAATGGCTGGTCCAACTGACTTTTTACTTACAAATTCAGCTTAATAATATAATCTAAATATAAAACATCAATTATTTTTACTGTAACTGTCTCCAAAATAAATTTTTGAAAAAGGGTACCGTGTAGCCTTAAACAATTTTTTACCAAGTGAAACATTAATTTCTACATTGTATAAATAACTCGGGGGTGGGGCACCACCTAACGGTGAATCAACCACCATTATACAAATTATGCAATTGTTGATACTCATTGCTAAAAATTGGTCTTTTTTTTTTTTGGCGGCTTGGCGTAATAAATAAATTTATTACAGCATCGCAAACAACTTTTTTATATAGAGAGAGATATAAAATTTTGAAATGTTTTAAATATTGTTATTTTTAGAAGAATAAGATCCCATTATTAAATCAGAATTCTTTTAAATTATTTTGCGACACATTTGTAGCTTTTATTAGCATTACAGTCATTGACTAAGTAAAAATCGGATAGCAATAGTTATTTGTATTAGTAATTTCGTCAATTAAAATTTTAAATTGTCTTCTTAAGAAAATTCTTTACAAAAATATTTTTTTTAAATGAACAGATGAAAAAATATTAAAAATTTTAAAAATAGACTAATAACGGAACAAATTGAACAAAATAGTGTCTCTGTATACATTTTTTTAATTCCCTTTAACAAATGAGATAATCATAATTTGAATTAACATTTCCTTTTCTTCTTTGTATTCATCATATATAAATATAAAAAAGAGTTATGCTCCCTTTAGTTTCAAGTTTATATTGAGAATTTCCACATGTTTAGTGTTCATAAAAAGTCTTCTCTAACTAAATAAAAATAAAAACGAAATTTTGGATTCAGATGTAGACAGGAATAACTTAGCTTCTTTTTTTAAACTAATGTTTGAGTTTTACTGGAAATGTTGTGTTTTTAAAATCAAACGAAAATATATTTCTAACGTGGTAAAAATTAAATGTGCATCTGTTTTTATAGCTTATTTCGGATCTTATTTTTTTTGACTCAATTTATTTTCTGCTTAGGATTTTATTATTGACATTTCTTTTCATTCGTAAATTTTTTGAATATGAATCAATGCTGCAAAATTTAGATTTTTAATATTTTCTTATATATCTTATAATTTTTTATAACTAACCATGTAAGAAACTTCGTATCTAACCATTATCAAATGACCGTACATTGTATGGTCTTATTAACAGTATTTTTGTAGTCATTAATTTTTTTAAAGGTTTTTTTCAAGTCCAAGATTTAATTTTACAAAGTATGATACCATGATAAATTATTTTTAAAAAAATACTTTTTTACCAGAAGACACTTTAAGTATTTTTTCTTTACATTTAATACAAAGATTTATAATGATTTATCGAAGATTCTGTAAGGAAGACAATTCTAACCATTCTCTCTCCTTTAAAAAAATATTTATCTAAAATATACTTTAATTTATTATGCTTAAAAATGTGTGCAAAAGTTAAATAATAATTTTCTTGCTATTTAAACTTAGTAGACATTATGTTATATTTATATTAAAAGTATTATATCACAATAAAAAGATGAGAGGAATAAACCACATATTCATAATATTTATAACACTATTGATTGGAAAAATAATAATAATGTCATTAAATAAGAAAGATTGTAACTTAAGGTATCTGACTACGTTCGGAACCGTGGTTTTAAAAAGGCGCATAAATGGATAATTTTCATAATATTTAGTGTCACTTAGATTAGAATACACGTATAAAATTGTTTTAAGGACATTTTGACAAAAAAAAAATTATTTAAAAAAATCATTTTATTTTAAAATTTACAACCAATTGAATTTTTTTCTTAAAATTCTTCCCCTCTGTTGTCGTAAAATATGGATAAATGCACTTCTAAGTTATGTATTTCAAAAATTCTAGTTGTGCCTCTGAACAGAGGTCTGAGCTATATACAGGCAAAATATTATTATAATAGAAGCATTTTTCACAAAAGAACATTTTGAAAATGGGTCATTCTATGTTAGTTTTTTGTCAAAATATTGTACTTTAATAATTTTTTATTGTAATAATATTCTTAAAACAATTTTATATACATTTTCTAATCTAAGTGACACTAAATATCGTAAATATTATCCATTTATACGCTTTTGCAAAATCACGGTTCCGAACGTAGTCGGATACCTTAACTAAGAACTTTTACTATTTAAAAAATTAAAAATTGAAAGCAAATTAACTGTATGTGAATCTATTTTTAATACTTAGTATAAAACTGGCTTTCCTTTCATTTTAGGCGTGTATTGCAATGCACTATGGAATTCCGCACCAAAGAAAGTCCCTTTCCAATTAATCCCAAAAGGAACAATAGTGAGGTTTTCAACAATTCTGAAGAAATAGATTCTTTCTCTTTGAAAAGAAAATATGCAATCAATAAAGTAATTTCCTTCTTGGTTCTTTTGCAAGTACTTGAATCGCCCAGACGCGAAATTATGATTCAATGTTTTCGGTATATTTGGCGAGCAAATATTACGCCATACGTTGTGCTTCAGGAAATTGAAGCTACTCTTGATCACCAAAAGAATATTTTAAAATGTCCACCAGAATGCTTTAAAATTTTGATGTTTCTTACCCGAATATACAAAGAAATCTTCCCAGAAATGGCTTATGGTCCTATTCGTCCTAGATCGTTGCAGCATTTATGTAGATATGTAATCAGACAGCAGCTGCAGAAGTTTCCTGGTGATATAGCTAACATAGATAAATTAATGCTTCCTTCAGGATTAAAATCTTATTTGTGGCTAAAAATATAAGAAGAAAATTGTTTGTTTTAATACTGGATGTCAATAAGAGAGACATAGGAGAATTCCTACTAACAAGTACTTGGCAAGAAATGATAAATTATTTCTGGGTTGTGATTTTAACTTCAATAATATGTTATCTTTCTCTTTTTGTTTTAAATATAGAATAACAAAAATACTTGAATATGAATTATAAATGAATAAACTTAAAAATAATTAAAATAGTTACTGTGAATTTTTTTAAATAAAAATTTATTTGTTGAAGAACTTATTGTCTTTATTTCTGGGTAATATTATTTAAAAACATAAAAAGGCATACATATCAGTCAAATACACTGGAAGAATCTACCTATAAATATGTTTTATGACTTGAAATGGATTTTCAGTATTAAAAAACTACAGACAATCACGTTCAAAACTGAATTCTTTTTAACTTCATGTTAATTATACATATTTTAAACAAAAACAAAATAATAGTACATTTTTATTTCTACTTCTTAAAAAAAATTCATAAAATTTTCCTCTATAAAAAATAATACTTGTTAAATAAAAATATGTACTCCAGAAATGAATGTTTCGAAAATATGAAGACTTTTCTTTTAATATATTGAAACATATATTTTATATATTAAATTCTTTATATAAGTTAATGTGTTTAAATATTTTTAAATAAAATAATTGAAAAGCAGAATATTTTATTATAAACGCGTGCTTTTATTGTTCAATCCATCTTGATTTCATTTGTTTAATAAACAAAAAAAAATCAGATTCGTAATATATTTTGACAAAATTAATAGAACAGGACAAAGAAAATAGTAATTCTTAGAAAATAACTGTATTCAAAATGTTGTTATATTTTTACATTAAGTTTTAAGTACATCAAAGATTTTTTGTACTTCTTTAATTGTTTCGTTTGGTGTATCAGTAGCTAGTTTGAATTATGTAATCAATAAAACCTAAGGTTTTTTTTTATAATTTACAGAAAAGTTATATTAAAAAACTAAATAGTTCAAATACGTGAAAATTATATCTTAATAAATATTAAAGACCCTGAGAGCACGCGTATTTCATTTAACTACTTCTTAAATTAAGACATTCTTTTGAATCGAAGGCATCGAATAATTCCTAAAATACACCTATTTCCTAAAACTGAAAATCAAGAAAACCAATAACATCCATCTCCATAGTATAAAACTGTAGTTATAGTAGAAACTTTTAGTGTAAAGCAGACATATGTGAAACGCGTTACATATAATATAAAAAGCTTACTTGACTGCATCTTATTTATCATCATAAGACTAAAGTTTTTATGCATTGAAAGATACGTTGAAGATAGTTCTAAGTATTTATTTTTCATATCATAATTTTTTTTTTTAAAGCAAAAAAATTTATAAACAAAAAAATAATTCGAAAAATATTAGTATAAAAATAATTCTTTAACGGTCTATTTTTAAACTAGGCATGCTACAAAAAAAAA
>BMAV01011905.1:177682-189677 GCA_019973955.1 Trichonephila inaurata madagascariensis | reverse complement strand
AAACATTTGCTTTATTTAATTATTAGTTGAAAAAAATGTAAGAAAAACAAAGAAAATTCTTCATTTTTATTAGTAACGCAGTATTTTTCAATAGTATAATAGGAATGTTTAAGCACAGAACTTGAGGTATGGCAAAATATCTTTAAATTTATTCAATTCCTACTATATATATATTAGTTCACTCTCTCCTCCTATATATATATATCTTATTCAACTTTTCAATCGTTATTAAATACTTTATATTCTTCCATTTAAAGTAGGAATTGACTTTAAAAAAAATTTATTTTACTTGTTTCTACTTTATGCAGAGAAGAAAATACTGCGTCATTTATATCCTGCTGCAAGAGGTATTTTCTCGCAGTTTCCAAAAAATGTAAAGCATTAGAAAATGTAAAACTTTTGATGATAGTTTCATTATCAATTTCTGCATCTCAGAATTGTTATTCATTTGCTCTAATAAGTGAACAATTTTCTTAATTTCAATTGCACAGATAAGCAGCTCGTCATGTTTCGGTAAAAACGTAACGCAATCATTAAAGTCTTAAAATACCCTTTGCTTTGAAGACTGGGATGAGGTAAGAAAAGGAATTCTTGTCCTATAAAAAACTCACACGGTAGGTTGCACTTATGACTCATCTACACCAGTAAAGTCTGATAATGTTATTCACCCTTTACCATCGAAATTTGCTGATTACAAGAAAAATCCTCTTTCTGTTCCGGACAAAAAGGATATCATTTGAAAAAAATCCCATTTTTAATTCAAGTTGATAAAAAAAATTTTAACTATTAAAATAATTTTTTAAATCGAGTTTTATTATGCGTTAAATATGGGCTTTTGCTTTTATTTTAATCGGGGAAACAGAAAAATTCGTTAAATAGAGGTTCGCTAAATCGGTGTCCGACTGTATATATATATATAACTGAAATTTGTGGTCTTTTATTCCTTAATATCTATAGGTAAACGCTAAATTCATATTCAAGTTATATAATTTAGTAAAACTTCAGAGAAAATTCATCGTATTATGGCTAAAATTGTATTTTAACAAAAAAAAAACAGATACATGCATAAATACTGCAATATAGTAGTGGTTCAAAAAAAATTAAAAACAAGCAAACGATACAGAATTATTTGTTTAGCGTTTAATTTATTAAACTATTTGCTTAAAGATTAATTTATTAATTTTTTTGCTTAACCCTTTTACAGGCACAAAGCTAAAATAGACTTTAACGTTGGTAAGTACTTGATAAATGTAATATTCTCCTCCTCTATAAACATTATTTAGTCAAAATCTTAAATTTTGATTTTTCCTCTGTATGGAAAACTTATTTACAGTTGCATAAAAAAGAGACGTCCTAAATAATTCTTGAAGTCTTCACCGCAATGGGATTATAAATTAATAATTTTTAAAATTAGCAAGTAATATTAAAAAAAAATTTTAAGTCAATTCCTACTTAGATCAACAAGGAAATTTTTTATTTTAGCTACGTTTTATTAAATAGTTACAATTAATATACATATGTATATATATATGACAGAATCACAACATTAAGTGGTAATTGATTTTTATTAATTATCATTAAAGTATCGTATTGTTATCCAAAACAATCGTGTATATAAAAGTGTAGTTCAAATGAAGGCTTTAAAACGTGAGAAAAAAATCTTTTAAGGTATCCGACTACGCTCGGAACCGTGATTTTGTACAAGCGTATAAATGGATAATATTTATAATATTTAGTGTCACTTAGATTAGAAAGTGTATATAAAATTGTTTTTAAGAATCTTATTACAATAAAATTTATTTAAGTACAATATTGTGACAAAAAATGAACATAGAATGACCCATTTTCAAAATATTCTCCTGACGTGAAAATTGCTTCTATTATAATAACATTTTACCTGCATATAGCTTAGACCTCTATACAGAGGCTCAACTAGAATTCTTGAAATATATAAATTAGAAGTGGGTTTATCTATGCTTTACGACAACAGAGGGGAGAAATTTTAAGAAAAAAACGCCGATAATTATTTCAATTGGCTGTAACTCTGAAAATAATGTGAATTTTTCAAAAATCATTGTTGAGCCTCTATACAGAGATCTGAAAAATATACAAGCAAAATGTTATAATAGAAGCATTTTTCACAAAAGGAGAATATTTTGAAAATGGGTCAATTTATATGTTCAACTTTTGTCAAAATATTGTACTTAAATAATTTTTTATTGTAATACTATTCTTAAAGCAATTTTATATACAAAGTGATTGTAAATATCCTGAAAATTATCCATTTATGTGCTTTTTTAAAATCAGGGTTCCGGACGTAGTCGGATACCTTAAAGTTTTGCCACAAGTCGCCAAAAGTAGCCAAAAATGATGCCAATGTGGCTGAATTCGTAATTCTTTGAATAATTAGTTTTAATCAATTAATTTTTATTAATTATGATTAATTTACAGTATTGTCATCCAAAATAATCATGTATATAAAATTTCAGCTCAATTGAGCGTTTTAAAATTCCACCAAGATAAACAAATAAATAAATATAGATAGAGAGTGTGAGTTCATAGTAGGAATTGAAAAAAGGAACTGAATTATTATATGATTAGATTGATCATATTAATTTAATTCATATTGCTTCTTAATTTCTATAAAAAAAATTTCTCATTATCTAAATCTAAATTTCAAATTTTGTAAAATTCTATTTAAAAGTTTGTGGATAAAGAAGACCTATAAGATATTATACCTCAAATATTTGGTGATAAAAAAAAAAATTTTTCAAATTTTTTTTTAACATGCGGTAATTATTTTTGATTTTGAAACATATAAAATCAATTCAAAAATGTAATAATATTATTTTAAGAACATAAATCTTAAAATACACTATTTTTAGATATTTGAATGCATCAGATAACAAAACTTATGCATCCTTAAATTCCTTTTTTTAAATTCTTTGGAATAATTCGGGAATTAATCAAGATTAGAACTTATGATCAGAAATTCAGAGCCTTTTAAGACTGCATACTAGTTTATATAACTTTCAATATATTTATCATGTTTAGTTAAAAAAAACCAGGAAAGTATTTTGGTCAAGACAGTTTTTATATGATAGCCCTACCTCTATGATTTTCTACGAATGCCTTTAAAATTAGATATCATATTTGAAAGAAATCTGAAACATTATCTATTCAAACTATTTTGCTTGCACCAGTGTTTCTCAAACTGTGGGGCGCGCCTCCTTGAGGGGCGTGATGACTCGACGAGAGGGGGGGCGGGAGCATATGGAAACTTCAAAAACAAAAAATTGCTTTAAAAAATTATTAATTTAGTGAAAGTAAACAAGCACTATACATTCTGGCGTAAAAATAAAATAAAATACACATTACCCGTCACAATAGGTAATTTAAAATAATTTATTAATTAGTAAATTTAATTTTTTAAAAAAATGTTATAACACGTATAATAACAACAATGATCTTACTGGTTAGACATTTCTCATGTCTTTCGCATTAAAAATTTTAAAATAAAAGATCTCTATCCTCCAAATCTTCAGGCCAAATACATTTCAATATCCATTCCTCGAATCTATTGATAACTCAAAGTATAATAAATCCTTTTTGATTGAATTTTTTTCATTCTATTGTACGTTTTATTCATCGTCTTCCATTTAATTTCATAAGAATGAAATTTTATTTTCAGTCTCTTCTCTCTTCAAGGTCTTATTCAATTTAAGAACAACTGAAAAGATTCATATTGAACTATGTCGATTCTTTGTAATGTAAAGATTCGTCTCGATAGAAGTATTAGGAGTAAAGAAATAATCTTAGAGCGATGCACACGTGGAAGGATTTTTGAAATGAATCTCTTCACAATACATTTTATTATTTCCATACAATGTATTCAAACAGGATAAAATTATTTTCCTTTAAAGAGCTGTTTTCTGAATTTTAAAGAATGGAACACAAATAGAGAACATTTTAATATGGCAGAAAATATCCGTTTATTAACGCACAACTCTTGCGCGAGTATTGCCATAATATATTCATCTTTTAAATTACACTTTTGAAATTTAGAAATAGTTTATAAATATTAGATTTTTCATGCGAATCAAAGCATGATTTTCATTCGCTTAAAATGAATTCTTGATGAACAGATAATCCGTGTAAATGGACCATCGAATTATTTTTAATTTTTAAGAAGTGTACAAAATTAAGAAAACTAGAATATCAGGATATTCTACACTGAATCACTTTTAAACATCCCGTTAAGAATTTGTTTCAAATACTTGAAAAGTTTATTCCCTTAAATTTGAAATTAATAAACTTATATCTTGGGAAAAAAAATAGTTGTTTATGAATACGTGTAACGCTCAAAGCGTTTCAGATCGTGCTCATAACAAGAAATATTTTGAAATTAGTATTTCTTTTGTTTTAATCTATGGTTCATTATTGAAGAGGTAAGTTTTCAAAATATAAAATCAAAATTTCCTCCAGAGAAAAAAAATTAACTGATTTTTTTTTAATTCAGTTATTGTTGTTTTTATTATAATAGCATCTAAAAAGCAGAAAATTAAAATTCCCTTTCCAATCAAATAAATTGAAAGATGTGAAATATAGCTACGTGAAAAAGAAAACTTTTTCGCATAACAAATTAATTGATAACAAATAATACAAAAAAAATTAAGTCAATTCCTAATGTGGTGACGTCATCTGATGCAGCTAGTTTTAGATTCTTCAGAAATAACGCAGAATAAATTTAAAATTAAAAAATAAAACAATTAATGAGAATTAATATTTGAAAAACCATATAAAGATCAAGTGTTTTCCACTAAAAGTTTAAAAAAATGTATTTGAACTTGAGTCAATGAATGAAAAGTGTTTTATTTACGATTGAAAATTTTAACTAGATATTTATATAAATAAACAAATATAGGGAGATTGTCAACTCACAGTAGGTATTGAAAAATATAAAATTTAATGACATTTTCTATAAAGTCTTTCTTAAGAATTCCTAGTAAGAACTAGTAAATGTATTACATATATAAGAAGCCTACAAAAACATTTCAGCAGCTTAACTTTTACACAAAAGAGAGAATAAAATGTTTAAACGATTTTTGTTAGGATAACAGATCATTTCAATTTATTTCACAGAAACGTTAATGAAAATCTGCAAAAAAAGAACAGAATAACTCAAAAATTAAATTAAACTTGATGATACGAGCTTTGTAACTCGACTACAAAATAAAATTCCTGTTTACATGTAATTATATTTATATAATATATATTTAACATTCATTTTTCATATTATATTGCCATCTTGTATAATTTCCTGAAAAATATTTCGTTCAGCAATTGTTTCCATACAATAAAGAAGACTTCTGCTATTGTTTTTAAGCAAATAAAGCTCACGAAAGAAATTTTTATTCGTAAGTTACAACAGACCATAATTTTGTTTTCAAAACATTGAAGAAAACATAAATTGTCTTATGTAAGTAGCTTAAGTTAAAAGTTTAAATGTTAGATTCAAGCTATTCATAAAAGGAAAATAAAAGAGTTTTTTTTTAATTTTGTACATGATAGCTGTAATTTTCATCTCATCTTTCCAATCGATTGTGAAATAAATTGCTTAACTACAATCTTAAAATTATGTCGGAAGAAAATGCATGAAACGCATTGTATAAATTTGGAAAACTCATCATTATTTTCCAATGTTTGCTTTTCTTTAATTTCTTCTGAAAACTATGAGGAATCGACGATCTAAATATAGCATGCATTATATTGTGTTATAACCGGTAAAGAATGCATTTATACATGATTTAAAAGAAAAAGGGGTTTCCACACATTCAATTTTAGATGAAACACTACAAAAAGAACATAATAACAATTTCAGAAATAGATTTCAGAGCATCCAACTGTATATATATTTTCACTACAAAACATTTTAAAATGAAAATTTATCTTGCTTTAACTGCCTTCCTTTTTCAATTCCTACTCTATTAGGTCTCTCTCTCTCTCTCTCTCTCTCTCTCTCTATATATATATATATATATATATATATATATATATATATATATATATATCTTGCTGAAATTTTCAATCATTCATAAAATATTTTCTATTCATTTAATCAAGAGTTTAAATAAATATTTAAACTTGTAGTGGATGACACTTTATGTTAATACAGTTTGTTCAAATATTATTTAATTAATTAAATTTAATTAAATTAATCACAGGTTTTCGACGCCAACTTAGATTCGTCTCCATTGTTGTAACAATGTAACTGTTAAAACAAAGACAAAAAATTGGAGTCGAAATATATATAGTTGACGTTTTCTAGTTTGAGAGAGAGTAGGAGAAAAAATATACTCGAGTCAGGTGAGATTGCTACTGAAGGTATAATATTAGAATTATAGTGATTAGATTCTTATTAGAAGGAAACTTTAAAGTCACGATTGTTCACAAGGATTGATTTGATATTAGATTCAATCGTATGATAGATTTGATCCCTCATTAAGGTAAGGATCAAGTTTGATAGTCTCCTAATCGTTAGCGTTTTACCGTCATTGTTCCATTTTCACGGTTAACATTGAGACAGTCTCTTTCTATTATTAGTTGAAATTGTTTCTGTTCTTTGTGTAGAAAATAAATAGATTGGTTGGATCATGCCTGGTGTTTCTCCCCCTCCCCAAACATCTAGGTGCCCGAGAGAGAGGTCCGAGCCTCTTACAGACTTGCATAAAAAGTGAGCTACTTGAGTAAAAAAACATTGTAAGCCTATTTGTAATATTTTTCTCCTTTTCGTGCTGCTTTGGTTGTTAGAAATCTTAGAAATGACACGTGTAGGCCACCCCTGTCCTAAAACACCTCATATCGTCGGCCTAATTATCAGACTGCATAACTCCACCGGTGTAACTGATTTGATATAGGAGTTTTGATTCACCGCTGCTTGGCACGATTCCTTAATCGCGCCAAGCAGCGGTGAATCAAAACTTTCCCTTTTGTTTTGTCTGCGCCATGCCCCAGTGTGCGCTCCACTTTTAATTTATTCCTTCTATCAGTGTAATCACTATTTTTTTTTTATTTCATAATAAAACTAGATTTCGAAAGGAGAGGTGGTGTGGCAAGATTTTAACATAAAATAAGTACAACAGAAAGTAAAATTAATGTATTACACTTCCAGATATAAATTATTTACACTATTTTAAGCGTTCATTACACAAAATTTGTAACAATGTGTTACTTTTCCTGAGCAGAGATCAGTTTAGGAAGGTGTTTTCAAAAATCAACTCACAAGAGATTTACGCGGAGTTATAAATAAAGAAAAATCCTTTTTATCAGCTATCCGATCTACAGACTTAAAATTTAATAAATGTTGTTGTTGTTTTTGTTCAGAGGAGATACGCAAAAAGCTTTTTTTGCTTTTGTTTAATTTGTAATTCATGATTGTAATATTATCACCTATCTTGGCGAACATAAACAACAACTTGGCGTCTAGCCCTATTGTATCAAATTAGCATCCCAGATGGAGTTACGCAGTCTAATAATTAGACCGACGATATCATTTTTGGAAAAGGATCTTCACCTAGGCGATATACTGTCTCTCATTATTTTGAATAATTCTTTTTTTTAACGTAAATTAAACACAATTCTTTATTTAATTAAGTCTGTCTACACGATACTGTTTTTGAATTAATGTTCCATCAGAATTTTTCTACGAGCGCTTTTTTTTTAATGACACTAAACTGGAAAATGAAACAAAAGTAAATATAAGATATATGCTACATTCCAATATATAAAAATTTTTAAAAAACAAGCAAGTTTTCAGTCCATAAGTTTCAAAGCAAATAATGTTTTTATAAATGCAGTACTTATTTTATTGAATATTTAGATTCATTTAGTTGTATTAAAGTTTCTGTTAAAATTGAATCTCATTTATCTTAATGTTTATGACATATTATGCTTTTTTTAATACCCAACTTACAAATTAAAATGCAGTTCCCCAGAAAAATAAATAATTTAGCTATTAAAGAGAATTAGAAAAGCTAAAGGGCTTTTTCAGGCTTTAACCCTAAATTGCCCAGAAAAGTCATTTTCACTGCTTTTTTATTTCAATTAGAAATACAATTACATGTATAATGCTCAATTTCTTAGGATTTCTGAGAATAATTTTTTCCAAGTGAAGTAAATTTTTTTATTGTTAATATTTACTAATAACTTTTTATATGACTGTAAATATTATAAAAAATATTAAAAATTAATTTTAAACAAATTTCTTTACACATTAATCATTCTTTCATAATACAGTCATTTTGTCTGCTTTTGGGCAATATAGGTGTATTCTAAGTTTCAGTCTTTCTAATGTTAATGTTTACAAATTCTTCCCCTTTGTTGTTTAATATAAAAGAGTTCTGCCTTTTAAAAGTCTTAGGGCAGGGAATTTTTCCGGATAATAGTGAAAATGTTTCACAAGAAATCGAACTATTTAAAAGCTGTTGTCTTCGAAACTTTTAATGATTCTCTTTCAAAAGCCTTTTAAGAGGAAGTAAGGCAAATAAAAAGGGAAAACACTTTTGATTTGTATATCATAACAAAACAGTCAATAGCTAGACAATTAAATTTTTTTAAAGTAATTGAAGATCGCTACAAGAAAAAATCAATTCACTTAGCGTTATGCCGGAGTTAAACATAATTAAAATGTTTGTTTGCTGCTACATTCAGTATTGAAACGGTTAATGATTACTTAAATCGATAAGGCTAAGAATTTTTTAAAAATTAAATTTTAAATTGCATTTCTTATTTGAATTGTGATTGAATAACATACTTTTTGAATTACAGATCAGCATTTTCTCATTTTTAAATTAAAGAGATATTTTGATATATTTTAAAATTTGTGAGCATTTAGATCAGTGGTTCCCAAACTTTTTTTACTCGTGAACCCCCTTTTATAGCTAAAACTTGCCCACGGACTCTCCAAGGAAAACAACTACATAAATGCATAGTATAAAAATTACAAATTTAAAAAAAAAAAAACATTTTGTTGAAGAGTTATTTATTGAAATTATAACTTTTGTTTAAAAAAATTTTTTTATTATGACTTGAGTGAACTTGATGAGATGTTATGGGTATATTTATGTCCATCTCAATGTTTGTAATAGCAACGGCAAATCCCCGCGAGCACTAGTTTTTAGACCAGGCCTTTATTTCTGCCGGGCCGCATACGTATGTTAGCTATTTTACACGGGCTGCAACATGAGGATGAATATGGGGGGGTAGGGAAGAAATGCTTTAAGACCAAGATATAACACAGAAAATGTATGTGGAAAATTGATCAAAATATTAAAACTTCTATTTTGCTTTTTTCAATTATTATTTTTTCTATTTTTTATTATTATTATTATTATTATTCTCACTGAACTTTTCTAAATTGGAGGCCTTTAAGAATCACACCTTCCCAATTTCTGTATCAGTGAACGGTTTCGTATGATTACCAACAATGTAACAAACTTCATAGGATGTCTTTGTTACCGTTGTGATATTACCACTGGCAAAACACTTTAATGCTGTAGCAAAGATTATTCAAGAAAACCTATCTATCGCCTGTTGAAAGAGATTTTAGAGGAAAAGTGTCATTGAATGACTCCTGTTTATTGGTATTTTTTAAATACAACATTTTTGTGATAAATCAGACAACTGCTGATCCATGCTTGTTTTTCACTACGAAATAGTCAACTTCCCAATCGTCTTGAAACAACCTATTTTCTCCGAATATTTTTCGCTTGCAAGATATGAAAGATAGTTAAAAATTAGTTCCACTCATAAAATGGTCGCTACTCCACTGTTGTCTATTGTCACTAATCAGAAAAAACATATCATATTCGCACCCATCGACAGCAAAAAGTAAAATTGATATATTCGATTTCTTAACTAAGAATTTCCTACGAAATTTTCATAAATAAATGAATTTCTCGGAGCAATGGGCCATGACCGGGCCACTTAAAAAGACCCGGTGGGCCGCAGATTAAGTATCGCTGTTTTAGATGGTTTCTTTTTTGTGTGCGATGAGGCTTTTTATGGCACTGAATCCTCGTTGTGCCAAATTGGAAGACAGGAAAGTAGTCAACAACTTCTGTGCCCATAATGCAGGATATAAAATTGAGATCTGTTTTTCTAACCATAATGTGTGATACCCTTGTTCAAACATTGGTTTACGTCCCTCATTTGGAGATATTTCAATAAAATGCTCCTCCTGTATTAGTATGAATTCATCTGTGTTTGGAATCTGAGTTCAGGGACGGCTCTAGGGCCGGACAAACCGGACGCCTGCCCGGGACGGCAAATTTTAAGGGCGACATTTGGATCGAATTTGGAAAATATTTTTTTATAGTACAAAAAATTTGATATATTTTCTGAAATATTATTCGGTGTGAATTTGATATTTCTCTCATTTAACGTATTTTATACTATGTATGTTTAATGTCAGTTTTTTCTTTTCTATTATAACTTAAAGGGTTCGAGGTGGAAGTATATGTTAAATCGTAATTTGATATGTTTAGACATCTTTTACTAGTAACTTTCTCCCCATCCAGGAGTGGGGTGACAACGAACATTCCTTTCACCCATACGATGTCTGGTATCAGCTATTCAAAAAAGGACAAGTGTAATAAGATGTTTTTGTAAAAAGAGAGACACGGGAGAGGGACGTTTTATTTTAGTCTTGAGTGTAGTTAAGTAACTATAAAGTAAAATAAATGCTTGTGATCCCCCCCCCCATAAGTAGACTCTTTTTCAAAGAAATTGGCCTGCTGAAATGAGCGATTTCTTCTCTTACATTTTACTCGTTTGAAATAATAATAGGTAATTATGTCCATAATTTCTAATTATTTTGTATTTTTTAAGAATATATATATATATATATATAATTTTTTTGCTTTAGGGAGAGGGGCGGTTTTTTTCATTTTTGTCCGGGGCGGCAAAACCACTAGAGCCATCCCTGATGAGTTAGCCCATATCCAAAACAGTTCAACACCCAGTCGGGAATATCCAAGCAAATTATTGTTATTTATTTAAATGTCTATTAAAAAATGGATCAAATTTTGTTTATTGTATATTAAACCTTGCGTGAGCCCCCTGACGTTATTCAGGGGCCCCAAATCAATTTTAATTTTCCATGGATCCGCTAGGGGTCCGTGGAGATTACTTTGGGAACCACTAATGTAGATATGCAGAGTGTCTCAGAATCATTGGGACCAACTTTAAGGGGAATTAGGGGACATCACAAGGATTCAGATTTGCATAACAAACCTTGGTCGCAAACGTCTTCTATCGGCGCTAGGTGGCGTTGTTCACAAGAGCATTGTAGGAAACAGACCTGCATGACCACAGTCATTTGAGCTGTCATCACCCATATAGGAGTAAAGAATATTTTACGAACACCGAACTGGCAGATATGCACGTGATTTTCGGATCAGTAGAAGGTATTGCATGAGCAGCAGAAAGATTGTATTGCAAAAATTACCCACAGGGAGCTGCACCGGACAACCGGATATCACAATTTGTGTGAATATGAATGATTACGAGGTAGTAGGCGTAGTGAAGGGTGAGACACGAGTGACTCGAACTCGAATGACCCAGCTATGACCAATAAATATTTCAAATGATCACATTCCAGTGTCTTGTCGTTTCTTGTACCCGTCGTACTACATTCTTATGATGTTTCCAACCATGGGTTACAGTGCAAATCTGAATCTTTGTGATGTCCCCTACCACCCTTTAAAGCTTGTCCCAATAATCTACTGGGACACCCTGTAAAAACTATAATTCATATACATGGGTGTACACTAATGCCGGGGTAGGCATTACGTCGATCGCGATCGACCTGTGGACCGCCAAGACATTTTGGGGTGACCGTCTGAAGATTTTAGTAGTTAGTAATTATATACGTATATATTTAAGATTGACTGAAGTATGAAGATTGTTTTCTACTAACTATAACATAAGAAAAACT
>BMAV01011905.1:133525-160119 GCA_019973955.1 Trichonephila inaurata madagascariensis | reverse complement strand
ATATATATATATATATATATATATATAGGGAGAGAGTGAACCAATAGCAGGAATTGAAAAGTTTACCAGAAAAATTGGGGTAAATACATATGTATCGGACAGTTTATAAGAATCCTTATGTGTGACTCCAAAAGTTACATTGATTTTATAATTACAGTTGCTACTTTTAAAATAAGAAATACATTTGGAATGTTCTTGTGCCGACTAAAATCACAGGAAATAAAATTGTTTCACTGTAAAGAAACTAAACAGATTTCGTCAATGCTTCAACTTAGCATGAAAGGAAGAATGTGTTGAAAAAATCTTATCAACAACAGAAAGGGGAAGAGATTTAAGCTCGCCCTATTTGTAAATAGAACTCGAAAAGTTTTCACTGCGAGTTTCCGTCAGAAGCTTTACTTGTTGCCTGGTTGAACAGAAAACAATTTATTCCAGAATTTGTTTAATTCTTTAAAGTTTTCTATCTGCTAGGATTCCTCGTAACAATCTTTGCTATTTTTGAATTCAATACTATTGAGGAACATTTGAATGTAATTACAACAAGGAATAATAAGATTTTTCCATGGTCCAAAGATTCGATTAATAAATTCAAGGTATGTGAAGCAGCTTTTTCTGTTTCACAAAGAAACAAATGAACTTACTTATTTAAAATGAATAAAGTCACAATGGCATACTTTATTTTGTTTAAAAATGGTCTTAAAATTATTGCAAAAAAATAGAAACGTAGAACTTTATTTGATTGCTTAACTATTCTGAAGTATTAGTTTTTCTATAGGAAAGATAAAAAATATATTGAATAAATTAAAATTTTAATGAAAATTAAATGAGGAAATCTTTTATAAATAAAATGGGAAGTGTTTAAATTTTGTGAAAAAGGGGTAAATTTCGTTTTTTACTTTTTAATACGTGGGTTGGGGCATAAGTCATGGTAACTATTTTTTTTTATAGATATGTGAACGGATCACAAACGTATATGTGTCAAGTGAAAGTTCTGCAGGGCTCAAGTGTAGTATAGGGGGGGGGGCCCCACATGGGATATGGCGATTTTTATCTAAATGCCATGTTGAGATAACGAATTTATTTTGGCACACTTTTTAATTTGGTACCGAATAAAGTATCTTGGCGACCACTGTTAGTAGCCAAAAAAAATTACTGCGACAAGTGCCCCCCTTTACTACACTTTAACCATTCTGCAGGCATAGTGCGTATGCAGAACAACAGATGGCTCTGTGATAGCTGGTAGTAGCTCAGCAAGGGCTGTGAAATCAGTCAGTTGGCGAGTGTCGTGTAAGATATAAGTAACCCGTGTTGAGCAGCACGCTTACATCAAAACAGCAGAAAGTATTAAATATGTATATAATTTCATGACGTGCCTATAGAATTACTGGTAATTATTAAACTTGTTCTTCACTTAGTACTGTTAAATTAATTGTGAAATACATGGTGCGGTACTGATACATTTATAAGTGTATTATATCAGTGTAAATATGTATTTTATTTTTTATTATGTCAGAATGTATTATTTTTTTTTACTTCCTTTAAGTAAATTAATAATTCTTTTAAATATTGTTTGTTTTCGACTTTTCGATATACTCGCGCCCCTCCCTCCTTGTAGGGTTATCACGCCCCCCTAGAGGGGCGCGCCTCACAGTTTGAGAAACGCTGAATTAGTGTGTTACGATATTTCAGTGCTATTCATTATCCACAATGTAGTAACACCTTGTCCTTTCGTCTGCATAAGTCACATTTTCCAACCGGACTTGTACCTTTAAGAAAAAAAATAGTTGCCATGACTTTTGTCCCCACCCTCGTATTATAAAGTAATTCTTAGCCATTTTAAACAATCCATTAATATATTTCCTTCAATTATATGTTTAGAGAAATTCAAAAAATCATGATTGAAAATAGGAATAATTATTCATAATTTTAAGCCAATTATGAAATTAAATCCAGATTACTGGTAGCCCATTAACAAAAAAAAATACAATTTTTTTTTTTAAGTCATTTCAAAATAAACATTCTTAAAATCTTTTTTTAAGCCTTAGATAGAATAGAAGTTTTAGAAATGGGCACTCACACACACACACATTACTTGTGGATTATGTAACTTTCAATAATGCTCAATTTTTTTCTGAGGATTATTGTATCAAACTATATTGATAGTGAAACTATCTATCCCATCCTGGGTACTGATATTAGTGTAATCGAAAATCTCGGGGAGGTACTGGAAAGGCATTTAAGAGAGTCGAATAACCTCCTAACAAATGTCAAAGAACTAGAAATATCACTTCTTAAAGTATGATCTGAAACCACTGTAGGGACATGTCAGGAGCTTTTTACATCTGTACCACGACGAGTTAATGCTTTATACAAAGCAAAAGGTGGAAATACCAAATATTAGATGAACGGACAAGTTATTTGTCCACCCCAATATGTTTATATCCATTGTAAAGTTATCTTGATAGATTTTATGAAGGATTTTTAATTCTCTACTTTTTTAAGACTAATATATCTTAAATTTTTTCATATGATTTTTATTTTAATTTTTACGTCATAGTTATATGCTTTCACTAGTGATATCAGCTCGTTAATCGAACAAATATGCTGCTAAAGGTTTAATTTATTCTTTGTGTGGGTTGTTACTTGAATATAAATACTCTTTTATTTTGACTACTTTAGCTACTTTAATTAATGCACATTTTGTGCCACTTCAATTTGACCATAAAGGATTAGGACACTTTCTGGTGTCACACACGTCTCTCACTCAGAAAAATTTTACTGTCCTTTTATATGCAAGAAAAAATGAACTAGTTCTCACGCGACAGTATCGCCATCTATGGACGAGAACCTGAGACAGTTTGTTTTAAAGTTTTTAAAATCTTGGGATTTTTCGAAAAAATTTCAAGCAGGGCTCTATTTTGAACTTATGTTTAAACAATAGAATAACTTACGCATTTCTAAAACTTTTAACGTTACTTAAGTTGTATTAATAGCATTTTAATACTTACTACAATTTTTATCTTATTCTAAATAATTTAAAGTACCAATACATCATTTTTTTTTTAAATTTTTAAATTTTCAATACCTTTTAATATTTTTATAAATTTTTACTTAATCGGTTTTGAATTATAAAACTGTAAAATCGTGTTTCCACAGCTGTTGTTCTCTGCTACATTTATCAATTATTTTAGGTAATAAAAACGCAACGCAATGAAATTATATTATTCACCTATTGTTTATGTTATATTCAATAAATGGTGCTAAAATAGATTTCTAAGTAATATTTGGACTAAAAATATTTTGATACTACTACTTTAAAATCACGAACAACGTCAAAAATTAAAAAATATATTTTATGATTTAATTTGTAGATCAATTTATTAGGTTTATAAAAATACCAAATTTATCGTTTTATGTGTTATTTAGTACAAAAATTGCATTTTTAAGATTCGATATCATTTTCAGCAATCACAATTATCAACTTTAAAACACGTTTTTTTTAAAAAATTTGAGACGAGGACAGGGATTGCTGAAAAAGTTATAATAAAGATAAAAATTTCAAATTTATGTATATTTGTGCATTATTAAAATTGTTTTGACTCATTTTTGTAAAGAGTCACAACATCATTACAAAATTTACAATAAGTTTTCTGTATATAATAAGTGTTTTTAAGCGATATCATGCAGTAACTAAGATGCAAAATGCTCTATTTTTAGTAAAAATAGAATATAGTTCTAGATGAGATGGTTAGAATAGATAGTGTATCTATCTAAATAAATAGAACAATAATAGTTCTATTTTTTGTAAAAATTTTAATACATCTTATCATTTACATCATTTAAAGGGGGAATAGTAATGTGGCATATAAATATAGG
This sequence comes from Trichonephila inaurata madagascariensis, assembly GCA_019973955.1. Taxonomy (NCBI): domain Eukaryota; kingdom Metazoa; phylum Arthropoda; class Arachnida; order Araneae; family Nephilidae; genus Trichonephila; species Trichonephila inaurata. The sequence goes on along the minus strand of BMAV01011905.1, from coordinate 156,243 downwards.
AAAAATAAAAATTTGCTCATAATCATTTTGTTTAGACCAGTCCATGTTTAAGTAAACTCAGCATGTTCAGCAGTTTTTTCCCCATTTTCATGTTAAAAAATAACATTTTTTATGATTTCAACTGTTTTTTTTTTTTTTTTTCATATAATGCATGAAACAAATATGAAAAAACAACAATATAAATCTTTATATCTCAGTTTCATAAAGAAAAATATTTCGCACATCCAGTCGAATATCATATTATTTATATACATATTTTTTTAAAATAATCTAATTTCATAAAAAAAATAATTCAAAAGCCTTTTCCTTTTATAATTAAGTCCTTAATTAACTATAAAGTTTTTACTTTGATTAATGATGGAAATTCGTGCTAAAATAATCATTAATTCCTCCTATTCAACTGCCCATTGTTTTGAAAAGAATGAAACTTTGAATAATAAAATAAGCTTTTCTTTGTTCTTGTTTTTCTTTCGCTCCTCAGAACAAAATTTATGTATTCAACACTTCCAATGAAATGTTATCTTCGAATTCAGTTAATTACATTTATTCTTCTTTTTTGTTTCGTGAAAAAATATTTTGCTCCTAATTACTTTTAAATAATACTTTATAAAATAGTTCTTCAGTATTTATTAACTTAAACTATTTAAAAATTATATTAAAAGTAAAGTTATATTTTTCTAATTATATAAAAAAAATTTAAGTATTTTATAGTTAAAAATGAGGCTGTGAATAAAATTTATCAATATTATTAAGCTCATTCGGAGCATTCTTTTATTCAATCTAGTTTATATTTCAAAATTTTGAAAAAAAAACTATTTTTTATGGTCCAGTTAAATATAAGCACGAAGCCCAATGGCTGAGTGGCTAGTGCATCGCACTTCCGAGCCACAGGTCCGAGGTTCAAACCCCGGGTTGGACAATATTGACTCAGCCTTTCATCCCTTCAGTGGGTCCATAAATGAGTACCAAGATTTCTTGGGAACTTAACACTAGGGGTTTCGAGTCAGACTGGCCACCTGACAGGAACATCTGCTCATGCACCTCAGGACCCAAGGTCGTGTATACTGAGTTGGGCACAGTAGGCCTTGTCCATCATGAGCTGTCGTGTCACTGAATTAAGTTAAGTTAAATATAAGCATTGAATAATAGTGGCTATATTTCATTTCCTTATGAAATATTCACGAAATTGATTACATTATCATGCTTAGTATAAGTATCACAAAAATAATATGTAATTGTCAGATTAAATGTGTTAATCTTCATGATTTTATAAAAGTCATTTATAGAATTTACTAACCAATTGTGTAAACGACTATTGAAAACATTTATCCAATAACGCCTGTGAACCCAACTCTTGGTAAGGGCAAGAAGAACATAGTTTCAGATTATTTGTTTGAGGACTAATTTTTACCACTTCATAGGAAGTTGAAAGCCTTAATAAACTCAGATGATCAATTTGATACAATTTTACTCTAAATTACAACACTTGTATGTGTGTATGTATATATATATATATATAGTAAATTTCTTTTCAAATTCATTCTATTCTTAAAAAATAAAAATAACAATAACGATCACAAATTTAATGCTGTCACTTAATTTCATAAACCAAATGTGCACAAAATTCAAATTATACCATCGAAATTGATATTCCACCAACTCTTAAAGGGAAATTTAAATTAGTTGTTATTAATTCTACAATGAAGGGAAAACGTAAGTTAAAGGTCATTATGTTTACAAACCTTAAAAAAAATGCTAAAAAAATTGCTACGACCGAATTAGATCCTAGTAAGGAGAATTTAAATTTTTTTAAACAATAATTTCTTCCTCTATCAGTAAAACAATTCTTTTTGGACTCATTCCTTACATGCTTTCCTCTTCACAGTTTGTTTTTATGTAAAGAAAGTACGCAAACAAGTACAATAGTCAGTATTTCTTAATCACAAATACAAAGAAAGCATTGCATGTCAAAGCACAAAATGTTTCGTTCCTCAGAAACTATTTTTCATTATAATGAGGTAGTAGAAGACAAATCCCAGAAAGTATTTATCATTCTATTGTAGCACATCTCATTAAAATGAATATCGTTTTGGTTCAGAAACCTTATTTCTCTTTTCTAAACTGTTACGTAGTTTGAGCACCAAAGTTACATAAATAAAATCTAAATGCTTTAGAGGATACTTTTTATCCAATACCTGTCCAATATTATATTAAATCATTACTTCTAAGTCTAGTATCATAAAAATGGGAGTCAATTCTACTTGCTGTGGTGACTAAAAGAACAAGAAATACCTTAAGCCAAAGGATAGAATTATATGTTCGATGAAAAAAAATTCCCTAGTCAATAATGGCAATGGTTCTTCTGGGACCATATATTCTCAATGCTTCCGTATTTCTAATTTAAGTTCTTTGTCTTGAGGTAAAACTATTCTTTTTCGAATAAAGTCTAGCTTATTTTATTTGTATGCTACTAGTTTATAGCTTTCTTTATTGGCTTCAAGAATAAATCATTGAACACTATTATACCTTATGCCAAACTATTTCATTTTTGGTCGTTTGGACGATGAATCCGATTTTTTAAAGATTTTCTACAACTTTTCTGTTCTATATTAAATCGTTTGAGGAAAACGAAGGAATTTCGTGTAATAATAATAAAACTGGGGATTGCAATACTCTTTTTCTGAGCTCTAGGAACAATGGATACATTTAATAACTCAAATTTTCGATGATCTTCTGAAATATTTTTTTATCAGAAGTTAATGTAAATCAAACCAAACCAGTTTCAAGGGGAAAGGGGGGGAATTAGCTTCATGTACATACTCAGACAGAATTTAAAATAAAATTTTTATAAGTGGATTTAAAGTCATGGATCCCAACCTCGTTGGGAAAAGGCCTATTTTTTTTAAAGATTCTAACCACTTTGATATTAAAGTCTGAATTCGTGTAATAATTCGCTTTTAAGGTATCCGACTACGTTTGGAACCGTGATTTTGCAAAAGCGTATAAATGGATAATATTTATGATATTTAGTGTCACTTAGATTAGAAAATGTATATAAAATTGTTTTAAGAATAGTATTACAATAAAAAATTATTTAAGTACACACTATTTTGACAAAAAATGAACATTGAATGACCCATTTTCAAAATATTCTCCTTTTGCGAAAAATGCTTCTATTATAATAATATTTTGCCTGTCTATAGCTCAGACCTCTGTACAGAAGCACAACTAGAATTTTTGAAATATATAACTTAGAAGTGGGTTTATCCATGTTTTACGACAACAGAGAGGAGAAATTTTAAGAAAAAAATGCCTATAATTATATTTCAATGGGTTGTAACTCTGAAAATAATGTGAATTTTTCAAAAATCATAGTTGAACCTCTGTACAGAGGTCTGAGCTATATACAGGCAAAATATTATTATAATAGAAGCATTTTTCACAAAAGGAGAACATTTGAAAAAAGGTTATTCTAAGTTAATTTTTTGCCAAAATATTGTATTTAAATAATTTTTTTTTGTCAAAATGCCCTTAAAACAATTTTATACATGTATTCTAATCTAAGTGACACTAAATATCATGCAAATTATCCATTTATGCGCCTTTTTAAAATCACGGTTCCGAACGTAGTCGGATACCTTAAATGCGTGAATTCATTTTCTGAATATGATTCAAAATGCGTGCAACTTGATATGGACTTCATTCGTGTTAGCACAGACACACTCTAAAATATATTTTGAAATACTTAAATTGCAGTGCTATTCATTTCCTAATAAATTAAGAAATTCTAGAAAACTTAAATCCTTTGATGCAGATTAAATTTTTAAAAATGTTCTTATGAATAAATTGTGTAATTTTCATCTACACTTCTAATAACGTATCACAAATGTTGCTAACTCTATAATCTTATTTACTCTAAAAATATTTCTGAAATTTTACTTAGACGCTTAGTAATTCCATTATCATTACCAGGTATATACCCCTCAATATATACTTTGACAAAATTACCATGACGAGTTGTATCTTCATGTATCTGTATTGATTCTCTCTGAAGGCACAGCCTTTACATTTTTCTTATTTTTAATCCTTCCTTCCTAAGTGACTCAGTAGCCCAGGGTGGGCCTTGGCCTTCTCAAGAAGCCTTTTCCAGGCCAGCCTTCTTTCTGCTAATGTTCTCCAATTCTTAGATCTCAAAACTAGGAGATCTTTTTCTAGGCCATCAATCCATCTAAGATTTGACCTGCCCTTTCTTTGTGTGCCAATTGATTGAGCATTGAAGACTTTTTTAGTGGCGCGACATCGTCCATTCTGATAACGTGACCTGCCCATTTAATTCTTTGTATTTTGATGAAGTTAACAATGTAAGATTCATTATATGATTGATAGAGTTTAAAATTTGATCTCCTTCGCCACGTTCCATTTTCCTGAATACCAAAAATAAATCTTAAAATCTTCTTTTCGTAGATACTTATCATGTTCTCATCAGTTCGAGACATGGACCAAGTTTATATTTATTCATACACAGTCTAAATAATACAATTTTTATAATCATTTAAAACAATAATAACAAGGAAATGTTCATGGATTCAAAGATCCAGGCAACACTTCATATTAGAATTTCATCTCAAAGCAAAATACATTATCTGTGTTTTTGGTTTGTTATAAAATTGTATTATTTTATAAATAGTTTCTTTTTTTGTGCTAACAAGCAACTTCTTTCATATTTTTGTTCTTCTATGTTTCTACTTTATGGAAAATTTTAGAAAATAATTCTATAATTATGCAAATTTTCTGCATATATATTTAATGGGGCATTATAAGGGTGGCTCAAATGAAAGTGGCATTGCTGCAATAACTCCCCAGTTTTTATAGAATGATGCTCCTCGTACATGCTCCTATAGAATGGCGCAGAGAGTGCTGGGAATGCATGCGATATCGTCAGATCCACCCAGATGCGTGTGTGAAAGGGTGAAAGAATGTTAAAAGGCATCGCTCGCATCATGGATGCCTCCCAACGATACGACTGTCAGTGCTGCCACGTACTGTGCCCCATTGCATGAACTGAGAAAGAATATCAAGAACCGCTGACGTGGCATGCTGTCCGGTGGGGTTATCATCTTGCGTGATAATTCTTGTCCTCATGTGGCTGTGGCGGGCCAAACATTGTACGGCAATTCTGTTGGGAGGTTCTCGAACATCCCCCTTACAGCCCGGATCTCTCGCCGTGTGAATACCACATCTTCGATCCATTCCAGAAAGCTCTGAAGGGACGGTGATTTCCCGAAGACAATGAGATCCAAACTGCTGTTGAAAATTGGTTCCAGAGCCAAAACTGAAGCTGCTTCCCCCAGATTCTATGCATCTATCATGTCATGATACATAGAATCTGGGTATCTATCATATCATGATACATAGAATCCGGTTATCTATCAGGCCGTGATACATAGAATCTGGGTATCTATCATGTCATACATAGAATCTGGGTATCTATCATGTCGTGAACCGCTGGGACACTTGTTTCAACCTACAAGTTACTTTGTCTATATATAGCCTAACTGTTACGTCTGTATTACTTCTTACCTTCGTATACTAATTTATATTAATAGCATTAAACTGGGGAGCATATCCGGAGGACAGAATCCACGACCTATGGTTTCAAAGCCAAGTAACATACCACTAGATAAAAGTGATCACCCCGGTCCGGAGGCTATTAGTGGCTTAAGAAGATACCAAAACAGTACTCCTCCATCAGTGAGTTGGTGGATAGGCGAACGAACGAGATATTTCATATGACGAACGTGTGAGTTGTTGCTGTTAATTGATAGTGCTGCATCAGGTAAGTCTGACAACTTCAGTTGCTGCGTCAAGTGGGTCTGACGATTTTTGGTTGCTCTTTTTGCGGGTAGATAGCACCGCATTAGATCAGAAGATTTTTGCGTTTTTCTTTTCAGCCAAGGTCACCAATGTGGATGATAGAACTCGGTACCATGTATCCACAGCCGGGTAACATACTACTAGACAAAAGTGATCACGTCTGTCCGGAGGCTGTTACTGGCTGAAGAAGATACCGCTACAAAACCATTTATCAATCCTACTGTAGTGCCACTTTAATATGGGCGACCTTTATAATAAGGAAATCAGGGAAAACACCTCTGATTTTCTTTTACAGCAACTCTCAGCAACGTTATTTTAATATTAAAAATCATTCATTATTTTAAACATTCTGTTGAAGGTGAGCATCATTTTCTCTTACATGAGTATGTATTATAAAATCAATAACTCATATTGCACATATTCTTATCTGAACGTTATATTGATAAAGACACATATTACACATTCTTTTATACATTTTTTTCGCATTATTTACTTTTGATATTTAATGCTGGAATAGACATATAAAATAAAATAACACATTTATGCTTTCAAAATTTTAAAATTTCTTTTTTCGGTGTTCCAAAACCTTTTAAAGACATATCTAGGGATCAGTTTGATATATTTTATGACCCAAAAGTTATCTATATTTTTGAATATCTTCCCACTAGTCAATTCTATATATCATACAACCATCCTTGGAGTATTACACAGCAAATGGAAAACTGTTCGTCTTCCATTTTTGCCGCAGCATTTGCAAATACATTTAGGAACAACGAAAAGATTTTGATTTTTGGTAGGTCTTAGCTCATGTATTTCGATTTTTTTATAAAAAGGAAACATCAGACGAAGGAATTTGAAATTGCTGGACGTTATTATAAATATATGGTTCGAAATATATAAACATTATATGCTATTTTCACGTGATGTATATATCGCAGCATTTGTGAAAAGACATCTACTTGCAGGAGAAAAATATTTGAATAAGGTGTTAGATTTTCCCCCAGTTATATATAAATAAATGTTTTCTTCAGGTAGAAATTTTTGTTTTAAAGGAAAAAATACGTAAAAAATTGTCCATACTTTTTTTCTGACGTGAATACGTCTTTAAGGTATCCGACTACGTTCGGAACCATGATTTTAAAAAAGTGCATAAATGGATAATTTTCATGATATTTAGTGTCACTCAGATTAGAATACATGCATACAATTGTTTTAAGGACATTTTGACAAAAAAAAATTATTTAATTACAATATTTCGGCAAAAAAATATCTTTTTTTCAAAATGTTCTCCTTTTGTGAAAAATGCTTCTATTATAATAATATTTTGCCTGTATATTGCTCAGATCTCTCTACAGAGGCTCAACTAGAATTTTTGAAAAATTCACATTATTTTCAGAGTTACAACCCATTGAAATAATGATTGGCTTTTTTTTATCCTATAGCTATCCAGTAGTGTAATTGAATTTTGGATGGAGATGATAGATATTTAGTTGCAACACCAAACTGTATCCTCCGATTTTGTTATTCGTTTTTTTTGAAGTGGAAGCAATTTTAAGGTATCCGACTACGTTCGGAACCGTGATTTTGCAAAAGCGCATAAATGAATAATTTTCATGATATTTAGTGTCACTTAGATTAAAATACATGAATATTTTTTTTTTTTTAGGACATTTTGACAAAAAAAAATATTTAAATACAATATTTTGGTAAAAAATTAACTTAGAATGACAGTCAATGAACTTTTCTGAAGACAAAATTATGAACCACGCGTGGCAGATGCTAGAACAAAAAAAAACCTTTTCTCACTTGAAGTGTTTAGGTACACATGATGAAAAAAGCATCCGAATTATCATATTTCAACAAAAGTCTAATTTTATTCCTATTTGCCTGGAGACATCGATTTCAGAAAAAATGGTTTTGGTGGACATCTGGTGGTAGTTTGGTCTGGCATGGTAAGATTACTACCACCATACAGCTGGCGGTATTAATCTTAAATGGTGTATGGGTGGTGAAACAAGTCGAAGGACAGTGGTTTGTTGGGCTTGGCACATTGATTCTAAAGGAGACCGAAGACCGAGTTGTATATTGTTCGCCATGATCAAAGAGCTATAATAGTTGCAACCCAGAATAGAAGGTACTGAATTAGGTATTATATTGAATGAGCAATGTTTTCATGGGTTGAATTAAGAACCGTCATCCCCATATAGAACAGTCTCTGTCTCGCTATATAAACACCATTTCAGACAGTGTACACCCCTTCATGGTAATAGTGCTCTGTAAGTGATGCCATTCATCAACAAGACAATGAACCATTTGATAAAGACTGAATAATCAAGAAGTAGTTTGAAGAACATTCTTGTGAATTTTAAGTGATATCTTGGGGTCTCCCCTAATTCACCTGACATGAATTCAATGGAACATTTGTGATTCCACCTGTTATATTACCGAATTCGTGCTGCCTCACACACACACACAGTACCACTTCGCAATGTGCGGAAATTGTAAGATCATTAGTTGAGTGCCTGGCATCATATACCTCAGACTACCTATCACAGCTACATTGAGGGCCACGGTAGCCGAGTGGTACAGGTATCGGATCATGGCTTGCCGTGTCACGAGTTCCAGCCCAGTACCACTAAAAACCTGCCGTGTAGGGCAGTGATGCACGTTAAATCTGTCGAGAGCTGAAACGTCCTCCCGTTGGTGTGGTGTGGTAGTTAGGAGAGGGGGTGCCAACTCAGGTGTCGTCCACGTCACTTGACCATGGTTCAAAATTACGTGGTCCGTCGCCAAAAGCCCTCGTGTAGCTGAACAGTGCGACGTTAATATTCAATCAATCAATCACAACTACATTGAAAAATTGAATGAAAAATTGCTTATAATTCTCACACTGTATTAAAACAATCTATCGGAACAACACAACCAAAATATAATTCAATTTAGAAATTAATAACTTTTTATAAGTAATTGCAAAATATACTGTAAAAGCCCATGCATGAATAATTCAGTTTTCATGATTTTTATAATATTCAAAGTTTATTATCTATACATTATTGTTTGATTATGTTATTTCGTTTATCATGATCGAATTGTTTTCCTTCTCCTTCTTTTAAAAGAACATTTAATTTATAGTTAGCTTTCATATTTAAGTGCTTTTAAGTATTTAAATCTTTCAGACTTAACAATCTCAAACTAAAATTGTTTTTTGAGTCAGATTTACATTGATGCTTACAATGCTTAAGTAATCAATTTGCGAAAACACGCTTGCAATTGCTTAAATTCAATCTTTTCTATTGAAAACTCATTTCAAAGATAGAATTTATTCATGAATTCTCACGTAAAGCATTGAAAATTCGTGAATTTGTTTCTTCTACCCGACTGTATCTTTCTTATTTGATTATTTTCTGCTTGAAAGTGATTTTTTAGCAAAAGCGAAGTGATTACTTTTTGTCGTTTCTAATGTCTATTATTTTATTTAACATTTTATCAAGGAAAATATTTTATAAATTTTCTGCAGCGTTAATTTTTGTATTCAGAAATTGATGCAAAATTAAAATTCAGTTAAATAGGTTTTATAATCAAATGTGAAAAATTCTATTAAAACAATTCCTGTTTGATATCTTAGATAAAATAATGTGAATAACCTAAATATAAAACAAGATTTCTCTATTTTACATTACATTGTGAAAAATACTATCTCCATAAAACTGAGTTACTATATATAATTCATGACAAATGCAGACATATTTAGATAGTGAGAAATCTCTCTCCAAATAAAGTCTCTACAAAATTTATTAAACTTTTGAATATATATTAAACTTACAAACGCTAAAAGAGAATAGAGCGACTGTAATTCATAATTTTTCTATAAACAGTCATATAAAACTCTTCCTGCATCCGAATAACAAGTGATAAATTAGTTTTCTAGAACTTCAAAAGAATTTTTCTTAAAATAGAATGCAGTTCCCAGATACCTTATAGAAGGTTTATATATATAATCAAATCAAATATCGAAGATCAAGTATCGAAAAATGTTGTACCGTATATAAATGGTATAGATCGTTATCTGAGATATCATACATTTACATATTATTTGCTTACGACAAACGAAAGTGATTGAAAATACTCGTGAAGTTTAGGTATTACTTCGTGTCTTCCGTAGTTTGCTATTGTTTCGTGAAAAACAGTGTTTTTCTGTAATACTTATAAAAGTCGTCAATTTCCAAATCAACATCTTAGAATATGATAATCAACATATTTCCAAAAAAGTGAGGAATAAAAAGTTTTATATTAATAAGTTTGTCATCTTGATACAAAATGTAGAAGCTCTGTAGATTTTTCTCCTCAGCAGAAACATGTATTTCCATTAAAGATGAATATTGTGTGTGTGTGTGATAAGAACATTAAATTGTATTTGCATAAATGTATATAAAATAAAATGAGTAATAATTACAAAATAATATAAACATATAAAAAGAATTTACCAATCTAACACTGTAATCTGCACTAATCTGTTTCAGTAACAGTTAAGGTTGTTTTCGGTTAATGTTAATGAATAGGACCCGAATTTCGAACATTTTTTCAGATATAAAAGAAATGAAAAATTAATATGATATTCTAGCTTCATTATCCTTTAGAGAGCGGCATTTTTTATCATACTTTCCATTTTTAACAGAGTTGATTCATTTTTTCTGGTATAAAATGTGTTTCGCATTTTTTATCCTATACCGTAATGTTAAATGGGCTTTGCCTTCACATATTAAAACAAAACAGAAAGTATTCACGGAATATTTTGAAATTTTTAAAAACACTATATTGTTAACAGAGATACGAGTTATAATACTGAAAAATTTCCATGGAAATTGGGTCATTTTTCTGTCTGAAAATGTGCTTCACGTTTAGTTGAAGCTCTCTTACTTTTACCGAAAACAACATTAATTAGTAAAAGAAGCAATTTTTATTTTAAAAAAACTATTAATGAGTAATTGTGTATGTTTGCAATTACAATTTATGCTTTTGACACATAAGCATTTTTTTATATTAACCTGAAGTGCTATTGCTTTATATATATGTATATATGTAAATATGTACATATATAAAGTGCTTTTATGTACATGTTCTTTATATATACAATATATATGTTAGATTTTTAAGTCGCTTGAGTGTGAATAAATTAATTTATAATCATTACAATTATGATCATCTAAAAAATATCTATTTCTTGAATAAAAATACGTTCGTATAACACCGCACGAAAGAAGAAACACAGATCAACTACTTCGGATATCGGGAAGCTACGTGCAATTTCGTGGAATCCCACAATTCAAATAAAAGCGCATTAAACCGAAACAGCGTTAAGCGGGGTCTTACTGTTGTTCAAAATTGCATCTTCTACTCCAGCTCTTGTGTTTTCGTTATTCAGACCTACCAAGTGACCCAAAATTCCGTTAACATTTGAAATTTAATAATTCACGGAATAATGTAAATAGAGGGGTAAAAATTGACACACATGCTTGAAATGACATGGGTTTTATTGAAACCAAAAAAAGTTCAAAAAAGGCCAACAGAGCCGAAGCAATACGTCAGTGACACCGCAGGAAAATCCTGTACAAAATGAGCTGTAATCAGAAACAGAAGCACCTGCAATTCCGATATGTTGACTTTACCAGAAAATGCATTATTAACAAAGGTGTGCCAAAAGAATGGAGAATCTGTTATGCAGCTTTACGATTATATCGCCATAAGAAGAATGTGAAAAGTTTGCTGTTGAGGATCACATGCAGAGCCGCTAATTCTGACATGCTCCCAGGTAAGGAGACCTCAATCCGTCCAATTATTGGTTGTGGGGATTACCTGATTCTCATATCTTCTGTCACTTCATGTAGATCCTTTTGCTTCCCGTTAGCCAGCTTGTCGTGACGAATTTATGGGAAAGCTTCTACGGAGAATAATCGACAAGACCATATGACACGATTTTTAGGGGGCACAGATGTCGGGAAATTTTTTCGAGGGAGATGAAATCGCAAGTCTACAGCAATGGTCTGACCTCACTAGGGATACCAAACAAATAACATCCGTCAGCAATTTCTGATCACACCTATAAATATGTTGTTCAGTGCTGTTCTTACCATTGTCCTTTCGACTACAGTTATAGTTGATGAATGACAGATGACATCTTGAACATTTCTTATAAAGAATATTGTTTATTGCTAAAGATCAATTGTGTTAGTCGTTGCTTTTTTATATAAAGCACCATCTGTTGACCGTTTTTTGAACCTTTTTGGTTTTAATAAAACCACCATGCCATTTCAAGCGTGTGTGTCAATTTTTATCTCTCTCCCTAAATAATTTCGTGAATTTTCAAATATTAAAGCATATTGGGTGGCCTGGTACTTTATGAATAAACATATCGAGGGGATCAATATCGCAAAGTTACAAAAGTTAACTAAATTTTGCTGAGCAAAATTTATAACGTCCATTACGACGATGCGATAGTTATACGATAAACATGATGTACATTTCAAATTTATCTTTGAAATTAAATTTAAATATCGTCGGTCTAATTATCAGACTGCGTAACTCCATCTGGGATGCTAATTTGATACAGTAGGGCTCGGCTCCAATTTGTTGTTTATGTTCGCCAAGATAGGCGATAATTTACAATATGGTTTACTTTGATATTTTTATCGGGTGATAATGTGGTTGCTATGGGGATAACGTACATTAGTGTTAGTTTTTTGTTTTGGTTTTTTTTTGCCGCGGGATCTCTGCTTAACAAAAGTAACACATTGTTACAAATTTTGTGTAATGAATGCATAAAATAGTGTAAATAACTTATATCTGGAAGTGTAATACATTAATATTATTTTCTGTTGTATTTATTTTATATTAAAATCTTGCCACCACCTGTCCCTTCGAAATCTAGTTTTATTATGAAATAAAAAAAAAGTAGTGATTACACTGATCGAGGAATAAATTAAAAGCGGAGTGCGCACTGAGGCATGACGTAGACAAAACAAAAGGATTAAGGAATCCCGCCAAAAAGCGCTTGGCGCGTTGCACTCCTATATCAAATCAGTAACACCAGTGGAGTTACGCAGTCTGATAATCAGGCCAACGATATTGTACTATGGAGTATATTAAATTTAAATATTGTATTAGTAATATTTCTCTGTAATATGTTTGAATAAATTACTGAGAATGCCAATATATTTTCAAGAAATACAAATATCTTCAACAAAAGATAGCTAACAAAAGATAGCACTACTATAACTAACTTCTTTTCTCATCCCGAAAAATATTTTGTACAACATCAGTATTAGAAAAGTTGCATTATTTTTAACTATGAAGTAAAATCTATTTACTCGCATTTATTTCACATTTTCCGGAGCTCATGTTTGAGTAACCGGTACGTTAAAGTACTTTGATGCGGAAATTGCGAATCGAGACAGGAATTCAGTTTTATTTCCGTCCAACAAAATGAGATGCATCACATAACAATTAACTTTATCTTTGGTGTCTTTACTTAACTTGTGTGCGCGTGTGATGAGAGTAATACAATTTTATTGTCATCCAGGAAATAAGACCATGGTAGCAAATTACACAAATTCTATTGTCTGTATTTATTACTTCAGTCCGAGTGGCTATATTTAAAATATTCTGTAAGAGATTTTCTCGTCACAGACATTAAATGTCGAAACTTATGGATTATTGTAACAGTATATAAACAATTGTTAAATTTAAAGATAATTTGGAAATAATTTTTATACACAATTTTAGAATTTTAGTAAAGTTAAATTATTTTGATGTATTTATAATCATTATTCTTCATTCTACCTTTCTATAATGATCACCATTCGTTGAAACCTAACTACTAAGTATACTCAATTAGCTTAAATTTCGTGTTTTGTTTTAAATTTAATACAGCATTATGAAACGCTTTACAAAATTTTAAAGGATTTTTTTTTTTTTCTCATTTATTAAAGTTAATGTGTTTTCAGTTTTCTTATAAACCTTGTTTAGTCATCTCTAAATAACTCGTAAAAACAAAATTTCACTTCAAAAAATTTTTTAGAAAAAATAATTTGTGCGTGCGTGCGTTCAACCTAAATATATATTGATATCCTAAAATAATAAGATTGTTTTTTCACACATATTCTTAACTTCTCTTCCAACTTTTTATTTATTTACTGAGATTTATTTCATTTGAAAAAAAAAGAAAAGGCTATTTTTCAAAGTATTTTCAACTGAGAAAATCAATACTAAACCTTTAAAACTCAACTTACATCCAACTTTGTTTTAATTTATGATAAACCATAAAATTTTTTAGACGAATAGACATGTAAGAATTTTAGTTCTGTATTGTCAAACATTCTAATTCTAAGAGTTTTAGTCTTTTCTTGTATTGTATCCTGTAAAACCCTTTAAGATGAATTAGTCATCCAGTCTTCACACAGGCACAAGCTACAAGTTAATTTTTTTAACTCTTCCTGCTACATTTAGAATTGTACGCATTAACATTTCTAACAGCTCCAAAGTAATTAAAGTAAATAATGAGTACACTGCGCAAAATGCTTACTTAAAGAACAAATTCTTTCAAGTTTTCCTTTATATATATATATATATTTAAACGTCTTTTAAACTTTTAAATTACAGTAATTTACTTCTACGAGAACTGAAACTTTAGCCTTAATTTAAGCCTCTTTCAAAACTAACTTTTCTGTTCTGGAACTCTTGGCAGTTTCGTTTCTAAAAAAAAAAAATGATCTCTGATCCGTGTAACTTTTTACAAACCTGCTTGTTTAACCAAAAGTAATTTTTATCCCAAAGTTTAATTTTTATAAATTAGCAAGTAAATTTATCGAGAAACTTAACCAGCCATGAAGATAACTATTTTGCTGAACCAAACCAATTTTTGTAAAATGTTGAAAAGATCAAACGAGTTAGATTTTTACACATCAATTAGAAATAAATTTCGCTTAATTAGAGTAGCTGATTTTCCGCATCAAAACCGAAAGAATTTTCCTATTATATCTGTATATACTAAATATGTAAGTACTAAATTGCTATATATATATATGTAATAATTCCTTCTAGTATCCTTTTTATTAACACTTTGTACTAATATTTAAAATAACTTTAATTCTTTAATTCAAAAATAACATCGTAATCGGCTAGTCCGAAACCCCTGTCCCGCCCATTCTATCCAATCAGAACTACTATTACGTAATAGTCACGCGCTTGCACTGCTGGTATATAAGCAAAAATCTTATGTAATCGCTCTTTTTGCCTGCTTGCCATCATCATGTAAGAATGTAAATAACTGCAGCTCATTGTGTTGGTGTTGTGTCCGTCAAGATGTCACTTCTGTTATATGTGTCTGCTTACGTGTTTTTTTAACAAATAGATATCAATATATAAAGGGATTGACCCGTTACGCTATGTGTGCTTCAAAATAAAAGATAAGATACACTTCTCAAGACGTCATTAATAATCAAATATGACAACAACCTACACCGGCCAACGCTACTACAATACTTCATATATATATATCAGAAAAAATATAAAAAGTGATAAAAATCTTTTATTAAATACTGTATAGATGAAAAAATACTCAATTTTGTTAACAGTTATCTGCATAAGGAAATTCTAAATCATAAGCATTAAGTGTTTATTTGTAGATCAATAGATTGCTGTTACAAAAGAATGTATAAAAACCATTCATATCTCCAAACATAATCTACTTTTGATTGCTTATGTAATCCATTCAAAGTTGGCATAGCAGCAGCTCTTAAGAATAATACAGGGTTTCTACAAATTACCGTATTTATTCGAATCTAAATCGCACTATTTTCCCAGTGTTAATGCTATTGAAAATCGGGTGCGGCTTAGAATCGAAGACAAAACATTTGTTGGATGATGGAATTTCAATTTTCATCCCTTTCAAAAGGAAAAAGTCCGCTTGAGTCGATGACTTATACCATTCCGCAGTTTGTCTCCAGTATTCGATCTATCCTAAACATCGTTGTCTGCTCGTATAATAGGAAATTTTTTTTGTATGCGCTTTCTTTTAATCACCTAAATGTCAAAGATATCGGTAATAGCATCAAGACGAGTTCACTATGACGCAGGTATGAAAAAGGAGGCAATTTTGTATGCAGAAAAAAACGGAAACAGAGCATCGGCCACTGAAAATTTCACACGGATGAAACAAATATATGTCGATAGCGTAAGCAAAATGATATAATTTTTACTTGTAAGTGTTCAAAATTCTTTGATAATTCTTTTACATTCTTCAAAAATGCACTCTTTTGGAAAAAATAATGCACAACAAATGCATTGAATGGCGCGGAAGACGACATCGTGTCGCAAAAAAGGTGATGCCTGCACTCATTCCGAAGTCAGCTGGGACAGTGGGATTTACGAATCATTTTCGAAACATGATTCTGATGGTTAGAGTACGTATAGGCTCATGTATATATTTGAATATTTTTAATACTAGTAAAATAAATGTAAATTATTAACTTAATATTATTTTTCCTTAAAAAAACTTTTTTGAAATTTCTGAAATGTCGGACATTGATGAACCTTTTACACAATTTTTTATTTTTTCTCAAAAACGTGTAGAGAATTGAACGTGCGGCTTAGAATCGATGGTGGCTTAGAATCAAGTAAATACGGTAGTTGAGCAAAAAGCAGGAATTATATTGCATGCAATTTACAGGGGGGAAAAATTGAAGTATATATTGTTGTATAATAGAGAAATAGTTCACACAAGTTTTCCAATACCACAATGTTCGATATATATGCTACTTCCTTTCATTTATACTGTAAATGTAACATCGGTAAATCAGTTCTTGCCACAGATTTGTCAGCGTGTTTCCGACAATCAAATTAATTGCAGTGCAGATTCTTGATTTTAATTCAGGAATGGATACAGGAAATGGTGGAGTGCACACTTGATCTTTTAGAAAACCCCTATAGTGTTAATTATTGTACCATGATTAAAATATATTATAAATTAAATAAATTTAGATCCATTTCAGAAGGTGAAAACATTATATAAATATACAGTAAGACCCCGCGTAACTCTGTTTCGTGTAGCTCTGTTTCGGCTTAACGCTCTTTTATTTGAATTGTGGGATTCCCTGAAATATATATATATATATATATATATAATGCACGATCCGTTCGGCTTCCCGATATCCGAAGCAGTTTACGTGTATTTCTTCTTTCCTGCGGTGTTATACGAACATATTTGTATCGTTTCAAACATTTGTTGACGTTATTGTAAGAAAAATTTATATAATATAACGATTGCCATAGTGACAAATATTATTATTTTTAGTTTTTAATCATGGGTGATAATAAAAAACACGAAAATAAAGCAACAAGTAGAAGCATTTCACTAAAAACTAAAATGCAAGTGATTAGAAGATTAGATACTGGTGAACGTCAATCTGTCATCGGCAACTGCAATTGCGACAAAATGTGCAAATGTAATTACCCGTTCTAGAAATAATACAATAGAGGAAATGAAAAAATGACTTCCTGTATGGATTGACGACGAAATTGAACGCAATATGCCCCTAAGCTAATATATTACATTGGAAAAAGCAAGAAGAATTTTTAATTGAAAATGTAAACATATGTGTCGCTGGATGTCACTGGGTACATGGCTCGCAAAGCGAGCCTCCAACCCATATCATAGGAGTTAGCGGTGCCTGGAGAAGTAGCGTCCTTGGTGGTAGGAAACAGCCTGATAGGTCGTTGGTACGTGGAGAGAGGGCGTTGCTACGAAGCACTTGGAGAAACAAATTTTGAGTTGGAAAAAGTCCATCCTTGAATGGTAGAGAGCTTGTCTTGTAATTGGTTGAGGGGTTAGAGTGATCTGGCTCCAGATTGGCTGCCCTGAAGTTAGTGAGAGAATAATTGAATGGGAAGATTGCCTGTGTGGGTATACCGAGTAAGCAAAATGTAATTTTAAAAAAAATTTTAAGTAATAATATTAAATTTAGAAGGTCATTTGCCAACAGGCAAATGAAGACATTTTAATGTTACGGTGGATTGTAGGAGTCAAGGAGAATTCTCCTTGGCCTTTTGGTGTTGTCTTGAGGTACATAATTTTCCAGATTTAGAATGTGACAATTATTAGTAAGTGGTAAAGAATCAAAAAATTTAGTTGCTAGTTTCTTAATAAAATTTTTTAAAGTCGGAATTTTAAGAGCTTTATATATATCTGAATTTCTCATGTACATATTTGCATTAACAATCATACGAATAGTTTTATTTTGGGAAATTTAAATGTAAACATACTGACTTAGAATTTTATTTATTTGTATATGTATATTCATTAATTATGTTTCTATATTTGTAAGAAATAAATTTTGCTCTATTGTAATAAAAAAACATAATTAATAAATTTCATGGTAAAATACCAGACCAATTTTCTACCCATCTTCCCCTAACTCCACTATTTACATTATGAGATAACCTCGTTTAACGCTGTGTGTGTGTGTTTCATATTACGAACTTAAAAATATAGACATAAATTATTTCTCTGACAAGTAGAACTAAATACACTGCTCCCAATGAAGTTCTCGTTGAAAGAGGAATAACATACCCAAGCTCTTCTACCTTCCTTCATCCATCAACACCTGTTACTACATTCCATACACTGAAATCCAGCGGTGAAAGATCTGTTGATCATGATGAAAATTGAACCACCCCTTCATGATCAACCCAAACTGGTATCTCAGCATTGAGGTAAGATGTAACGTTGTTGTGTTAATGAAAAGGCGAGCTATCCTGTTGAAAAATGTATAACCTCCTTAAATTCTTTCTTTGGTGATTGGAAAAAGGGAAATCTGTAGCATATCCATGTAATTAATTCCCATAACAGACCTTTCAATGAATAAAAATGGAGGAACTCTCAGCACAGCAGAACGATTTTCATGAAACCAATTACAGCACATTTCGCTTTTTCAGCACCGTTGTACGTCTACATTATCGTAATGCCGAACAAAGAATGATTAATGCTTACTAAAAGATAGCGTCAGTTGTGACATCTATGAACTTAAGATGTATTACTACTCGTCTGATTTTAAATGGGTTAATTTCGTTTTATATTTTGAAAGTTATTAACTTACGAAATTATCCAACTAATTCGTAAACGCCCTGTGTATTCAATAATTTTATTTTTAACCATATTATTATAATGTAGACAAATACAAAATGTGATGCTATAATTTTAGAATTTAACTTAATTTTCGTAGTTTATAATTATTTAGTAAATAAATTTTACACTTGTTGCTCTGTTACAATTTAGACAGTAATATCATAGCTTTGAATCTGTATTTGGATCCCGCGAATATGACAACAATATTCTTATTGTTCAATGATTCATCATGATCTTAGATTTTTGATTGCACATTTTTAGATATAAGTCACTTTTTTCTTAGAATGTATTTAGAGCTTCTATCCAATATTTTTTCAGACAGATTTCACTCAGTATTATAAACAGAAAGGGGCTCTACCCATAAAATTGATTAAATCACACTTTTATATAAAATTAAAAGCAGTTCTTATATATATTAGCACTGTTTGTAATAATGCAGCATCCATATAAAAATTAAATTTCCAATATGCGTTGGATTCTATTACCTTTAATGTGTTCAAGTCATTCTGTCTCTCTAGTACAGATTATTAAAACTGTACCGGTTGATTCAAAAATAATGTGACCAATTTTAGAGTATCATAAATTTTTATTGAATTAAGTTATTTGTATGAAATTTTTAATGTAGTTTCCTTTAGCAATGTAAGTCCAAAGACTACGCTAAAAGAGCTTTTTCGAACATTTTTGGGGGTGTTTTTCCAACATTCTCTTTGATTTCTTTTTGAAGCCCTTTTTGGGTGTTCTTACTTTTTTTTAATTGTTTTCTTAAGTATCACCATGAAAAATAATACAATTATGACAGTCAAGAGATGATGGTAGCCATTTCTCAGGAGGAAAAAATATTATATTTTTGTTTTTCAGCCATTTTATAATTGATTTTGTAGTATGACTTGGTGCAGAATCTTGGCGAAAAACAAAGTTTCCTTGAGGGTAAAGACGTTTACTTTCTTTGATCATGTGCTTTATAATTTATTTCTGTTAGTATTTAGCATCAATTTTAGCCCTTGGTTCTACAAAAAAATGGTTTAGTTAAGCCTTGAGAGAACATTTTCATCCATACCATAACACCTAACGGCCAACTTGCCTTTTGCAAAACAGTTGCTTCTTTGCTACGCTTTTCGTGTGAAATATATTGTATCTTCGTTTTCGTCAGTTGTAAATGGCAGATGGAACAGTTCTGCATCTGAAGTTATCCATGTTTTATATTTACCTTTGGGTAACCTTAAGTAAAGAGGCCAAGAACGTTTTCTTCGTTTTTCTACTGTCTTTGGTGACATTTGAAGACGGACTGGTTTATTCACTTTTTTATAGCTATTTTTTTTTTATCTGACGACAAATTATTGATTGCGAAACCTGTATTTTTATTGCTAAAGTTCTTTGATGCAGTAGATTTTCTACAGCGATAAGTCTCTTTAAATTTTTTTCTATTTCAACAAGAACTTCCTTTCTTCCACATTTTTTTTCCAGGAGCTTTTGATTACCAGACAAATTTTATTTCTTTTTGAAGAGTTCAGATAGTAATTTACTTAAAAAATATATATTATCATATTTAAAAGCTCTATTTATAACAGAATTTGAGCAACAGTCCTCCAAAGCCTTAAAATTTCGTTTCGGATTTGAGGACCTAAATTCGGAGTCCTAATTTACTCCCACAAATAAAAATAGTCAGATTGGTAATTTAAACGATTGATTTTTTAAAATAAAACTGATAACAAAGCAATTAAAACTTACCATTCATAGTTATATGCTTTTAAAATTGGTCACACTAATTTTGAATCAACCGGTATATGTATACAGTCACACACACAGGGATAAAAATTCAAAATGGAAGTTTTCCAAAGAAACTTTAAATCCTGGCCAGAAATAGATAATAATTGTTTTAATGTTATAAGAAAAACATAGTAGAAGCACCAAAATGATTATGAACACTAAAGATTCAGGAAGGATACCAGCATGTACAGTATCATAGGCCAGCGTTTCTCAAACTGTTGGGCACGCCCCCCCCAGGGGGCGTGATGATTCTACTAGGGGGGCGCGAGCTTATTGAAAAGTCGAAAACAAAAGATTATTAAAAAAATTATTAATTTTCTTAAGGTAAACAAACAAAATACATTCTGACATATTAAAAAATGTATATATTAACATTTATATCGATATAATACACTTATAAATGTATCAATACTGTACAATGTATTATATAATTAATTTTACAATACTAAGTTAAGAACGTTTAAATTACCAGTGACCGACTGGACTTGCCATAAATAAAATTATATACAAAAATTAACACTTATCTTGATAATTTGTACGGTTTATAATTGATCCATTAACTGCCGATTAAAAATTACGTGATTCGCTCCCCAATGCTCCCGTTCTACCTGTAGGTGCGCGCATGTGATATATTAAGAGAGGGAGAGGTAGAAAAGGAATAAATAAGGAAAAATCTTTTGATATAAGTAAACACTTAACAAACACTCTGTCAAGGGCCTTTTAATGTATTCCAAAACCTTCGGAATAATTTTATGGATAGCAGTGCACAGAAAAGATTGTACTTCGGAAAGACGTATATATACGTCTGGGGCATGTAACACACCGGTTGAGTGAGACGTATATATACGTCGGTGGCACTTTAGAAATTAAAGTCGTATTGTAGCTTTAGCTTCAAAATATAGTATTATTGAATTCAATGCATTGTTGTTTGTTTGGAGGGGGGATGCGATGAAAATTATGATTGAGTATTGGGTCGCCAATATTAAAAGTTTGAGAAGCACTGCCATAGGCTGAGAACTGTTTTCAGCGGAGTTAAACCTGGTTTTAGTAACTATCCAGCCTACTCCTTGCTGTTAATAACAAAGAGCGAAATCGAAGTATTTTATTCCAAGTTGCGAACGGTAAGATTGTTGCGGGCTCTCTTCATTTATAGTAAAGAGACATTTTACTTAATAAACGAAGCAAATCCGTAAAAATGACGCTCATGTTAATGTTTTTTTAACACGTTTTTATTAGTTTCACCAATTTGTAACGGAATACTTGAACTTGATTTTTACTTATTTTAAAAGGTCAGATTAATTCGAAATTTTTTACACTTGTCAAGGACAGATGACATTAGCTGAATTTAATAATTTTGTTCCATTATCCTGATCAGGATCATCAGAAAAAACGATTTTCCATTTCCAGATTTGGCGACTAATTCCAGATTCCATTTCCAGACTTGGCGACAAAAGATTAAGTTACAACCCTAAAGCGAAAGCGTTCATGGTTAATACAAATACACACACAAAAAACAAAAGAGATTATTTCATAAATGAATAAATGATAGTTTAAAAACTAAAAAAACACGCGCTTATTATAGATCGAACTAAAAAAAATTTTAAATAAATTATAGTTTTAAAAAACTAAAAAGCACGCTTTTATAGTTAATCGAACTAAAAGTTAAAAAAATAGCTCTTAATATAAGAATAAAATGACTAACGAGAAAACTAATGTCATTTCGGTAAAAGCATGGGGTGCTCGAT
Organism: Trichonephila inaurata madagascariensis; assembly: GCA_019973955.1. NCBI lineage: Eukaryota > Metazoa > Arthropoda > Arachnida > Araneae > Nephilidae > Trichonephila > Trichonephila inaurata. The sequence goes on along the minus strand of BMAV01011905.1, from coordinate 133,680 downwards.
ATCAGTTATTATAATTGCTTAATAGTTCTATTCCTTACGAAGCACCCCACGCTTTTACCATGACACACACATCAATTTTCTCGTTATAACTATTTTATTCGTATATTATTATTATTTTTTTTTTTTTTACTTTTTAGTTCGATTCACTATAAAAG
>BMAV01011905.1:0-129430 GCA_019973955.1 Trichonephila inaurata madagascariensis | reverse complement strand
ATATAAAGAAAGGTAGGATATTTATATTATTGTATAACTTTATTCTTGAGTCATTATTGAATTTATTTTTAGTTTTGAAGGTAACTGAGTATAATAAACTGATGCCTTTATGCCATTACTAATTATTTGTAAATTAAGATATTTTATTATATATGAAAAATTGGTGTTTAAACTTATATATTTTTTTAATCTATCAAATCCTTATCTTAAAAATATTATTAATAACATAACCTAAAACTCCACACATCTTATAGTAATGCCTCGTTATTGTTATGTACCCAACTGTTCATCAAATATAAGATACATATCCTTACATTTTCCCGGCTGTCCATCCTTTTTGAATGAGATAACATATTGATTAACATTTTCCAGTGAATTGCTAAATATTCTTAATACGGTTAATGTTTTTGAAGAATTTTGCTTTATTAATTCTGTTCATCATGTTATGGCTATTCAATCTTAAGAAAAGTATGTTTAAATTTGTAATTCACAGGAAAAATTTTGCAAGCTGAAAAATAATTGCGCTTTTCAGATAAATATGGTACTATTTCACTGAAAAATTTAATTTCAAATTATTCAGGAGAGGTGTTTAATGTTAAAGTAGATATTAAGGATTTCAACGAAGTATTAAACAATTCAAATAAATCAGAGGGTATCTCAATAGAAGAGAATAAAATTTTAATGTACATTACGAGTTATGCGTACATAATATAAAATTCGGATGCTCCGATTGCAATTGTATATTTCTTTCAAATAAAGAGATCAATTTCGAAAGTTAATTGTTAATTATCTGTTTACAAGCACAACAGAAGCATACTTGGAATTATATGAGTTGTGGAATGTTTCGCATTCGTTTCATTCATCTTGTGTAAAGTGTAAAACCCCTGCATTTTCGTATTTTTTAAAAAATATTTATTACATTCGGGAATATATGCTTAAATAATTATTCAAAAAAGTGCAATGAAGAAATTTTAACAGTGCAGGATAATCGAAAAATAAAAAATATAAGGCCAGTTAGATCAATGTGTTGCTTTTTATATTTCACTCTGTTTTATTTATTTAAATATTCAATCATCGATTGGTACATTATTTAATGTACATGCACTTCCTTATATTTCATTTTTTTAATTCAAAATAGATTTTATGCACATGTTTAAAATAGTTCACATAACTATTACTTAAAGAATAATTCTATTTATTTACATTATTCGTTTAAATCATTTTCATGAAGACTTTAGCACATTCGAAGGATGTTAAATGTAAAATACTATTTTTTTAATTAAAAAAAAATTTGTTTGATTTTTAAATATTTTTACCTAGGCATAATATTTATTTGTAAAGCATTAAAAAAATAATAAAAAATTGGTTTGAATAATATCAGTACAAATCCAAATGATTCAAAACTTGAAAGTAATCAGTACATTGTCGCATTAATAATATATTCCATGAAAAGTTTTTTTTTCTTCAGATTTACAGGTAAAGTATTCTTTTCTAATGTATATATTTCCTGACGCATAATCTAGAATCTATTTTAGCTGTATAATTACTGTGGTATCTAAAACTGTGTCATTTCTATATTTGTATATATTTTTACATGAATTGCATTCTTTATTTTTATATATTTTTGCATACATTTAACCTTTATTATGATTAATTGATTACAGCAAAATGTTGCTAAATTCACATGTTTTTTATTAATATGCCTCTAATGCTTTACTTTTCATATTTTCTTTGCAAGTAAATGTTGCTTTTGTTATTTTATCTGATTAAAAATATTTTATATTGAGTTAGTTTTTACTTAATGTTTCTTACATTGTTATGAGCCTTTCACGAGTGTTATTTCCCCTTTTTTCCTGGAAAATATTAGACATCTTTCTAACGTATTGATACATAACTTTCATCTGAAAATATTCTAAATGAGAATTACAAAAAATAATTATAAATGTAGAAATATTAGTCTACGACCTGAAAAGAAATAAATGTCGTAAGCTTTATATTCCTGACAGCCACTGTGACTAGCAAAGCAATCCCTCCTTTCATGACATCATCAAAACTCTTTCGCGGCCTGGTCCTTCAAGATAGCCTTGGTTGAACTGCCAAATCGGATACCAAAATATTCCGACAGGACCAAATCTTTTAACTTAAAAGAATTCTTCAACGCGAACATACGAATTTTAATATTACAACTTGTAAGAATATATAACCGATATAAAAAAAATAGATAAAATTTTTTTTCTTTAACGATTCTTAACAAAATAATAGTTAATTCCAAAGTGAATCGTATTATTAAAGAAAAATTACATTTCACTTTAACTATTTCATAAAAATATGTTCAATAATAAAGGGAACGTTATTTAAAGATTTGCTCATCAATGATGAGTAGTTAATTTACCAATGATTAATTAGTGATGATTAAAAGATGAGTTATCTTTTAATGAGAAGATATTATTTCCAAATAAAATATTCAAGCAACTCAGGGCCTGAAGAAAAAGAATTTTTTTTTTCTTTTATAAGCAAATGTATCTTAATGAGTTTATTTGCTTAATTTTAAAAATCGTAACCTATACATACACACATGTATAGGCAATGCATCTAAATGTTACAGTAATTAGAAAAGAACCTACTGACCACATAAAAATTACAAACAACCAAAAAAGCATATAAAAAAAAACCTTTGAAAAAAATTTTGCTCACATTAAGATTTCAACTAATACATTATGATTACAGAAAGAAAAAAAAAAAGGAATGTTGCAACAGCTAAACTTATATTTATGTACACAATCTACAGCTGACTTATTTTACTTAACAACCCTTTAGCTTTGAATTATATCCCTAATGTACAGGAGTGGCCAAAATTGTGGGCATTTTTTAAAATTATGTTTTTTAAGTTTGTACCTTATAAAAAATGTTACGTTGCACAAAATGCAAAGTCATTTATATCATTTCAGAGAATTTAATAGTGAATTCAATACACAAAAACAAAATTCAAATATTTGCAACACAAAAAAATGCTATGCTGCAATAGCTATCGAAACACATTAGATATTTATGATAGCAGTGAGTCATCAGTGCTTAGTGGGATATTTATTTTTTGTTACAGCTTTACATGGATGTTTTGTTGAGCAGAAAATAGTTTTAAGCTCTTCCTTCGTTATTACATGATGCCAAGAAACAATTATATCTTCAATTAACACCTTTTTATTTCATACAAACTTAAAAAACATAATTTTAAAAAAGTATCTACAATTTTGACCACCACTGTATACTTCCCGATTATTTTCTGTTTTCATAAAGATTAATTTAGTTTCGAATAAGCCCACAGATTATGAGATTTAAGTTCAGAGCTTTCCCACTTGTAATTTTAAATTTCTTAAAATATTTATTTTCATCTACAAAAAAAATGAAAAAAATTCTGAAAATTTTATTTTTCCAACAATTTTTAAATACTTTTTTCTTCCTTTATTTATACAGCAAGTATTAAAATAATAATTCATGTTATTTTTAATTAAAAAGTTATCATTAATGCCAAAAATAAGTGGAAAAATCTATACATACCATAATTCCATTTTTCTAGAAATATGATTATACATATATACATACACAAATCATTAATAATATATTAAATATTTATAAGACATATACATTTACATAAACCATTATTTACTTAGTTTGATTTTAAATTTGATAATCATTGATTTCTTCAATAAGGTTGGACAGTGACTTTTCTTTTGTTTATGAAGCAGTGTTTGTTTACTAAATATTAAAATCATGTTCATAATTAAATTTGGTGATTTGCTACTATAATAATACAAGGTAGTTCAAAGTACGCCCTCTATCGAAAAAGATAAATAATTAACTTCAATTTCTCAACCTATAATTCACTACTGAAGATTTTAAAAAATAATTAATAATGCACTGTAAGAAATCAAGTATTAAAATTACTTCAATTAACATATTGAAATGACTATGCAGGAAATTTTATAAATATATAAAATGCACATTAATCTGTCATTTCAAAAGTCGGTTTTTTTCTTTCAAAATGCCAGGATTAAGAGAAATTTACTAAACTAGAATTCATTAGGCAAGAATTGTTTATTTAAATGTAGCAATTCAGGATCATAATTCCCACAATGTAACTCATTCAAAACTTAGCTAAATTTTTATATTTCATGTTTTTATTTCTAACATAATTCTTGCAAATGCAATCATAATAAACACTTGAAGGAGGAAGGTTCGTTCTGGGTACCTTCTGTTCCGAACGCGAGTACTTAACCAATCACGCCAAAACGATCGTCTTCGCTTGTGTGTGTGATGTTGGTACTAGTTCATATAGATATCACACCGCCACAAACTCAAGAATAATTACACAGTACAATACTTTTTATTGTAATTAAATATTTTAATAAACGACAGACATGCATAACAAAGGCGGCACACACATGTTAAAGTGCTTAACAAAAACAATAATCAAATAAAATACAGTTACATACATTTGTACGGTACAAATAACAATTTAATCATATTTAATCAGTTGAAAAATAAGTTATAAAAGAATTTTTTAAAAAGGCATAGATTTAAAGCTTCCTACAGAGAGAAAAAACACATGAGAGAAAATTGCCAGCAACAAAAGATTATATAATTAAAAAAAAGGCAATCACTTTCACATTCAAAAGAACTATAAAAAAAAAAAAAAAAAAAACATTGAAAAGTTGTAAACTTAATTGAAACAATTACATTCATGCATAACTTCGTGACAATCATAATAGCCATAGGCATAGAAACATTCAAATTGAATAAACATAACAATACAGTGTAATGTACAGGAATACATGAGAATGTTTTATTTGGGCAATTCTCGCTGAACCAGAAAAAAAAAATTCTGTTCAGGAAATATTATGAAATCCTAATTTCCATTTCTAATCGTCATCCACTCTAGATCTTTTTCGAGGAATATGCTCATACAGTCCACTGGGTCCTGCTCGCTCGACATCTCTTTTGTAATTAAAGGTCTTCTAAAGAATGAAAACAGAGGAAAAAATTTTCAACTTGATACATATTCAAAATAATTAATACTCAACATGAAAGATTCAATGAGCAAAAAAAAAAAAAATAATATAATCAGCATCAGTTACAATTAGCCTAGACTTTGTGATTAAAGTAGTGGAAGTTAATGTTCCTTTATTAAAATACCAAATTGTACCATGATTTAATCAGAAATATATTCCTGAGTATTTGTGTCAATTAATTCCTTTTGTACAAAGTTATTATCTACAAGAAAACTAGACCCAAACATGATCTCATAAAAACACTTTTTCAAGATAGTTTCAATAATAACTGAAATTTAAAGACCAGCAAAGGATCCAAAATTATTTAAATTTTGTAGTTTAATGAAGAAATAAAGTTCTCCTATTTATCTTTTCTTTTCCCATCCAAGAAATACATAAATTAATTATTAATCAAGGGGTGAAGAAGACAGTGGAATACAAATATATTTTAAAATCTGAGTATTATTTGACGAAAACAATACCAGGCATATGTCATGCAAGGTTATCAGCAGAAATATACTAGCCCCTTATCTAAAGAAGAAAAGTTGCATAATTCATTCTCCAGTGCCACCATTTTTTATACAGGCGAACACAGCTATGTAGTGTATTAGGGAAAAAGAAAAAGGTATAAATAAATAAATCCTTTGCAAATACTATCAAGGTCATTGTATTACATTCCAAAGTCGGAATAGTTTTACAGATACGAGCACAATACAAAGGTATATATATGCCCATGTCAATTAAGGGATTAAGTGACCTTTTTAATCAGCTTTTTGTAAAAAAAGTTGCAATATTTATATAATGTGACCACAAGCCTACTTTTGACAGCACAAAATAATTGAAAGCAAAATCCACTAAGCAGCAAAAGAGGGTCTAAAAAAATGTCAGAGAGAGAATGAGTTAGTGAATATTAATGCCGCATACTCTTTAACTACTTGAGGGCTTTTAGCAATGACCATAGTTCAGAATTACAAGGTCCAAGTGAGGAGGACAACACCTGAGCTTGCACCCTCTCTCATAACTTTCACACCACACCAACGGGAGGACGTTTGAGTTTTGACAGATTTAACATGCATCAGCCCCTACATGGTAAATCTTCAGAGGTACTAGGCTCAAACTCATGACACGCCAGACACAAGTTCGTTACCTTGACCACTAAGCTACCGCGGTCACGAATGTCAGAGGAAAACAAATCATTGCAATCATTAGAATAACATAGCAACAGAATGATTTATCTGGCATTCAAAAGAGCATGATCAATGGTTTTGAGATTAAGAAAAAAATTATTACATTCAGAATATAAAACCATGTGTGATCCACCATGATAAAAGTGTATAGCATGTATGGAAAAATGACACAAAAATATGTGATGAGGCAAGTGGGGTGAACAGTAGCTGCAGAGATGCATTAAATAGACATGCAATAAACCATCCAAATGATTCAAAGGACTACCAAAAATGAACCCTTAATAGCAGTTTTGCAAACATAGCTATGTATAGGACATCACAAAAGACAACTGGTCAATACATTAATGTTAATAACCGTTGTCAATAAAGGCTGGAGCTCATATTCTAATACTGAAATAGGATGGTTGAGAGGTAGTTTTGAGAGTAGTCTGATGAATCACATTTTATCTCCAATGGCCAAAGAAATGTCGGCACATATACAATGTGAAACATCAGAAAAATATCCTGAAATAATTGCCAATAGATTCCAAGATGAAGAAGGCAGCATTATCAAATAAGAAATGTTTTCATAGCATTCCTTGAGTGATCTCAGAATTGTGGAAGGTGAAATGGAACAATGAATGCATATATCTATCCTTATAGCCCATATCACCATTACATATGCATGTTTTTCCTCACTAACAATGACATCTTCCAGCAAGATATATCATACAACTTGCAGGATATGTAAATGATTCAAAGAGCACCAAGATAAGTTTAACATATTCCCCAGACTTAATCACAAAAGAGAATTTATGGTGAATCCAATGGACATTATGGAGCATTGATCCTCAATTGTGCAACCGGCCACAGAATTGCAATGGGAATAAATCAAGAATATAACCCCTTTTTACCTCTAAGGACCTCATTGTTCTCTTTCTGCTCATTTTGCAGCAGAAAATGGTTAATCTGCCTTTTGAGAGGTGATTACATTAATATCAATAAATAAAATTGACATTAATGTGACAAAAACAAAAATAACAATGAACTACAAATAATATAAGCACCACTCAGCAGCTTTCAAATTAATAAAAAATTTAATGGACTTTAAAATCAATGCTCTTCAAAAATAATTTTTTTATCTTAAGTAATTTATTTTAAGCAAAATGAAAATTGTGAATTTTGTAAATGTCACTTCCTTAAAATACAATTTTAAAAATATATTCTTCATAAAAGCTCTTTATAACAGTGCTGATTATAATGTCTCAGTTTAATATTAACATAAAAATATAAAAAGTACAACAGAAAAAAATCAAATTGAATAAATATATTTATAATCCTAAAATATTTATAACAAACCAAACTTTCTGAATTAATTAAAAATATTCTAAATTTGTGAGTCTGTGTGTGTGTATATATATATATATATATATAGTTAATCATGAATAAACAAAATTAAAAATTTCTTAATTTCAATTCTATTACATCAATACAATTCTCAAGTCAATAAAAAGTCTAAAAGTTTAAATAATCTCTAATATTTTAAATATATACACATTTAGCATTTAAAATAGAAATGATTTAAGTTCCAGTGACCAATTCTTCTAAATAATGGCATAACAAATGTTGAACTGTATATGTTAAATAAATTAAACTGTGCATAAAAAACTTAACTATGTATAATTTACTTATTAAATATTCCCTTTAGTTTAAAATTTTTAAAAAAATCACACTTAAAAAAATAATGCATTTTTAATAATGTGTATATTATGTATTTCTAAATCTGAAACCAAAATACTAATCACTTCACAAAATAATGAACAATAAACTTTTTAACACATTTTTTTTCATAAAAGTAATACTTTTTTTATTATTTTATAAACCTACTTTAAAAACGTATTACAGTAAAACAATTGTTGTTCAATTGAAAATTCTATTTTTGATTTTAAAAAAAAATTTCTAATCATGTATTTGTTTAACATTTTTTTAATGTTAGAAAGTTTTCTTTCAAAAGGTAAAAATCAAAAAAATTAAAACTCAGATACAAACCTCACATATTCGAAATTTTAAAAAATTCACCTAATTAAAATGTACAGTAAAATGACAATAGAACTCATAGTTTTTACCATTTCACGAAAATTTCAAAAAGATACATAGTTTTCAACACTTTTTATACAACACTCTTACAAATTATGCACTTCTAATTCATAAGAACTTCCCAACTCTGCTTACAATAGATAAAATTTTATTTAAAAGTAAACAATTAATGTAATTTAATTGAGTACAATCTTAAATTATTAAATAAAAAAAGACCAAAATTTCCCTGATTTACTAACAGTAACAATAAAAACTAATTTTACATCTGTTCTTTAAAGTAAATCATCAGTTTATATTATAGACAAAAACAATTATCAATTTCATCAGTTCCATTCCCATTTCCTATTTTAAAACTTTTCAAGGATTAAAAAAAAAACATTTTCAAAAAGTACTCCAGTCCTTAAGTTTAATCTTACACTTTTTCTGCACACATACACAAATAATTAAACATAAATTTCAAACTGCATTTTTTGTGAAAAGCATGTGACTTTCCAACGAATTATAATTAACGACACCAAATTAACAAAAGAAGCTATTGCTCACTGACCTTGCAATTTTGAATCCAGTCATGCAATGAAAGTAACGCTCAAGTTGAAATTTCATTCTCCTTATTTCTACATTATGTCATATAGAACTAAGAGACCTAGTTTCATTTAACATTTAATACTTCCATTATTCCAAATAATGAGTTTATAACAAGACCAGAATTCAAACTTGTAACCCGGTCTAAGTGTCCCAAACTACGAAGTTTGCCCCCTTAATCGCTCCATTGATTTGGCTCAAAACACATAAGAAATCTTTATCATAACTGACACTGAAAGAACTGGCTATCACACTTAATTTGAAATATTTTTAAAATAGCATTAGTTGAGATTGGTCGCAAAATTCCTCATTCCTAATGCCATTATTTCTACAGAAGAAAATTTTGAAAGTCTTTAAAAAGTGAATTTTGTTAAAACGTCATAATTCAAGCTAAGCTTTTAGACTTCTAGTTATTTGAAAGCATGAATATGGCTACATATTATAAGTGAAAAAATGAATGGAATACAGAAAATCAGTTAATTTCAATTATCGAGGTCATCTAAATAATCACAGCAAGAGATTTAGATGTTGAAATAAAATTTTATTTGTTGATTCAAAAGAAAACAACTGGTTGAATACAGTGATGGCTTAAGACTTCTTGAGGCCCTGGGCCTATGTAAAAGCAGGCTCCACCAGTGACCATTTTAAGTAGACAGTATAGCATATGTTGTCAAATGCTAGTACAAACGGTAATCCATAACAAATAAATGTACAGGACTTGCAGCCTCACAAACCCAGGTACAAATGGACTCAAACTAGGCCTATATAGACACAGACTACTGTTATAACACAATAATACAGTCTTGTCATTGTAGATAGTCGGTATATAGTTCGAAATTTCCAATTTTTTAGAGAATATATCTGGGAATGTTATTCAAAAAATTTTTTTAATCAAGATCTTAATTAGGCAGAAAACCTGGGGCCAGGCCCAATTGGCTCATGCCTTAAGATGCTGCTGGATCATTAGATACATTTAAAATTTACTTCAGCATTCAAAAATTACTATAACAAATAAGTGACAAAAAGTTAATTTAATTTTATCAATTTCTAATATAAGCATGCTCCTCTTCTGTATTGAGAAATAGTAATGCAAGTTCTGAAAATTATTCATCTATTTTCCAACTAAGACATATACTTCAGCAACTATTTCGATGGGATTTCCCTTGCACAAATAAAATTTCTAATTGCTTCACTCTTTTTAATTAAAATCTGATGTAAAAAAAGGTATCATGTCAATGAAAATCACAAAATTCTTGTTTCAGCCAAACTGAAGAACACATGAGAAGTCACATTTCTGAAAGCAATCACTGTAATTTAAAAATACACACTTTCATAAATATACTATACTGTTCGAATTAATTGGAACAAGTATTTTTTTCTTGTCTCAGTTGGTATGAGATTATCAGTGATGTCTTGAAGCCCCTCAAATTGGTTATATCTACCTAGAGGTAATGCGATTGATCAACCTTGACTATAATTTACTCGTTTAATTGGTTTTGGTATATCAGGAGCTCAGTTATGAGCCTTTCAGTGTGGCAACTGGTGGATATAATTTTGAATTCTTGTAACATGTATTACTTTTACTTCTGAAATGGATATTACTCTAAGGAATTGTTCTAAACTAATCCCTCTTAATAAACATACTTCTATGACTATGAGAGATATAACTACAGTAGTTGGTGTGAGCAAATTAAGTGTTTCAAGAATTTTAAGAACAATTCAATATTCCAGAACATTGTCTTCGAAAAGAAAAAGAAAATGTGGGCTCAAATGGAGAAACTACTCCAAGAACTGATAAAATTCTAATAAGAAATAGCAAAACAAAAAAGATAAGCAAATGCCTTTGAAGGGTTTATTGGATTATGGTGTTGAAGTGAGCCCTTAAACCAGAGGTTCCCAAACTTTTTTGTCTCAGACCCCTTGCCATGTTTTAGGTTAGGGGTAGACCTCTGCTTATATAATAATGAAATTTTGCAAATTTATCAACTTCAATGTGCTTAGGACAGCTGGTACACAACTGCTTACTTTAAAAGATTTTAATTTCTAACTGTAGTGAAGTACAGAGTTTAAAACTTAAGAGAAACATGTGTTAATTAATTTAAAATTTAAGTGATACATAAAATAACTGATTAACAATCAAATGTTTATAATGATAGGGATGAATCTAATGCTTCAAAACAAATTTTCAACATTTGTCATCAACCTTATCTGATTTAACCCTAAATTTCTTCAACCTTATCTGATTTAACCCTAAATTTCCTTGGTTAGTAGTGCCCAGTCGACAATTGCACTACTAAGAAAAGCAATTAAAAACTTTCTCACAACACTCCATAATTTGAGATACATAACAGGTATGTCTTTTTAAAGCCAAAATTGCTGACATCCATTTCTAAACTTTACTTTCAGATCTTCATTACAGCATATTCCGATCAGTTCCTCTTGTAATACGACATTAATTTTTTTTTTAATTTGACCATATGAATTCATTGCATTCTATGGTAATTACTAAGTAAATGCATTACCAAACCTAGTTTCATAATCTGAATAGAAGGAATTTAAATGTTGAACATAGGTTGAAACATCATTTTCCTGGCAAATTTTCTGTGACCAATTGAGAAACTAGGAAAAGTTGTGACGTCCAATTTATACTCCTTTAGCTTGATTCTAGCAAAAAACAGTGAAATGTTGGTCTTTGTTTAAAAAAATATATGCTGTCACCTTATAGCTGTAAATTAACTTCATTAAATTTAATAAATAAATCTGTTAAATAGGTAAAATCTGGTTTCCATTTGATTAAATTTTCTTTTACGAAGTCACGATCTGGTTTAATGAGAACCACTGTTGTAGACCCCTTTTACACCTCATAGACCCCCAAATTACTTTTTTACTGTTGTGGACCTCTTGCAGGTCGTCATAGACCCTTAGGGGTCTATATAGACCACTTTGGGAATCACTGCCCTAAACTATACAGAAAAGGCTTTGGGAAGTTAGCTGTAATGCAACAAGACTGAGCAAACAGCAATTTTCAGTTTAGAAAAAGGTGAAAAAACATTTAGCATTGGCCAAAAAATACCGATCCTGGACTTTTGACAACCAGAAGAAGGTGATTTTTAGTGATGAAACACATTTATTTGTGCAGGGATGCAAATTAGGTGTAGTTAAACGAAGTGAAGATGAAACTCTGCTATCAGATCATATCCAATAGACTGTAAAACACCCTTCTAAACAAATGTTTAAGGGATTTTTCACAACAAATGGCACTAGAACCTTAGTTCCTCTTAAAGCCATGATGAATTCTTTCATACATATAAATATTATGCAGTATAATTATTGCATTCATGGAAACATTTGATGGAACATTTCAACTGACTTGGCTTCTTGTCACAATTCAAAATTGGTCCAGACTTTTATGCAAGAAAATAAAATAGAAGTGCTTAATTGGCTTGGTAATTCACCAGACCTAAATCCTATTGAGAATTTATTGCATATTTTCAAGAGTACTTTAGCTACGATGAGTTGCACGACAACAGAACAAATGATAAAAAGTACTGTACAAGTGTGTTTCGATGATGAAGTTAAGAACATGTGAACTGCACTAGGGAAGTCAATACTGAGAAGAGTTGAAGGGGTCATTTCTGCAACAGGAAGACATATTTCATACTAATATAGAGGTTTTTCTGTCTACTTAAGGTATGTAATGATTAAAAGCTAAGGTTTCAGAAAAATTTGTTTTCTTACCATTTGTTCCAATTAATTTGAACAGTATAGTATATTTGAAGAATGCATTTATAAAGACCAAAATCATTTTTTTAACCTTTAAAATCCTACCAAGGATCAGAAACTTTTTGAACATTAACAGAAATATATGAAAGTAATTGAAAAACACACAGCACATAAAATAAATATTACACAAAAATAATTTTCAGACAATTTTGATACTTATCAGCTATAAGGAACATGAGTTGCCCATGGTTTTTTCAAGCTACTATTAACACAAACATTGGCAATATTTTTAATCCATAATTGTTTCTAGACTAAAATTCAGCTGCCATTGATACAACACAGCACAGAAGTTTGTTGGATCAATAATTAATAAAACTTCTGTAAACAGAATCTTAGATCCAAACAACCTATTCACTATATGTATGTGAGTAGGAACATGATGCAGAGATAACCAGTAACATTACACCTCCAGAGGCACATTTTGCCTATTTCCATCTGTATGGAATTATACCTTCCTCAAAAAAAGATGTTGCAGTTAAATTCCCTTCAAATGAAAATATAGAATGTTATTGTATTTTATCCATATTTTCATCATTGTAGCAAAATCTGCCTAAAAGTGTAACAGAAAGAAAATGGCACTGAAATTGACCATGTTTGAAAAAAACTGTGTTCCCTGTTAATAACATTAGCAACTGGAATTAACCAAGATATTTTTAAAAAACTGCCACCTATTTATAATATTAGTAATCAGTACAAACCAGAATTTAGCACTTTTTTTTTGAGTTGCTGTGTTTGGCTTCATGTGTGTGTGTGTGGTTCCCATAACTGATAAGTACCAGAATATTTTATGAACTGTACACATTAAAGGATAAAAAATTCATAAACAATATAACACTGTATCAGTTATTAGTTACCCGATTTTCAAGAATTAACTGCTGCTGGAGATATCGAAGCAGAATGGTAGTTTTCTCGGTAGTTATAACTAATAATAAAAAATATTTTCATAAAAATTAATTCAGAATATTTCATAAAAAAAAAAATTCAACATTTATTTTTAATATTAAAAATCTATCTTAGGAAATTTTTAAAAAATAACTTTAATGGCTTAGGCAACAAAACAATAACTCAATATACTTAGAAGGATTCAAAAGTTCCTAGACTGAATCTATAACTTAAAAGAATATTACCAGTTAAGTTACTGAAACACATCCTCCTTTGAAATAAGACCCTTGAGTAACAATATTTTAGCAATGGCTTGCAAAAGTCATCGAAACATTTCAGGAATCCATTTTTGTCCTTGTCCTTGATTCACTTTTAACTTCATCTGCAGATTGGTCTTTGTTTAACATGCAGGGAACAATATGTTGACACACCCTATGCATGTTAAGATGTTTAGTCAGTACCCATTGACATGAGGTTGCAGATATTCCTGCTATTGTTTGAAGCCTGTTCTTACGTACCACTGCAGAAACCTTTTCGATGTTTTCAGCAGTGCGGGAAATCCATGGACGTCCAAAGCGTTTGCCGTCTTTCGACACTTTCCCAGCTTCCACTGAAACCTCAATGCCACTCAAAAGCTTGCGTTCATGATAATGTATCACAGTCTTCCACATGCTTCAAAATTTTGTAAGTCTCTGTAGCACTTTTTCCCAAATGAACACAAAAATTAATATCCATTATCTGCTCAATAAACGAAATTTCTTTCAATTGCCGACAACGAAATACATCCGCCTACAAAATACAATGCCATCGCGACCCACTGACCATGTGATTTGGAACAAACTTTTTTTAGAAAAGGGGAAGAATGCAACAACACAGAAATGTTATTGTAGTCACTCAACTGCAAAAATTTTCCATGTTATAGGCTTAGTCTGGGAACTTTTGAATCCTACTAGTATAATATTTCATGCAATATGAAACTAGGTTACAAACTTTTTTCCCTGTTAAATTCAGCCAGAATTTGTCCTGCAAGTGAAGATGTTTTTTATTCAGGAAACAAATAATTGATTAAATTTTATTGAATTTAACTTTACATTCATTTAAGTAAAAATTCTAAAGGTACTCTTATTCACCACATTTTGGCGCTGCTAAATTATTTTCATTTGTTGTACAGTATAGAATGCTATTGATAACACTATTTAGGCAAAAAAGAATATTACAACAAAATATTAATAAATAAACCTATTTACTACATTTCATTCTTAAACATAAAAAAAAAAAAGTACAACAAAAAATTTAAGAAAATTCTTTCTAACAAATACAAAAAAATGTTGAAACTATACCTTGCATAAAACCATAAAGATATGAAATACTGAAATTTACTATTTTGTAATTTCATATATCTGAATAAAAATTAGTACATTAAAATGTTCTGCAATCTAAACAACAGTAAAATATGCTACCTATATAATAAGAAAAATCAGAAAATCATATTATATTATAAGTTACTTCTAACAGAAAAATAAACAAAACTTCATATAATTTAAGCAATAACACATTAAAAAAGTAACATGTTCAAACAGAAGAATTTCAGTATACAAAAATAATAAAGTTTAACATTCCAAAAACAACATGCATACATATTGATAAAGAAAAATATATTAAGAATAGTTCAAATTTATTTTGCTCTAAAAAGTTGGTAATATTTCCTAAGTGTCAAAAAATCATAAAAATAACTTTAAAATTTTTCTTTTTGTTTATGAAAGATTATACATGTTTATAAGTATATATAAATTACATAATACATCTGCTAATAAACATAAATTATATGTATATTTATAGAATATATGGAGTAAACAAGATTGAAAATATTTTGTAATAAATTTAGCATTTTTTAGTAAATTTCATCTTTCATAATAGTAATAATAAATAATGTTTTTAAAAAGTTAATGATTAATTTTAATTGATATTATCTGCTAAATTACTTGCAAAATCATAACAAACATTTAAACTTCTACAATGTAAATCTTAAAAATAAAAAACTAAAAATTTATACAATTATTCTTTAAATTTAATTAAAAGCAATGGTAAATACTAAATTATAAAGAAAATAAAAATTTTACCTGCACACAACTATTATAGCTGCTTCTACTGGAAGCAGATTTCGCCAAGACTAATTAAATATTAGTATGAAATAATTTTGTTGATTTTAAAACACTTTTCTATAAAAAATAGACATCCATCTTCCATAATATCAAGTGATTCACAACAAGTGAAATTCACATGGTCTCATCTATCTTGCTTTAGATTCCTTCACATGTTCATTAGAAGAATATCTGTGCTTTTAATATGTTCATATTTTTTTAATTGCCTGGTAATGTTTATAGGTTCAAACATTATATATTTTCCAATCTGGATGAATATTTCAAGCAATAATACTTGTATAATTTTAAAGTTTTGCATATTTGAAATTTTATATATAATCGTATCCATAAAAATATTCTACTATGTTTGAAAAGCTACTGTATAGTTATTTCTTTGAATGTTTGTTTCAGAAATACAACAAAAGTTTCTGTTCAATTAACTGAATTAATAATACTCAGCAATATTGCCAACAATTTATTTAAAAACATGAAAATTATTTTAGTACATTGTATTGCAGAGGTGATAAACCTTTTTACCATTATAGGCCACATGTAAATTAGGTAGTAATAAAGTAGATTGTACAGGTTAATGTACCTATAAATGCAACTTTTTTGAAATTATATTTTTTGTGATTTAACAATTTTGTGCACATTATATAGAAATATTATAATAAAAAGTAAGTCCTTATCTATTTGTTATTTGACAGAAAAAGTTACAATATAAAATATTTTTGTATTCATGTAATGGTAAAAACTTGTTATGACAGTAATTGATTGCTTTTTTCATAAAATTATTAAATTCACAGATACCATTGTAACTTTCTATATTTCACTGTTGGTATAATTTATGTGTAAGCATATATATATATTTGGATTAAGCTTCATAATGTGAAGGCATAATTGATCCTCTAAATCAACATGTCTGGGAGTGTTGCCATGTTGCACTGGGTGGCGCTCTAACATCTGAAATGTACAATTTGCTACTCCAATGAGCAGTCATTGTAACATACATACATACATGCCTTTCCTCATTTAATTCCATTGATTTATGAACTGTTTCAATCTGTATAATTAAATAATAATTAATATAAGTGCTAGCTTTTATATAGGTTGCACAAGAAACTCATGAAGGCCACAGGTTCCCTCATCTCTGTTCCTGCATTCTTTTAGTGATTTTGAGAAGCAAATGAATATCACAAACAAATTACTACACAGATTGTATGGTTGCATCATCTAGTGAACCAAGGAGACATCCTGAGAAATTACAATTGAACAATACTGTACAGGTAAGGTGCATGAAATTAAATCTACAGGGTTATTCATAATTTTCTTCCGGGTTATGAAGAGCTACAGCAATAAAATAAAACAAATATAGCTGAAAAGAACATTTGAAAACATACAGAAACAATTCAAGTTTTATTTACATACTTTACAGGTGTTATATGTGTAAAACGTTGATTACACGGTATATAACAATGCAATAGTCCAGTTTCTGCCCCACTCTACTCAGCATGATACTATCAATGTTATTGACAGCCCAAGTAATCCTTCCCATGTTATATGAAAACTTGTTGTTTTAAATAAGACCAAGTTTTCGTAATCCCTCATCCGTGTGATGTAGCAGAACTGTATGAAAAGTTAACATGTGCTGACAATAACAGTTACATCACTATAATTAATAATGTGTGGCAGGAAGAGAACCATAGCATTGACGTATGCCAAGTACGAGGGTGAGAAGGAAAATAAGTTTTTCCTGTTGACTGTGGTCAGAATTGTGTATGAAAGCCAAAAAATAGAATGAGACATTAAAGATAAGACATAACTTTATTTTTCCACATAAATACAAAGTACATTGAGACATTAGTCATACCGCTTGATAAGCATCAACCCCCTCCCCCCTCCCCCAAGAAAAATTCAGGGCTTTGCATACGGAAGCATTTTCTTTTGCATGGACTTTTGGAGGTTGGAACCATCAATGCTACATGGTACTGTGATACCCTGTCAAAATAGAAGGGGGCAATTCAGAAAAAGCGGCCTGGGCTTCTCAAATCTGGCGTTTTGTTGATGGATGACAATGCGAGACCACACTCGGCGATGGTAATGCAAAACCATATTGGAACTCTTGGTTGGGAGTGCCTATATTACAGTCCTGATCTCGCACCAAGTGACTCATCTGTTTCCAGCTTTAACCCTCTAAGCGGTCTGCACTTAAAAATCTTGCCATTCTGGAGATGCTTCGAAAATGCACCGCACGTATTTTTTTGCCATCAGGAGGGGTTCTCAAAAGCGGTTGAGCCGTATTTTTAAGAATATGGCACGGCCGCTTTTGGGAATCTTCCTTGAAGGCAGAAAAAGCATCTTTGGAATGACGGAATTTTACGTGCAGACCGCTTGGAGGGTTAAAAAAGAATCTCACCTGAAGGTGCTTAGGAAGCAATGCTAAAGTCAAACTAGCCGTTAAATGCATCTTACGTATACAAAGCCCTGAATTTTTCCTGGAGGGTTTTTTGATTCGTATCAAGAAGTATGACAAATATCTCAATGTACTTGGTACTTAAGACATAGCTTTATTTTTCCACTTATCTTTAATGTCTCATTCTATTTTTTGACTTTCATACACAACTCTGACCAAAGTTGACAGGGGAAACTTATTTTCCGACTTACCCTCATAACAAAGGTTTCACATATAGAACACCTGTGAAGTACGTAAAGAAAACCTGAATTGTTTTTTTACGCTTTCAAATGCTTGTTTTCACTGTATTTGTCTTAGTTTTTTTACTATAGAACTTCAAAACCAGGAAGGAGTTATGAATAACCCAGCACTTGATAAATGAATTTCATACATTTATGTCATTTAAACCATAGAATACATATTATTTCTCAACCAACCAAGAAATTACGAAGTAGCTTTATTCTTACTTCTTGTTTTGCTTGGGTATATGTTTATATTCAGGGTATTAATATTCTATTATGTTTCAAAAATTGTTGCACATAACTAAATCATACTATATATTTATGATGAGGTAAGAAATTTTATGCAAGAAATAAAAACATTTTTCAAAAATAAAGTTTTTCCTCTGGATTATTCACAGATGAATTAAATTTTTAATGTTTTACAACACAGGGGTTTAGGTACTCCTCCAGTGTATAATTTTCTTTAAAAAGTGTAGCTTTAACACAAAATTTGATATGTATTTCAGAACACAATTGTTCATAATATAATCAAGTAATAATAATTTTTTGAAAAAGAAGTGTTACAAGATATAAATAGTTTTGTAATAGAACTTTAATGCAATTTATATTTATATATACTTAAGTCGTAAAAAAAAAACATTTTTACCCAAAGGTAAAAACAAAAGCTTTTATCTTAACTAGTATTTCAATTCTGAACACATGAATAAACTTTTATTTGTATTTAGATTAATCATATTCTTATTCATTCCATGCTCAATATATATTATTTTTCTAACAATGGACTCAAGCAACATTAAAGATAAATATAAGATGAATCAAATTCTTTGTTTTTAAGATTTAAAGAATAAAATGCAAGTTTTTCTATTTCTCAATATTATTATTTTTTTCCCCCAATTTTGTTTTGATTTCTAATACCATTATAAAGTTCAAGCAGTATTTCTTCAAAAAAGAATTTTTAAAAAGAAGAATTTTGTAAAAAGTTATAAAAAACTAAATACATTTTAATGGAACATTGGATATTAAAACAAATAATCATCACTGTTTAATGAAGAAATAATACGAATTTTAATTTTAAAAAAAAGATGAATAAATACTCAAATGCTACCATAAAAAGGTTAAATAAGATCAATTTGTAGAACTTACTTTGTTCTGAAGGATGATCTTTGGTAGGCACATAGACTGATGTTTTTTTCATCTAAAACAGTAATTTATATCTATAAAATTTTTATGAAAAGCAAATACATTTAACTACCGATAAAATTTTAAGTATAGGTCAAGAATTCATCAATGTACACGTTACTGCTAAAGTGTATAATTCAGTTATTTTATAGAATAGCTAGGTATTTCATGAAATAACTATACAACTTAGTTAATGTATATAATAGATAAAAAATTTCATACTTCACCCAGTAATTCTATAAAATAACTAATGTTAGACAAAGTGAAAAATAAAGAATTTAAAATTATTTCATAAATTAATTGATCATAAATTGCTAAAACCCCTTGAAAAATACATTTTATCCCCACTGCGGATAATTGATAAATAATAAGGAAAAACAGATGAAATAACTTATTATTGTTCATATTGCTTAAGTTTAACAGAAAGGAGAAAAAAAGAATATGTTTTGCATCTGTTACTGGCACAATTAACTTTTCTATTCCTTGAACTCCAAACATATCATGATGCTGGAGTAGCTAATAGTCATGCAATACTTTTTTTCTGTGCTGTTTTAGTATTTTTTACTTCTGCTATCAAAGTTAATAATTGTTCACAAGTAAGTACAGTATTGTTTTCCTTTGTCCCAAGCTTATTCATATACATAATCAAGATTCAAATCTCTCTTACATTAAATCTTTCTAATTTACAGGTTTGTCTCTCATTCCTGCAAAAATCATTACTTGAAAACAGGTTGCAAAAATATTTGTTAATAATCCAAAATGTAGAACGCTAACATAAGTACACCATCTAAATTCTAAATCTAAAAGCAATTAAATGAAGATTATACACACACGCACATCATTGCAAAGGAATACGCATGCAGTTCAAAACTGACTAAAAGCAGCCGAATTGATTCAAATAACTTTTGAGTTCTGTACTATAAATACTTTAACGATTAAGTAATCATTTTTATATCTAGTTAAATCATAGAATTCAATCATTTTATACGCTTTAACTGACGTCTATGATTTCATGAAATACCTAGTTATTCTATCAAATAATGGATTTCACACTTTAACAGTAATTTATATGAATATGCAAATGCTAATAACACTCAAGAAAATTAGTCTGTTTTTCAAATTTACTACTTGTCAGAAAATAAAAATTTTATTAAAGACATTTTTCTATACTAGGAATAAGATATTCTGCAATAATATTAAAATGGTTTTTTTTTTTTTTTTTTTTAATTTAAGATAAAAGAGCTTTTGATAGCTAGTTTTTTAACACAATACAAATAATTACTGTACCATTTTCTCAATTACTTGTACAACATACAATACAGAAATTTTCCTGTTTAACTCACTTAAAAAAACAATATTTTTTATTTAACAATCAATACATATCAAATAAATAAATAAAGTGAAACAAAATGGCCAGTTTAATTAAAGGCCAATTAAATTTTTGTTTAATACTTACAGATGCTTTACAAGATGCATCAGGTTGATAACGAGAGAAATTGCTTTCATTATGTGACGGAAGACCTTTCAAAAACTCAGCAGTGGTCTAAGAAATATTTTTATATAAAAAAAGACACATTTAAAAATATAAATTTAAGCAACATATACATCAAAGACTATATGCTTGAAATCAACTAAACAATTTCAATATTTTTTTTACAATTTATAAATATGTAAAACTAGTAATTAATCAATATTAAACTTTTATAGGTATTTTTTTTCACAAAAATCTCAGTAAGAAAAAACATTCTAAATTAAATCAGCTATTTTTAACCACATAAGAGTAATTTGGAATCATAAAACAACTAAAAACGCTTAATTTAAGATCAAGTTTATAAACTGTCAATTACATAAATGCTGTTGTTTCACTTCTTTATAGTGGTGAATGAAAGAAAAAATTTCATGTTTCTGCTAGTGGGATATACTGTATTTATTCGAATCAAAGCCGTTATCAATCCTAAGCCCCATCCCAAATACTTAACATGTTTTTGAGAGAAAAATAAAAAAATTAATGTAAAATGGCTTATTAATGTCCAATATTTATGAAATTTAAAAAAAAAAATTTAATGGAATAAATTAGAAGTGAATAACTAATTTGTTTTACCAATATTAAGAACTTTCAACTACATACATGATCCTGTAATCGCTCTAATCGTCAGTATCATTTTCGATTTCCCCCATTCAACGAATTTTTCGGTCTTTAAATCTAAGCTGCACCCGATTTTCAGTAGCATTAACATTGGGAAAAAATTTGTAGCTTAGATTTAAATAAATACAGTACACCAAATACTGCAAACGGACATCAATTTTCAATAAAAAGAAAATCAAGCAATAAAAAAATAAACATTTTTATACTGCATTGAAGAATTAATATGAAATGCCAAAAGTGTGTATAAATAAATATATTTAATTTAATTATTGCATTTAAAAAAATATTTATTAAAAAACAACAAAGTTATAAAAAAAAATAATGTAAACTAATCTAAAATTTAAACCATTGCACTTTCCAAAATATAAAAAAAGGATTTTAAACAATTTTCTAGAAGACTAGACAAATAAAATAGAAAGACAAGACAAATATAAATCTTTATGGGTCTTAATTACATAAAGTTTAGTTTTAAGATTAACTTAGTATAATCAAATTTAGTTCAGTACTAATCAAGAAGAAAAAAAAAGAAATTGCAAAAATCAAATTTTAAGCAGTATCAAATAAAGCAACTTAAACTACAAGAAAAGAAAAGGTTAAAATAGAACTTCGACCATTCTGATATGCATATTTCCTTGTATTTACTCATTTATAAATAAAATATGAAAGACTAGACGAATATACATACGTTATTTCATATATCACTGATTTAGGAGAAAATACAATTCTTTAAGTTTAAAACTTAAATTCCTTTTGTCAATTTTCTATGTGTTGTACATGCTGAATTGGCATCCATGTGCTTTGTTTCATATAATGCCCCCAATTGGTTGCAATAATATGCAAGTACCCAGAATCAATGATAAAAATTAGCATGATAATGAAAAAGCACACAGCAATTTATATGTTAGTTACATAAGAACACCCAAATTTCAACGACAATTTCTGATGTAAAATTGTGTCTAATATATTGGTAAATACAATAATTAGTTATCCCAAATAAAAAAAGTTACAAATAAACACATACCTCTGAAGATGCTCTCAAACTCAAGTTTTGAGAAGATCGTAGATCTAGTAACTGACTATAAGGAACACTTACACTAGGTGAATTCATTTTCACTTTACAAAATTTCTCAGTTCCAGCCTTAAACAAAAAACAGTAGTATAAAAAACATTTAATTTAGAATTGCAAGTACTATTTTTTTAAGATATAACAATCATCCAGCTTTATAATGCATCTATTAAAAAAAACATTCCTGTTACATTACACACTGCATATCTATCAACATAGCATAAAAAAATCTCCAAAGCAAAATATTTTAGATACAATCATTATACTTAAAGAATGTTGCAGTAAATGCAATTTCATTTAACACTGTTATGTATATGTCACTGCAAATAACTGACAGATTCTACAGTCATGACATTTAAGAACTCCCCTCAACAACTATGTAATGGTAATACTGGAGACTGTGTTGGTAATTCCAAAGATCCTATTTCCATCATATATACTTTATATCACAATACAGTAGTGAGTATTGTAGCCATAACAAATCTCAAATGCAAGATTAAACCGATCTCAATTTATTAATCTTACAGAGAGATTAATTTAACTTATAGTAGAAATACTTTCTTACATGATTAAAATATAATAATCAAAAATTATTTAACAGCCAGAAATTAAGAAGGATGCAGAATAACTAGATTATAGAGCATCTACTAATGTAAAAACTTCAATTCTTTAATTTAATAAACCTATTATTCTTTTTCAAAAGAAACATCGAATATAACCTTCCAAAGTATTGGCTAACTATCACAGCCTTTCTACTATCAACTACTACTCCAATTCAATTTTTTAATTTGCTTTATATACCTAATCTCATTTGCTAATCCCACTTATTTTGCAACGTGACAGTTAACATATTCAATACCATCAAAGGAAAACTTATATTAATTTCAAATGAAAGATCTAACAAAATGGCTTATTACAACTGCTTTACAAACAAATAAAGATAAAATTATTTAAAATGAAAATCAAATTCTTGTACATAAATTACCTAAATTTATACAGAAAAAAATTAAAAACACATAAGTAAAATATTTATTCAGTTAAAAAGTGTAAATAAAATTTTGCTCTACATATTTAAACACTTTTAAGATAAAATCTTTGTGAACTGATGTTTCAAACTGTATTGTGTGCTGTCAAAATGACATAACATTTTACAAAAAAATTATTAGTTCCTTATCATCTAATTACAAATTACTTAATAGGGAAATAATTTTAAATAGCATACAGTAAAATCTTAAAAATTTGAACACTGGCAATCTGCTCAAAAATTTTTTAGAACAATTTGAGTTTAAAGAATCATTAAGATAACAAATCTCAAACAACTTGATTATAAAATATAATAGTTGTAATTTTATACCGATACAAGTTGTATAAAATAATGAATAAAAATTTTCATAAGACAAAATAATTAAAATAAAATATGATAGTTAAGTATCTGTAGAAAAATTTTTTAGTATTGCTACAGTTTGAAACTCATAAATTAAAACTCATAGAATGTAAATTTTAAATAATTTTCAATAAAATTACAATTGAATTTGAGAAGTCGTATCTCAGGTATTAATACACGATATCGTTTTAGCTATAGATATAATTTCTAATTAGCAATAGTATTACGTGATTGTCACCATTATTTTGTGATATATTTCATCAATGTAAGAAAAACATGTTTTATGAGCTAATATAATGTAAATACAAAACGTTTTTTGAAAATCTGGTTCGGAAATTCTAAAACAAGACGGATTCGCATTCCCTTGTTTTATGAAAACTGTAATTTAAAAAACTTGCCAAAACTTTAATAGAACAAAAATGTATTCTATAATTTTTAGTTCCGGTTATTGATATACTACATAACTGAATTAATTATGCAACACATACAAGAATATTGAAACGTTTACATAAATTAAGAGGAAGGAAAATTTAGTGTCCTATTACATAAATAACATCGCAGGTCAGTATCAATTAAGTGAAAATATATTTGTTATTTCCATAAATTCTATATTATTCCCACAGATGTACGTCATCAAGTAAGACATCAATATATTACTTCCGTTTCGTAAAAGTTTTACTTTGTCCATTAGATCGCGAACACAAGCACATATTTGTTCAAGCATATTTTACTCAAAATCCTAACAGAGCACAAAAAATTAAGATTTACCATTTTAATTTTCTTTTATTATACGAGTTCAAATGCAAGGGCAATTAATTCTACAAAAATTCTTCGATCGATTATAATTTAAGCGAAAGAGTTGTGTTTTTTCAATAATACTGAATAAAATTCAGAAAATTTCAGTATGTGCGTCTAAAATATTTCGAAAAATATCTCAATTTTCTAACTACACAACATTATAAACAGCTGACACACTATTTAAAAAAAAAATACACACACACCCTTTGAAACGTTTCCCAGCCCCGGGGGCAAAGAAAACTATAAAAAAAAATTTGTAAAATTTTTTTTTAAAGTTTTCTTCTATATATAATAATTTATAGTTAAATATACATCATATTCGGAATGCAGTCAGCTTATTTAAAACCAAGACAATTACTTTCAGATAAAAAGTACTCAATCAGCCGCTGGTCAAATAAAAAGTGCTTAATAGCAGACTCCGAAAAATGGGATTTCTTTCCTGTTCAAATTCTCATTTTTATCAGGTATTTTTATTTTAAATTATATCACAATTGAAATACACTTAGGGGACAACGTTTGCTTATATTTTATCCCCAATAATACTGGAATGAGGAGTGTAAGGCTTTTCCAGACTGTTACTCGGAAAATCATGATTACTGTGATGAAAGAATGATATATCAAATACTAAGATAGCAGAACCTTTTCGTGATGATTCATTCAAAACATAAACGTAATTCTGCACACACAACAAAGAATAAGAGGTAAATAAATATAGCAATCTTTGAAAAACTTACCAGAAATAAAGACAGATCGTGATGTCGTGGGATGTATTATGTGCCTTAGGGAGTGAGTGAGTTTTATTTATTCCCGACTATAAAGCACCACGAGAGCTATCGGTGACGGACCTCGTCATTTTAAACCTCTGTCAAGTGACAAAGAAGACACCTGAGCTGACACCTCCTCTCTAAACTATCACACCAATGGGAGGGCTTTGAGCCTCGACAGATTAAAAATGCATCATCCCCTGAACAGGGTGGATCTTGAGTAGTACTAGGACTTAGTTCAAAGGCATATTTAAAGTTCATCAGTCCCTTTGCATGGCAGATCTTCATGGGCACTAGGGTTCAAACTCCTGACACGCTGTCCATGAATTCGCGATTATAACCCCTAGATCACCGTGGCCAACTCCCCTTTTTACAAGATTCTTATCTTATGAAGAGCGTCTCATTTCAAATTGGCATGCGTATTTTAAAGAAATTACAACTTCATTAAAAGTAATTATATGTGGTTAAGGTTAAAAATATATAAAATGCTTGAAATAGGTCAATTTTATGCAAACTCGCTAATAAGAGAATTACTATCACCAAGTAAATTTTACAAAAACATTTTTCTAAAATGTATAGCCCCATCCCCTTACTACAATCATCACCGCATAAAATATATTGTCTAAGAAAAATCCTCTGTAGATGACAAAAATGTTAGAAGCCCACAAATGCAGCGTTTCTCAAACTGTGTGGTGCACCTTCCCTCCTAGAGGGCCGTGATAACTCTACGAGGGAGGCCCGAGCATATTGAAAAGTCGAAAAGAAAGATTTAAAAAAAATTATTAATTTACTGAAAGTAAACAAACAAAATACATCCTGACATAATAAGTAAGAAATAAATACACATTTACACTGTGTGATAATAAACATTTATAAATGTTTCAGTATAAGTTAATTTAGCAATACTATATAAGTTAAGAACAAGTTTAATAACTACCACTGACCCCATGAGCTTGTCATAAATAAAATTATACACACAAATTAACACTTATCTTGATAATTTGTACGGTTTATAATTAATCCTTTAATTTCCGATTAAATGATACGTGATTCGCTCGCAATGTCACCGTTTTCCACGTAGGAATGCGAATGCGATGTATTGGGGGGGGGAGGAATAAATAAGCAAATCCTCTGAAACAAGTAAATCCTTCACAAACACTATCAAGTTCTTTTTATTGCATTCCAAAGCCGAAATAATTTTACGAACAACAGTGCAAGAAAAAATCGTAATGGGGAAAGACGTATATATACGTCTGAGGTGATTAACATCCCATCAGGGGGCTCACCTTCTTTAGGTGGGTACGGGTGTCACACAATCTCGAGGTACCCTCTAGTGATCTTTTCCTTTTCCCAAGGGGTTTACTATCTTTGGTAAACACGGGTGTCACGACCCCGGGGTACCCCAGTGATCCTTCTCTATTTTCGACCCTCCATCTTGTCATCCAATTTCTCCTTTTCTTCTTTTCCCGTCCAGACCACAGACCTATGAATGCTTGGCGCAGTATAGCCAAAACTGGCTCTTGCGCCATAAAACACCAAACTCACTCACTCACTGAGGGGATTAACATTTTGTCTTAGCGAGACGTTTATATACACCATTGGCACTTAAGAAGTTAAAGTTGTATTGTAGCCTTAGCGTCAAAGTGTATAGTATTATTGAATTCAATACATTATTATTATATGGAGGGGGAGGGGCTTGATGAAAATTATGATTGAATATTGGGTCGCAAATATTGAAAGTTTGAGAAACACTGCACTAATGTATTCTTTTTTGCTTATTATGCTACTTTGATTTCATATAGGACTAGACAAACTCCAAAAAATCTAAAAATTTTAATGTGCTTGACAAAAAGTATAAAAGTTGAACTTTTTTTAATTAAAAATTACAATAAAAGAATATTTTCAATCAGGGTGAATGACAAGCACTCTGTTTAAAATAATCAAGAATAAATATATATAATATCAGTTAAATTTTTATTTGAATACATCATGCAAAACACATATCAGAAAAAAGTTTTTAAAAAACATTCAGAAAGAAGAAATATTTGAAAGGAACATAACTATAAATTTACTATTTTTTGCGATTGATTGAACTAAAAAAACAATTATTAGTTAGCTAGAAAAGCAATGAAAAGTTTTCACTATGTTGCTGAATTTTATTAGTTAATCCTCATGTATTCCATTACACAGTTAAAACAAATTTAAAAATTATAGAATTTGATTTTAAGAGTTTTATAGTTTTATTCACTGAAATATTTTAAATCAAACTTTAAGGCATGAAGTATTTCATGTTATTCATTTCCACTAACATGTGATAGCAGTAAAAATTGTTTTTATTATTTTGATAAAACATCCAGGGTAAAATTTTTAAAAAAGGAAGGAAAAAAAAACCACTTTTACAATACTAAAGAGTAGGGGGCGGGGGGGACGTTAAAATTCATCAACCAAAAAAAAAAAAAATCTTTTACTAAAACGCTACAAATTTGATGATCATTGCAAATTCATATTAAAATTAAACTTATAAACTATTAGATTTTACTCTTAGCCGTGAAGAAACAGAATGATGTAAAAGATTATTCAGTGGGTGAGTGAGTGAATATTAACGTCGCACTGGTAAGCTACAAGAGGGCTTTTGGTGACGGACAGTAGCCTAGTGGTATAGGTATCGGATCGTGGCTTGCCTTGTCATGATTTCGAGCCCATTACCACTAAAGACCCTCCGTGAAAGGCAGAGATGCACGTTAAATTTGCAAATTCATATTAAAATTAAACTTATAAACTATTAGATTTTACTCTTAGCCGTGAAGAAACAGAACGATGTGAAAGATTATTCAGTGGGTGAGTGAGTGAATATTAACGTCACACTGGTAAGCTACAAGAGGGCTTTTGGTGACGGACAGTAGCCGAGTGGTATAGGTATCGGATCGTGGCTTGCCTTGTCATGATTTCGAGCCCATTACCACTAAAGACCCTCCGTGTAAGGTAGAAATGCACGTTAAATCTGTCGAGAGCTGAAACATCCTCCCTTTGGTGTGATGTGGTAGTTAGGAGAGGCGGTGCCAGTTCAGGTGTCGACCACGTCACTCTTCAGCTACACGAGGGCTTTTGGCGATGGACCAAGTCATTTTGAACCATGGTCAAGTGACGAGGACGACACCTGAGCTGGCACCCCCCTTCTCCTAACTACCACACCAACAGGAGCACATTTGAGCTCTCGACAGATTTAACGTGCATCACTTCCCTACACGGAGTGTCTTTAGTGGTACTGGACTTGAACTCATGATCCGATATCTTGACCACTGGGCTACCGCAGCCCTATTGGGGAGAGAATCACGTAATTTTTAATCGGCATTTAAGGGACTAATTATAAACCGTACAAATTATCAAGATAAGTGTTAATTTTTATAAGATACATACATATAATTTTTTATACTAATACATATGATTTTATATATGACAAGTGTCCATGAGATAATTATTAAACTTATCCTTATAGCTTAGAGTTGTTCTAAATTACTTATAAAATACATTGCGCTGTAATATATCAGTGTAAATGTGTATTTTATTTTTATTATGTCAGAATGTATTTTATTTGTTTACTTTCAGTAAATTAATAATTTTTTAAAAATAATCTTTTGTTTTCGACTTTTTAATGTGCTTGTGCTCCCCTAGATGGCGCGCTCCACTGTTTGATAAACACTGTGTGTGGTGTACAACAAAAAATAATTATTTATAAAATAAGGATCGGAGTGACTCAGTCACCCCGCGCGACCACCCACTAACGTTATTATAGAGAGTGAGAGTGCTCTCAGATGAAAAGATATTAGAGGGGGGAGAGAGGTAATTTGCCCGGGAATGTATGGGGAAAAGATGAAAAAACAGAAACGGAAAAGCACTGGCGATTTTGTTTTTCAAACTATGCTGTTGTTCTAAACCTTAAAATCAATCGGTGAGAATCAGTTATGCACTGATGCTTAAAACAGACACACATCACTGAATTTCTTCCACAATCGACTTAAACTAAATATAAACTGAATTCCCATCTCTATTTCTCATTTAAAAAAAACAAGGGAAATATTTTTCTTTTACGCCTATTCTTTTCAGAACAGTTGAACTGGCGTCAAAACAGTTTTTACCCCCTTTATTTTCCCATGATTGAACCATGACCGCTTTTTTTTATAAAATCAAAGAAAGGACTCCCAACTCAATAATTCTGTTAAGTTTATAAAATTTTCACAAATATTAGGAGTAAATTTAGGAGATAATTTATAGCTTAGGGGTAAAAGGCTATTTATTTCTGAAAAAAATTACTACAGTAGAACGTCGTTTATCCGAACGTTTATTATCCGGAGCGTCAAATATCCGGACCAGTTTTTTTTTTGTTTTTTTCCCAACTAACGGGTTTTCCAATAAGGACTTGACAACTTTTTTTCAAAATAAAATGAAAACCATTTGAGATATTTCAAAAACTTTATTATCGGGTTGAAGTACATTCAAAACATTTATGAATGGAACTCGACTTCGCTCATATGGCCACCGCGGGCACATTTGCAGGAGTCGATTCGTTGGACCAATTTTCCATGACTCGGCCACACATTTCGGCCGAAACGGCTGCTATTTCGCGTTCAATGTTGGCTTTGAGCTCTTCCAATGTCGTCGGCTTATTAGCATAGACCAATGACTTGACGTAGCCCCCCCAAAAAAAATCTAGAGGCATTAAATCGTACGAACGAGGCGGCCAATCGACTGGTCCATTTCTTGAGATAACATGCTCATCAAACTTGTTCTTCAATAAATCGATTGTAACGTGTGCTGTGTGGCTTGTGGCGCCGTCCTGTTGAAACCACATGCTGTCCAATTCCATATATTCCAATTCGGGCAAAAATAATCGATAATCATGGCGCGATCACCATTCACAGTAACGTGGCGACCACTATCGTCGACGAAAAATATGGCCCTATGACGCCACCGGCATGCAAACCGCACCAAACAGTTATCTTTTGTGGATAAAGTGGTTTTTCATTAAGTACATGTGGATTTTCACCCGCCCAATACCACATATTTTGTTTATTGACAAACCCATTGAGCCAGAAATGAGCTTCGTCACTGAAGATGATTTTGCGATGAAATTGATCATCTTGGCGCATCTTTTCCAGAGCCCAATCGGAGAACGTACGTCGCTTCTAATGGTCCATCGGCTTCAATTCTTGAGTAAGCCTGATCTTGTATGGGTGTAAAGTAAGATCCTTACGCAAAATTCGCCATAAAGTGGTCTTGGCGATGCCCAACTCTTAAGAACGCCGTGGAATTGACTGATTTGGATCCTTTGCTACGGACGTTTCATTGGCAGCGATATTTTCGACACTTCGACCAACCCGTAGTCTCACTGGCACGGCAACATCACACAACGAATATGTAGACTCAAACTTTTTCACTTAACTTGTTACTGCCTGTCTACTAGAGTGAGAATTACGACCGAAAATCGGAGTTAACGCTCTTAAGTAGCGGCCACCGACTCCGAATTTCTGTAGTAAATTTTTAAGATTTGCAGACGTTGTTCGTTCGTGTACTTCACCATGATGAAAAGGTTATGTTTACTGAATAAACTGACAGTGACAGTTCGATGTTAAGTGAAAAAAGGTGCGTTCACAAACTAAATTCAAAATTGTCAAGTCCCTATTGGAAAACCCCTTACATGTACTGTATATGAATACGTTTTCAAACAGTGCAATGCTCAACAGTTGTTTCGCGTGAGTCCAAAAGTGACGGAAAAACCCAAAGTCAGAGATATTTGGGGAAATTCAGTTGTGTGTGATTTGGTAAACATCTGAGCGGAATATTAGGTCAGTTTGTTTTCAAACTTGACTCTAAAGATGGCTCGAAAAAAAGAAAACAACAAGGGAAACAAGCAATGTTGTTCGTGATTGTGCACTCTACTTGTGGTTTTTCACAAAGAAGGAGCAAAGGGGACCCGATATCGGGCCCTCTGTTGTGCGAAAAAGCTCTGGAACAACAAGAAATTAGTGTGGTTCGGCTGGTTTCAAAGCTAGCACTGGCTGGTTAAAATACTTTAAATCACGCCACGAGAATACGGGAACAACAGATCAGAGGCTGCGCAAGGCATGGGCGGTGTGGGCCACTGCCCACGGCCTCGCGATGCATAGGGCCTCGCGCCTCAAAGCCAAAATAAAATGAACGAAAAGTAAGGAAAATCTAAAAGTGCACTCCACAGGGTTTTTTTATAATTAATAAAAATTAGAAAGTTCTCAACTCTATCTGTTTTTCACCATAAGATATTGAAAAATTGATATATATCGACATTTTTCAAAAAGATATTCTATTTATCGGTGCATGAAAGCATATTGTTACGAATTTTGTGTAAATAGTGTAAATAATATGTATTTGAGTGTTTAATGCATTTGTATTACTCTATGTTATGTTTATTTCATGTTAAAATTGTACCATTCACAAGCAATACCACTTCTTAAGTTATAATGGCGATTCAATGAGAACATGGCGAAATCTTGGCGGTAGAGCCAAGTTGGCATCATTTTTGGCGACCAAGGCGATTTTGGCGACCATTTTTGCGTCATTGGCGACCATGTTGGCGAGTTCGGAACCCTCTGGAATCTTCTAGAAAGTAGTGGATATCTCTCCACTAATGTCACGAGCGGCTATATTTCTGGAAGTTTCTGTCGCGCCTATAAATAAGATGCTCGTCGGTACGGCGATGAGTCTTGATTAAACCAGCGAGTAGTGAGGATTGTTTTGACTAGCAATTAGCTCGGCTGTGCTTGTGAATAACCTTTACTTACGTATATTTTTTTAAACACTGGTGATTGTGTTTGATTGCTGTTGAAGGTGTAAACACCTTCGGAGATTTACTCCGTGAATATTGCTGCTGAATCCTGTATTTCAAGGATTGGACTTTTGATAATAAATTCGCATCGCTCTTAAAGACCTGTTTATTTTCTTTGTGATTGTTTTAGCATAAAATCCACGAATCCTCGGATCTACGTAACAATATGAATAAATAATTCACGAAAATATTTTTTTCCATTTTCTTAAAAATTTCTCAACTTTGTTGTTTTCGCTCATTCGTGTGGCCGCGGTAGCCGAGTGGTATAGGTATCGGACCGTGGCTTGCCTTGTCATGAGTTCGAGCCCAGTACCACTAAAGGCCTGCCGTGTAGGGCAGCGATGCCCGTTAAATCTGTCGAGAGCTGATACGTCCTTCCGTTGGTGTGGTGCGGTAGTTAGAAGAGGGGGTGCCAGCTCAGGTGTCGTCCACGTCACTTGACCATGGTTTAAAATTAAGTGGTCCGTCGCCAAAAGCCCTAGTGTAGCTGAACAGTGCGACGTTAATATTCAATCAATCAATTCGTTCATTTGTTCATGTTTAGTCTGGCAACATTAGTTGGAGTTAAGCTGTTATCGCGGGGAGTCTCCGGTTAGAGATGAGGCATAGCTCGGGACTTCCCATCATTAGAAAACCAATTAAAGCATCGCATGTAGATGCAGTCTCGCTTCATGTTTCTGTATCATATAAATTTTGAAAGTACTTGAATCGGTTCCATCAACTTCTCAACAACATTTATCCGTATCTGAGTCTCCGTTGAATTTGGAAGTTACTCCAGATGACGTTTGAAGATCTTAAAGATCTAATAGTGGTAGACCAATTAAAAAAACGCGCCAATGCTAGTATGAAAGATCATTTTTTTTAGATAATTGGGCGAACCTCAAATCAGCTACTCAAATAGCAAATTTCTTTGATAATTATGAGGACGTCCGAAAGGTAAATTCGAGACCCATGGATAGGTTGGGCAGGAATGACAAAATTTTGACATCTTCAGGGATCAAGGAAAAAGAAAATAGATTTGGGAAAACTTCCCCCAGATTAGGAGCTTCTCTTCCGGAGAGCATTAGAGAGAGAACATTTGAAAAACGCGTGGTACAGAAATGTTATCATTGCAATATGCCCAGACATATAAAAGCCGTTTGCCCTAAATTAATAAAAAACAAAACGACGGAAACTGTCAAGAGCTAGACATTCTTAGAGATACGGGAGCGACAATAGATTTAGTATGTGCAAAACACATTAATCCTACTGCTTTCTCTGGTGAAAATGTTTGGGTAAAACAACTGTTAAGCCCAGAATTGGTTTGCTTACCTTTGGCTGTCGTGGAAATTTCCGGAGATTTCGGAACGGTGCAGACTAAGGCAGCGGTTTGTGGAAATCACTTAAACCAACACGGTCGGTATTTGCTTGGAAATAAAACGGCTGAACTAATAAAAGAAAATTTAGGTTATAATTTCCTTCCAATGGAGCAAATCAATGCTGTTCAGACAAGGTCTCAAGTCAAAGCGACTAGAGAAGAAAGGGGGATAGATAGTGGTGATGATAAGAAAGGGGAAGATGAGGCAATAATTGTTTCTTCGGATGCAGAGGATGAAATTTTAATACCTACACTCAGGAATATATTGCGGAATTAGCGCTGCTAAGGGTTACTCGAGGAGATTTAATCGAGGCTCAAAAAAATAGCGAGGGGATTAAATCCTTATACGAACAGGCATCCAGTCAGGTGCAGTCTACAAATAAGGTTTATTCGCTAGAAAATGGATTACTGATAAAAAAAATCGCGAAGATAAGTTAGGTAACGTGGCGAAATTAATAGTAGTGCCGGAAGGTTGCGCGACCAAATTAAATCATTGTGTCATGAGGGAACATCTGCACACCTGGGAATTACGAAATCTAAAGACAAATTAAACCGATATTTTTACTGGCCGAATTGTTATAAAGATATGGAAGAGTTTGTAAAAACTTGCGATCAGTGTCAGAAGGCTGGGAAGCCAAACGATAAAAAGAAAGCTCCATTAAAATTGGTCCCTGTTATTCAAGAGGTTTTTACTAAACTAAATATTGATGCATGTGGGCCTCTCCCGATCACATCTAAAGGAAATCGATATCTTCTCACGGCCATTTGCATGTCATCAAAATTCCCTGAAGCTATTCCGGTGTCTGATATTAGTTCCGTTAGTGTCACAGATGCGCTGTTAGACATCTTTAGTCGGATGGGGTTTCCCCGTAAAATACAATGCGATCAGGGTACTTCTTTTACTAGTGCTCTGACCAGGGCCGGCTTTATCAATTTTGCCACCCCGGACAAAAATGGAAAATTCCGCCCCTCTCTCTCTCTCTCTCTATCTATCTATCTATATATATATATATATATATATATAATTTTAAGTCTTAAAAGATTCAAGACAATTCGAAATTAAAGACATAATTACTTGTTATTATATCCAACGAGTGAAATGTAAGAGAAAGAATCGTCGATTTCAGCACGCCAATTTCTTCGAAAAATAGTCTACTGATGTTGGGAATCACAAGCGTTTGTGTTTTAACTTATAGTAACTATACTCAGGACTAAAATAAAACATCTCCTGTAGCTCTCTATCTATCAAAACCTCTTATTACTCTTGTCCTCTTTTGGATAGTTCCCACCGGACATCGTAAGGGTGAAAGGAATGTCCGTTGTGACCTCACTCCGGGATGGTGAGAAATTTACAAGTGAAAGATGTGTAAGAAAAATTAAAAATTTCATGTTTTAACATATACTCCCGCCTCAGACTCTTCAAGTTTAAAAACAAAAGAAAACTGTCATTAAATATACAGAGTACAAAATAAAAAAAAAAAATAAGATGCGTTAAATGCAATGCCAAATTCATACAAACAATAATATTTCAAAAAATATTTCACACAAATTCTTTGTAACAAATATATATATATATATATAGGCCAATTCTCTACAAACAAGAGATAACATCCAAACAATAACATTCGACAAACACATAGACAGCAGGAAAATCGCACAATGAAGGACAAAAGAGTAATCGAGATTATAAATATAAAATGGATGCTGCAGTGTTATGAACATTACTGACTCAGGACAGCTATTATATAAAAAATAATTTATATAAAAGTGGGGTTGAACATGTTTTTTGGCCAGCCAACCTTCCCCCTTTTTTTTGTAAATAACACTGAGCAAAACCAATAGGAAATATATATATATATATATACATATACACTGGTGTGCAAAACTTAAGCAACAGGTGGGTTTATCGCCATAACTTCAAGAAAAATCATCTGAGAGGCATGAAATTCTGAAATGAGGGAGAGTATTATGTACGTAAAGGATGACGAAAGCATCGGCGCTGAAAAAGGAATAAAACGCATACGGTATGGAATCAAACAAAAACAAGCTTTATTGAACGCATAGTATCGTGACTCATGATTGTCTATCCAACAGGAAGAACAACAAACAGATGTTCCTTAATATGGTATATGCCCTCCCCTTACTACAATGGTTGCTTTGCACCGTCTCCGCATACTCAGAACCAGCTGGTGCAACATTTCTTGAGGTAGGAGTGCCCATTCCTCAATCAACATCTGCTTGAGTTGTTGGTTGTTCTCCGGATGATGTAAGCGTGTGGAAATACGTCTCCCCAAAGCATCCCACACATGTTCGATGGGATTTAAATCTGGGGAGCACGCTGGCCAATCCATTCGAGTGATATCTTCCCTTTCCAGCAGCTCCTCAACAGCAAGAGTGCGATGTGGCCGTGCATTGTCATCCATAAAAATGAAGTCTGGGCCAATGGCACCTCGGAAAAGATGCACATGGGGAAGAAGTACCTCCTCACAATAGCGATCCCCGGTTACAGACCCTCTGTCGAAAATGTGAAGCTCAGTTCCGCCTTTCAGCATAATACCAACCCAGACAAGAACTCCAGGACCACCGTAACGATGTCTTTCATTGATGTTACTGGTATAAAACCGGGTCCCGATCTCTCTCCAAATCAAATCGCGTTGAGAATCGCTTCTGGTACTGAACCGACTCTCATCCGTAAAGAGGACACGACTCCATTGATCAGTTGTCCAGTTTTGTGCTCTCTGGCCCACTGTAAACGGTGGCTTCAGTTGCCATCTTTCAACGGGAGGCAGCGTTCAGGACGGCGGGCGAACAGGCCCCCTTTGTGAAGGCGTCTGGCCACAGTAAACCGCTACACTTGTCGACCTGTTGCTGTACAGAGTTTCTGAACAATGGCGCTTGCTGACTTCTGTCGATCTTTTTTCGCCTGCAGGATGATATATCGGTCATCCCCTGCAGTTGTCGTCCTCGGGCGGCCACACCAACCTTTCTAACAGCTGTACCTGTGGTTTGGAACGCTTTCCAAGAGCGCGAAACGACACTTTGTTGATTCCGAACTCTGCAGCTACACTGGTGACAGTACGCCCCTCTTCCAGCTTTCCGATCATTCTTCCACATGTGAAGTCGTCCAGGTGATTTCTTCTAGCCATATTTCACGAACTGACTCACCGGCACTTGCAGAGAATATGGTGAATTGCGTCTCCGTCCTTCATTTCATTCTACTGTTGAGCAGCGCGCGCCGACATCACACGTTTTGCGTACGCTCACATCGCTTCTGACGTTTTGTTCCTGATATTTGCATACGCATGACGTTTCTACTGACTTACGTGTTCCCTCTACTGATCTCCAGACCTCCTTTTCTGCAATTTCATGGCTGTGTGCTAAATTTTTACATTGTTGCTTAAGTTTTGCACACCAGTGTATATAATGGATAGGAATATCTAAATCCATTACAAGATAGAGACAAATCTTAATGGATCAAGATCTATCAAGAATAATCAAGATCTACAAATCTTACCTAAAAATTGCACTTACAAATGCAAAGCCAGCGCTAAATCTGAGTGCAAACATTAATTTGTGGCCAGATTCTATACCCTAATACAGATTTAAATCAAAAGAATGGCTGAAATATATATATATATATATATATCTTTCAAATTCGATCCAAATGCCGCCCTTGAATTTTGCCGCCCCGGGCAGGGGTGCGGATTGTCCGGCCCTAGAGCCGCCCCTGCTCTGACTACCGAGTTTTTTGAAAGATTCGGAATACTTGTCAGGCCTAGTTCTGTGTATCATCCACAGAGTAACCCTGTTGAGCGATTTCATCGAACGTTGAAACGACTCTTACGAGTCTTATGTTTAGATGCAGGCTCCGAATGGGACAAACATCTTCCCTCAATTCTTTTAGCGTTGCGGACTGTATCTCACGAAAGTACAGGGTATACACCGTCAGAGTTGGTGTATGGGAAAAATTTGCGAACCCCAGAGACGTTAGTAAGGGAACACTGGATGGAACCGGAAGAAGAAAGTGATCTCGTCACTGAATATATGTTTAAGTTAATAAATAGATTAAAAAGATGCCAAGAAGTAGCTATAAATAAAATGGAGGAAATGCAAGTTAAGCGGAAAACTTGGTATGGTAAAAACGCAGTAAAACACGAATTTAAGGATGGGGATTTAGTCCTAGTGTTAGCTACATCCAGAGCAAATAAATTGGCAGTGCAGTGGATAGGTCCTGGGACAGTTTTAAATAAAATTTCGGAAACGAACTATTTAGTCGAACGCAGACGAGAAACATCTCAAATCTATCATATAAATATGCTAAAACCATATTACAAAAGGCCAGAACACGTTAACGTAATTATTAATGATGAAACGAAAAACTCTCTCGCAGACCAGGAATTAGATATCCCGTACTTAGAAAACAATTCCCTCTTTTATGATTTCGAGGACGTGATCCAGGCTAGCGAGTTGAACAGATACTTTCATGACAAGCAAATTGATCGACTGCGCGAATTATTAAATAAATATTCTAAATGCTTTTCAAACACACACACAATCCCGGTTTAACTAATCTAGTTGAACACGAAATCCAGTTAGCGATCAACCAGTTAGGACGAAGCCCTATCGAATGTCGCACCGACAAAACGAAATTTTAAAAAACGAAATTAACCGAATGTTAAAATTAGGAATCATTGAGGTAGGAGAATCGGATTACATGTCCCCTATGATTTTAGTTGAGGTAGCTGGGAAAGAACCTTGCCCAAGTATTGATTACAGGAAATTAAACGGGATCATTAGAACGGAATATTTTTCCCCTTCCGAATATCGAAAAACGCGTAGAAAAAGTATCGGTGGCTAAATTTATTACTGTTTTGGATTTGTCTAAGGGATACTGGCAAATCCCATTGAGTAAAACTGCACAGCGATACGCAGCCTTCTGTACTAGCTCTTTGGTACATACAGACCCTTCGGATTAAAGAATGCTCCATATTTCTTTAGTAAACTCATGTGGCTGAATTACTTAACGGAGTAGAGAATTTCGTTGTCCTGTATCTAGACGATATCGCAATTTTCTCAGACACTTTGGAGTCGCACACCTTAAACATGTGAAAACGGTCTCTTGCAGAGAATAAAGAAAGCTAAGTTAACTATAAAACTTTCAAAGTGTAAGTTTGCGCAACAAAATGTCAAATTTTTGGGTCACATTGTGGGTCAGGGTTTTCGCACTCCTGCCGAGGTCAAAGTTCAGGCTGTTCTAGAGTTCCCCACCCCTCGTACGAAAACTCAAATACGTGCCTTCTTAGGTCTAGCGGGTTATTACCAAAAATATATTAATCTGTTCTCGGTAATCGCTGCTCCGTTGACGGACGCGTTGAAGGGAAGAGCAAAAAGGGAAGAAATTAAGTGAACGGCCGAGTGTGAAAACGCATTTCGAGAACTAAAGAAGAAACTAACTGATAAGCCCGTCTTGTACGCGCCAAATTTTGAAAGAGAATTCATTGTTCAAATGGACGCTTCAAACGCAGGTATGGGAGCAGTTTTAACTCAATTAAATGAACAAGGTGAAGAGCATCCAATCCATTACCTGAGTAAGAAATTTTCAGAGGTAGAAAAGCGCTATTGTGTACGACGGAGAAGGAATGTGCTAGTATTGTGTTCACAATTAAAAAGTTACATTATTACTTAGATGGAAAGTCATTTTTAGTTATGACCGATCACAACCCGTCGGTGTGGTTAAATAGAAACGTTAGTTCTAACCCTATACTCCGTTTCACCTTAAGTTGGCAGCGCTGGGAAGGGTACGATGACCAAATCACAGCCGCTACGGGGTTACTCTAGGAGAAGAGTGTGACTATAACAAATAAAATTCTCCATATTTGGCGAGCAAAAAAAAAAAAAGCTCTTGGAAAAACTTGTTCTTAAAATTTGTATGAGGATTTTTGATAATAGTATAAGCCTTTTATTTAATCGAGATATTTAAGGGGTTTGCATTTCAATATGTTTAAAAATATTGATTAATTAACTATCAAGTCGCAAAGCAAATGGCGTTGATATGGCGCGAATACTTTGGAAGAATGTAATCTTGAAAACCAGTTTTTTCAGCCAAATGTTGTTGTCAGCCAAAAGTCAAGTTGTTGTTTTCAACTGTATTCGTTCACAGGTATTAAAGAATAAATGCTTTTAAGCTGTGATTAACTTAAAATGTATCTTTAAACCCACAATTTCTATAATACATGATACTTTTTTACAATTTTCTGTGCATTTGCTTTGATTTAAATTCCAAAACTATAGTTGGAACTACTTTTTCAAGCGGATTGTTACATTCCCTACCTTTCCCAACGCTGCCAACTTGAGGTGGAACAGAGTATAGATTGATGCGATGGGCTTTGGCTTTGCAACCATATAATTTTAGAATTGTACATCAGTCGGGTAAAAGTCACAAAAATGCAGATAGTCTCAGCAGATCGATGACTGATATTTAGGAATTGTTAACAACATTCTCTTGCTAATGAATAATAATTGTTGCTTATAATGATTTTTAGTTAAGGGTTAATAATTGTGTTAATTTTGTTTATTTACTAATACTGTATATCATATCGAATGGAGATGCATGTCGAAAGATAAAGCCATGAAAAGTAAATATATCAATGTGCTTAATTTTGTGTATCGGGTTTTAAAATAGACATGATTATTTAGTTTACGCAAAGAGTATAATTTTTATTAAGTATTGTGGCGAAGAATATTTTATGTGTAAGGTGTTACACTAGCATTTGATGTTAACATGTTGTTAGTATAATTGACAATAGGCATTGTGATAGGAGTGTTTATATTTTTATTTAATGTTATAGAGTATGTTTTCTTATATTGCTATTGATCATTTTCGTAATATGGATTTGTGTAAGTTCCCTCTCTAGCACAAGAACACTCACTCACTAGAAATAAGTAATTCCAAATTTAAGTTCCGCGATTTCTTTAATAGTTAAAATTGCAGCTCAGAAATATGGTGGTGCTTAATGAAGGAATGTGTCGGTAATCTGTCAGTTGTCATCCATTCCAGGTAAACTTTTCCCAACGGAAAAGTTCTATAAGAGAGAAGATCCCAACGGAGATCGGCGTCTTTTGTGGACACGACCCTCACACGTGCATCTTGCAGCTGTCGATGAGAGGGCTAAGGAGTGGCTGACCTCGCAACCCCTTTTGTGACCCCCGATGAATCGAACCCCTCTGACCGGAGAATGGGAGAGATGCTTTGAACTTCGGAGCGGTGGCCAAAAAGGATTCCTCCTCTCACAAAATATTGGACTCTAACAATCTTTAAACAAGTTTAATAACTTCAATGTATATAATTTTGTAAATAACATTCAATAGTTGTGACGTAAATAAATTCAATATTTAAATTAACCTAGATAACGCTACCCCGTTATACTTTCAAACGTTACAATACTCACCGTTCATGATATAATTCAAAGCGGTCCCAGAGACAGCAGTTAAATAACAGTGATGAATATTATCCTAAAAATAATGATCATGGATACTTTTCCAATTTTCATTTATCAAGAAAACTAAATAATGGTGAAACACACACAAAGCACACACAAAGTCGTCTCTGGTTAGTTTATTAAAGTTCTAAAAAAAATAGAGTTCTGTTTTCCAGGTAGACTATTTGGCAATTCAAAAACTCAAATGGAAGAGTGTTGTTATTGGAAACACTTAAGTAATATTTTACGCATATTTTAACAGACGAAGACTCTTAGAATTGGTAACTTCATATAGATTCATATAAATTAGGACCTAAATAAGATCCTATGTTAGGGAAATACATACATCGCATTGATAATAAACAACTTGCACACCATTATCTAAGGCAGGGGTACTCAACCATTTTTTCTGCTGGACCGTATACATATTTCAGCTATTTCACGATGGGCCGCATACATATGTTAGCAATTTCACGCGGGCCGCATCATGAGGATAAAGGGGGAGGTTTAAAATGTGGAAAATTGGTCAATTTATTTTATGTCCTGTTTAGCTTTTTTATAATTATTATTTTTTTATGTTTTTTATTTTTGTCCCTAATACTGAATTAGAAGTTTAAAACACTCAATTCTCACAAATGAAACGGTTCAATATTAACCAATAATATAAACAAACTTATAAAAGTGTTAAAATTGACATTACCACTGATGAAACACTTTGTTGTTAAGATTTTTCCAAGAAACTTTTAATACATCTGAAAGAGGCCTTCGAGGAAAAGTGTTTTAATTTCCGGTTTATTGTTTTTAAATACAACATTTGCAAATTAAAAGTTACTGATCCATCTTTTTCAATTAAAAATAACACCCACAAAACGTCTCTTGAAACGATGCATTTGTTCGAATTTGGTTTGCAAGAGATGAAAGGATTTGAAATTAGTTCCACCCATAAAATTGTCACTAATCCATGTTGTCTGTATCAATTACCTATCGTTACAAATAGAAAAGTTTTAATTACGCCTCGTATACTCAAAAAAATTGATTTATTTCTGAATCCAAATTTAAAAAAAAATTGTTTAAATAAGTTGAATTTTTCAGAACAAATGTGACACCCGCCCTTAAAAGTTGTGGGGTTTAAAACGCTGATATCAAAATGAATTGAACACAAGCGTCAAACACAGTGCTGCATATGAGTATAAAAAGGAAATTATTATTCTTTTTGACGACTGCACAGATGAGTAGATTTAACAAATTTCGGTCATTTAGATATTGTAGACATACTGAAGTAAGAAAAAACTTATCGATTTCTGGCTGTCACTAAACGATGAGAAATCGACCAATGTAATACTGGAGAGCTAGAAAAATTTAGGAAAATTTCAAGAATTTCATCAAATCAACATTTGAAAATTTAGATTTTCATGATTAAACAAATTAAAAAATTCCAAAAAGGGAAAAATTTTTTTAAAAAATGCGTTTCTAGCCCGAAGTAGGTAGAGCAGGCTTAAAATTCATTTTTTTGGAAACAAAAAATGGGAAATTTATCGTATCATTACATGTAGGGTTTAAGAGTTATTAACGCTTTCAATACCATAAGCAAATTATGGCAATCTGTACGCCCATTTATGGAAAATTTTTTTGACGGTGGCGCCCCAAAAGGGGGGTACCCTTGGGGTCTGGCCCCCCCCCCCATACCCTTTTGTTTTTTTTTTCCGATTGGTTTAATCCTATGTATATATTCGTAAAATTTTTTTTGTTTTTATAAAAAATTTAAATTTTTAATTAAATTTCTAATTATTTTTTCCCAAAAAATTTAAATTTTATTTCTTTTTCCCGGAAATCCAAAATAAAAAAATATTTGGGGTGCGTTTTTGGAGCATGATACCAAAATGATGGACATTCGCCCCCTAAAATTTTTTTAAAATGGGGGGTTTTTAAAATTTTGTGTGCGCTCCCGACTCTTGAACTTTGCGTACATTTTGTAGCTGGATCATGGAGTATCGACAAACGGGATTCAGAAAATGCTTGTTCGACACCCCGAAAAGTTTATTGGGGAAGAGCAGTTATGATTTCCCAAAAAGATTTTAAAAAAAAGAGTAGCCAAAAAAGAAAAGAATGTTTGATTATGGGGGGGCAAAAAAACCTATAGTGTCTGTCAAAAGGGGAAACAGATTTTTTTAATTCAAAGATTGACTGTGATAAGCAATATGGTTTCAAGATTTTTTCTTTAAATCAAAATTTTAAAAAATTTTGATTTTTTTATGACTTAAAAAAGTTAAAAAGATTCCAAAAGAGCAAATATTTAAAAAAACTGCCAAGATTTACTAAAGTCCGCAAGTAGGTGAGAGCAGTGATTAAAACCTTACGATTTATATGAAGAATTAAAAAATATGATTCCAAATTTTACCCAACACCATTGGGGGCGTAAAAATATCTACCCAATATGTCATAGAAAACGTTTGAAAAAAATTTTCCCAAACATTTACATTTTCAGAATTTTATTAACAATACCTGTAAGTACCGCTTCTGCTGAGAGGAGCCTTTAAAAAATAAAAACTGATAAAAATTATGAAGAAATAAGGGGGTCAGGAAAGGCTTTCAGTTTTAGTATTTTTACCAGGTTTTATGTATCAAATGGGGGGTTGCAACGGGTTACGCATATATAAAACCCCAAACGAAACCGTGACCGTTATTTTTATGGGGTTTGACCTTTGATACTCATGTTTAA
The DNA here is from genome assembly GCA_019973955.1 of Trichonephila inaurata madagascariensis. Taxonomy (NCBI): domain Eukaryota; kingdom Metazoa; phylum Arthropoda; class Arachnida; order Araneae; family Nephilidae; genus Trichonephila; species Trichonephila inaurata. Next base: position 85,290 of record BMAV01011905.1, on the reverse strand, counting down.
TTTCATTTTGGACGAGTATCGCGTTGCGGTTTTTTACTGTGTTGAAAATGTCGAATTTTATCCCTTTCCCAAACCACGATTTGCGAAAAAAGCTTTAAATTTTTTTGTTACCATCTGAAAAAAAATGTTGCCGAAACGCATCAAATGCTTGTAGAAAACCCGGTGGCTTTGTTTTTCTGGGGGCCGTGCGCAGTGCTACAGGTTTTAAAAATTTTCCCAAAATGGTGATTTCGATGTGAGAAACGAGGGGCGTTGAACCAAAAAAGTTTGAAGTTTCGGGTTTGCGGCATTTACTGATGAAGATGGGCCAAACGGGGGAACATCTTGCAGAATAATTGAATGTTGACCAGAGAACTTTTTCCCCGTCGTCTCAAAGCAATGGGCAAATAATAAAGGTCGGTAGATGGGTACCACGCGAGCAACGGCCCGGTCCGGAAAACCAAAAAAATCGTGTGCAAAATGTTGTTGCCCGCTACAAACGCTAGTCATATCTCCATCGTATTGTTTTTCGGCAATGAAAAATGGATTTATTTTGAGAATCCCAAGCGTAATCGATTATATGTTGACCCTGGACAGCCGTCCAAATTGGCCCTCAAGGCCAAACCGTTTTGGCCGCAAGACAATCCTTTGTATTTTCTGGGATCAGGGGGGAAATCTATTATAAGTTTCTAAAACCCGGTAAAACCGTTAATACTGATCGCTAAAAAGCAAAAAATTTTTTTTGGGAACGATGCTATACTCGAAAAACGAAAGCAATCCCAAGAAACGGCAGCAAAAAGTGTTTTTTTTGTGATAAGCGTCCCTGGCCCCGTGCAAAACCCCGGGGACCCCTTTTAAGGCGTTTCGGCTGGGGCCCCCAGCGCATGGGTTTATTCTTCAATTTGGGCCCCCTTTCCCGTTTAAACCCACCTATTTGCATCATTGGGACACGCATTGGCTGACCAGAGCTTCACTTCTTACGAAAACATCAAATCTTGGCTTGATGACTGGCTGGCCTCAAAAGACCGAAAATTTTTTTGACGTGGTATTCACAAATTGCCCGAAAGATAGGGAAAATGTGTAGCTAGCGATGGATATTATTTCGAATAAAGAAATATTAACAGTTTTTGCAAATTTATTGTGGTTTTTTTTTAAAACATTCGTCTCATTTCATTTGCATACACCTGGTATCTATTGAAGCAGATATAGCATCGAAGATAAATTACGAACCAATCGTTAAGGAATCCAACAAAACTGAAATAAGAAAATTTTCCCCCCTTTTTTTTATTGTTTTTAAAGTACCAAAAAAATATAATTAAAAAATTTTTTTTTTTATGAATAAAAATTGGTTTTTTTAAAAAACCCTTCTTTCCCCCCAGAGGGGGGTCCGGGAAAAGAATCTTGCCCCATTAAAACAAATTTTTGGCCCCCCTGTTTCAAAACGAAAAGGGGAATCATTGTTTTGGCGATGGGGGTTCTGCCCACAATTTTCATGGAGTGGTACAAACAACAATCAAGTGCTGGTCCTTCTCTTTTCCCCCTAAAAAAAATCAGGCGAAAAAAAAAGAAGGTGTACAAAGTACCGAAAAATAAGTGATTATTTTTCCCATTAAAGGGGGGGGACCCCAACATTTTACCTATTTTTTTTCTACAAAGCACGTTTCCCCCATGTGATGATTTTTTTATATTCGTATGTGGGCCGGTTTCAAAAATACCGCATGGGATTTGGGTTTTTGGTTATCCGAACGGTGTTCGGTCCCAATTTATTCGGGTAAACGACGTTTTTCTGTATAAAATACAGAGAACGCTTTTAAAAAAATTTTGAACATTTTTGGGGTAAAGGATTAAAACAGTGCTTCCCAAATTTCAAAATTTTCGACCCAGTTTTCTATCATAATTTTCATCCCCCCCTCCCATACAATAATACATACAATAGCAATGTTTTGAATTCAATAATAATTTTATTTGTAGTAAAAAACTACAATTCGTTTTTTAATTTAAAACCCTTCAAATTATCAAGATATTAAATTTTACATAGACAAGCTTTTTAAAAATGACTAGTAATTTTAATCTTGTTCTTAACTTTAAATATTGATAAATTAATTATCAAAAACATTGTGCAGTACTTTATGATTTATAAATTTAAATTTTATCAGTGTAAATTGAATTTTACTTTTATTATGACAAAAAAATGGGTTTTTTTTTTTCCCTTTTTAAATAAATTTGTAATTTTTTAAAATTTTTTTTTTTCGATTGGCCCCCCCCTTGTAAAGGGTTTTCACTTTGGGGGGGAAACCCAGTTTGAGAAAAAGCTGGGTTAAAAAGGGAAAGTAAATTTTTGCCAAAAACCCCTGGACAATCTTTTTAAAAATTTTTAATTCAAATTATAGTTTTTTTTTTTTATTTTAAAAAAAATTTTTTTTTTAAAACAGTAAAAATAAAAAAAAGTTGAAAATCGAAGCATTTCCCCTTTTTGCGCTTTTTGAGGAGTTTTTTATTCCAAAGATTAAAAAACTTTCGTGGGAAATACATGGTAAAAGAAAGCAACATTATATCTGGAAATAAAAACACTTCTACGTGGAAAGAAGATTCCAAATGAATACTCGAAAAAGGTATGCATTGTGCTTCTTAAGGTATCCGACTACTTGCGACAACTTTTTTTTAAAAAAAAAAAGATATGGGGATTTTTTTGTGGTTTTTAAATTTATTTAGTTCATTTTAAGAAAAATATTTCAAAAAAATAAAAAGAGAAAAAAAATTATTATTACTAAAATTTGGGAAAAAAAATTTGGGAAAATTTAAAAAAAACGGGGCCCCTTCTTGGGCCCCAAAAATTTTATAAAAATTTTCCCAAATTTTTATGTATTGCTTTATATTCATTTTGAAATGACCTTCAGGATAAGAAATATTTTAATTTTTTTTCAAAAAAATAGAGCACTTTTTTTTTTTAGCTGTTATATAAAATTGGGAAAAAACTGATTTTTTTTCCCCTAAGGTAGGTAAATTTTGTAATAAAAAAGTGATTGATATATCTGGGGGTTAAAACACTTTACCGTTTCGAACTTTCACAAAAAATTTTTTAGTTAATTATTTTTTTTCTTTTTTTAGAATCGCTCCCTTTGAAACTTTAAAAAAAAAAAAAAACACATTTCGAGTAAAACGCATTTTAAATTATGACATCCTGTTTAAAGTAGTGGCATCTGCTTTTACTAAAACACTTGTGGTTTTTGTTCTAGTGAATGGAAAGTAATAAATTTGGTATTTTTATAAAGCTAATAAGATGGGCTATAAGAAAAATTATAAAAAAAAACGTCAATTTTTTGGCAAATTTCACGATTATTATCTTAAGTTCCTATTGGAAAAATAAAAAGATAAAAAAGAGAAAACGACGAAACAAAATCAAATTTAAAAGCATCTGTAGAAACAAATAAAATTGTAAATACCAATATGTACAGAGAAAAAAGAAAAAAACGAAAATTTTCGCTTTGCAAAAAATTTAGCTCAACGCAAGACATTTTGTTTATTATTATGTATCAAAAAGAATATCGTAAGGGGATGGAATAAAATACACTTCCCAAAAAACTTGGTTTTACCTTGATCCCAAAAGCCGTTTTTGCTTTTCCCTGGACAAGCTGGCCCCTTCGCACTGGTGGATCAAAAGTTTACCAGAAAACCCGGGTTTAAAACCAGCTATGGGGCCCTTTTTGCCCCTTCCGGTTGCCCCGGGGCCCCCAACGGATGCCGACACGATGAAAAAATAAAAAGGCTTTGAACCCAAAAAAGTAGAAAAAAAGATGCCTTACTTTTTCGTGCATGTTTATCCTTTGGGGCCCTTTTTGGGTGGCCCCCCGGGGCCCCGGGGGCCCGGAAAACAGGCTGGATTTACCCACCCCAAAATCCTCCGGGGATCCCTCAGGGGGGAGGGCCGTAGATCTTCTGCGCCCAGGGGCCGTGAGTTTTTAAACGGGGTTGTTTTTTTACTTTTTTTGTAACAGGAAATATTAGTTTCTTTTTCCTTTTTAATTTTTAAACTGGGAAAGATTAAAAAATTTTTTAATTTGGTATGGTATTACCTTGAATGAATGGGAAAAATTCCTTGATTCTTAGGTAGGTGTACTTTTCACTTCTATCTTTTCTGAACTGAACTTTCTCTAAATTGCCATCATGCATCATCTTTAGGTAGCATTTAAAAATTTTCCTTCCAACTCAAACGTTTCATGTTCATCGCTTTTCTCAAACTTACTTTCGTTATCATGATTAATATACATTATTTCAGTAGGTTCTTCCCTTGCTTGATCAGTTTCAATTTCCTTCAATAGAGATCACAGATGCCCGTTTATTTTTTTATATTCTGCTTATTTACATTTATAAACCATAATAAATCGCACAACACAGCAATCACAACCACTAAGATGTTCCCAGCGGGAAAATGTAGAATGTGCATAAAAAATATTTTGGAACAAAAGTGGTCAAGCGGTGAACTCAATCAAAACAAGTACCTTAAAGTATCCAACTATTCTAAAATCATAATTTTTTTCAAAAATTGTCAAAAAATTTTTATGATTTTATTTTATAGACCATCTTATTCGCTTAATAAAAATACCAAGTATTTTCTTTTCCATTCTATAGAACAAAAACTACAAGTGTTTTAATAAAAGAAGATGCCATAACTTTACACAAGATGTCAAACTTTAAAATTTGTTTTACTCAAAATGAGTTTTTTTCGAAAAACTCAAATGGGGATAGTGATTGCTCAAAAAGTTTTGAAAATAATTTGCTCAAATTTTTTGTGAATGTTTTGTATAACAGTAGAAGTATTTTGACCTTCAGATTTATCAACCACTGTTTTATTTCAAAATTTACAGTCCTTTATGAGAATATAATCACTGTTTTTTTAAGCAATTTCATATAGCCACTAAGATAGAGTGCTCTAGTTTTTGTAAAAATTAAAATATCTGTTATCCTGAAGGTCATTTCAAAAATTGAAAAATTGAGAATTTGTTCAAAAAAATTTTTGTACAGAGCGGGCCCCATTTATGTAATTTTTTGTACATTTTCACCAGCTTTTTCCCCTTTTAATAATAATAATTTTTTTTTCTGTTTTCAATTTCACGATCTTTTTTTTTAAAATATACTAAATAAAATCTAAAAATCCCAAAAAATCTCCATATCTCCATTTTTTCAAAAAAAAAGTTGTTCGCAAGCAGTCGGATACCTTGAAAATGAGACTTGCATTTTTACAAAAGTAACCTGACTGCTTGTAAAAAAATAAAACGCTTGCCACGCCCAAAAAAGATGTGACAAATACATTTTAATTCCCATGAGGACTGTCATATAAGAGGATACTGTCAAGGTCAATGGTAATAAATAAAGTTTTCCCAGAATTAACAATTTCGTGAGCCTGGGGGTTTCAGGGCCCAGAGCGACCACTTCGGGTTAAGCTTCAAGGCAAAAATCAAGTTGTTTCAACATTATTTGATATTAACTCTTTCAAGCAAAAAATCCATCTTTTAGAAAAACAAAAAGAAAGAGAAAACTTGTCTCACTCTTTGAAAGCTGTAAATATATATTAATTAAATCACCCAAATTAAAATTTACTGAATATGTTAACCAAATTCAATTGTTAGAAACGGAATCCTATCGAAGATTTACTGATTTTAAAAGCTGTGAATTATAGCTTCACCTTTACTTAACGATATTGAAATTGCTGATGAAATCATAAAAATTGAATCAATTGAAGCGCATTGTGATTCTTTGCTGAAGCAAAAATGCATGGAAATTGGAAATTTTTATACATATTGATCTGTAAGATGTTACTCTTTGTAAAACGCGTATAATGGCTATACTCGGAAACACCTACTACTTTATTATAGAAAAACTGTTTATTCCGAAGTACTTTTCCTATGCCGAATATTAAAATTTATAAAATGTTTAATAAACCGTAAAATCCGGCGTATAACGAGCACTTTTAACACAAAAAAATAAGACCTAAATTTACGGACAATGTGTCGCTCGGTCGCGAATAGTAGTAGAAAGAAGGTCGTTTGTGTGGAATATAAAACAATTCAGTCTTTGTTCGGGAAAGTCCATATGAGAAATCTTCTCAGCTTCAACAGCACAGTCCATGATAAAATTAAAATTTATTCCTGGCAATGGACAGGATTATCCACACATTTGTGTCGACAAATGTGCTCACGTTCAATTAAAACTGTTCACTTTTCGCCTACATCGTGTAGACTCCTCTGGAGATAGAACTGAATGTCTCGATAATGAAGTCACGCTGTGGGAAGGTCAATCTTCACTTTATGAGTTAAATTTCTCAAAGGAACAATTGATGACGAACAAAAATCAGTATCTCCCGAACGATGTTCTTCAACTGCTTTGTGAGTGTGCAATCACCATTGGCATTGTTTGGGAAGGAACAGAAAATATTACTTTTGGGTGTCCTAGTTCGATTCAAGAAGGAAATTTGACTAGTGATGATTTGAAATCAAAGATGCTACTAGACTCGACAAGAATTCTGAAAGAAAACCTGAAATCTTCCTACAAAGAGAATCTGCTGTGTGACACGAAACTGAAGACAAAAACAGGATCATTCCCCGCCCATAAAAACATCCTCAGTGCCCGTTCTCCAGTGTTTAAGGCAATGTTCACCCATGACATGAAGGAAAAAAACAGCGAATGTGTTGATATCGAAGATTTGGACGATGAAACTGTCCAAAGATTGCTGCTGTACATCTACACGACTACGTTACAGGACCTCCGGTGGGACAGTGCCTGCAATCTGTACGCTGCCGCCGACAAATACGAGATTCAAGTTTGAAGAGTGAGTGCTCTTCCTTCTTGAAGGATAACCTCTCCATCAATAACGCTTGCGATCTCTTGATTCTTACTGATAAGCACCAAGACGAAGATTTGAAGTCAGATGTTCAGTATTATATTTTGAATCGAAGTAACATTTTCAACACCAATGAATGGAAACAATTCATGAAAACAAATTTACAGTTAGCAGCAGATATAATGTACTTAAAGTGTAAACACAATAGGTAAGTTTTTAATGTTTTTGCTAAGAATGTTGGAGATTTGTGTTTAAAAATATTTTGTGTAATTTGTATTTTTTTGTTAATGTTTTATCCAGCTGCATTTGTTACCATTTGGCTATGTGTGAGAATTAATCAACTTTTACCTTAAATATGATTAATCCAACTAAATTAAACTTATTACAATTAAACTTTCAGGCAAAATGTTTTTTATTTTTAATTGACTGCCAAGTCTCAAATAAGAAGGGGAAGAAAAGTTGATTTTAAAGTTTTTCAGCTTGTCAAGGACTAATATTGAAATTTGTAGTTATTTCAAATGTACTGTCGTTAACTTTCTCGTGTAACAAGAGTACCTTTAAGCAAATGGGGATAAATTATTATTATTATTATTATTTTTTGAGAGAAAAATTATCTTCGCTGTTGATATTTTTCTTTGAATACATATTTAACGGGTTTACATTAATGAAAGCAGACGACTTAAAATTAACTCTAATAAAACTTCGTTTTTACAATTCCTTGTCCTCGAGATAATGCCTCAACAAGGTGAAATTGAGTTTGTTTCATAAACGTGTAATTCAAACTGGAAAGACTTACAATTAGCCATTTTTCTGAAGAATGTATTTTACGGTAGTTATTTTTTTCCGATTGTAGTGATAATGGTATGGTAATTTTTGTACATTATTAGAATAAGAAAATTTGATGAAAATGTTATCAGTTTTTCAATTCCTACTATTAGCTCACACTCTCTATATATGTATTTTTTTATTTATCTTCGTAGAATTTTCAGTTGTTAATAAAATATATTTTAAAGCGCTCAATTGAGCTAAAATTTTACATTATTTTGAATGACAATACAGTAATTTAACTATAATTAATGAAAATTGATTAAAACTAATTATTCAAAGAATTAAAAGTACAGCCACGTTGGCATCATTTTTGGAGACTTAGCAACTATTTTGGCGACTTGTGTCAAAACAGGAAAAGGTTTTTTTCCTCACATTTTAAAGCGCTCGTTTGAGAAGCTGTAATTTTCTCTACACTATTGTTTGGGGTAAAAATACGATTTTTTAATTATAATTAAAATTAATTGATTGAAACTAATTATTTAAAGAATTACAGATAAGTCACGTTGGTTTCATTTTTAGCGACTTGGGTCAAAACTTTAAAAGATTTTTTTTTCCCTCACGTTTTATAAAGCATTCAGTTGAACTGAAATTTAAAATACAAGATTGTTTTGGATGACAATACGATACTTTAATAATAATTAATAAAAATTAATTACCGCTTAATGTTGTGATTCTGTCCTATGTATATGCATATTTATATTAATTGTAACTATTTAATAAAAAGTAGCTAAAATAAAAAAAAAAAATTTGTTGATCTAAGTAGGAATCGATATAATTTTTTTTTTATATTACTTGTTATCCTCGGTCTTTATTTAACAGTAAATAAAAAAAAATGTTAAAAATACGAAAGTAGCCTATTATTTTATTTATGAATGTTAATTTTTTTTGCCATTTAAAAAAAAAAAGGGCTCTTTTTTTTTTAATACCGTGGCTTTTTTTAAATTATTTTTTTAAATATTTTATTTCAATGAATAGCTTTAGCAAACAAAGATTAATCCAGGAACAATAAATAAGAAAATCTAAATTTATAACTTTTTGAAGAAATTTTTTTTTTTTAATTCAGAGGTATTAGCGATCAGAAACTGTTCACTGGATGATAAATTGAATTATTGTGAGAAAAATATTACTTATTCGAGTTACCGTAAACCATTAAAAATTAATAAGAAATAATAAAATCTTGCTTTTAATGTATTTTACAGTTAACCCCAAATCTTTTTTTAGAAAATATTTTTTACCAGTTAGTTTTTTTTTAAATTTTAATTATTTTTTTAAAAATTTTAAAAACTTATATTTTCACGTTCGGTTGATAGGAGATCAATATATACAGTCTATAGTTTAGAGTTTCTCAACATGGGGCCCCCCCACTGGGGGTAATTTGAATCAAGGGGGGGAAATTAAAAAAAACAACAAATTAAAACCCTTTTTAAAATTTACCAATTTAAAAAAACCCAACTTTTTTTTTTTAATATAACAAATGAAATAAAATTAAATTTTTTTCTACAGGAAAAATTTCTTTCCAAAAAACCCCGCTATTTGTTTAAAAATTTTAGAAAAAAATTAATGCTTGGAGATCTAAACCTCAGCAGTGTTTTGCAGAATCGTTTATTATTAATTGTTGGGGATAATTCAAGAAAAACGTCAGTAAAATTGTTATAAAAGTCCAAAAAAATACATACCGTAAAATCCGACGTATAACGCCCACTTTTAATAAAATTAAAAATTTTATAGGGGTCCCTTACGCCGGGATAAAAATTTCCCTTTCAAAATTAAAAGAGATGTGCATAAAAAAAAAACTCTTGACCTACAAAGATCTTTTAAAAAGCCCCAGATTTTATGAACTTAAGGAATTTTTCTAAAAAAATATACTTTTTTCCAATTTTTTGGATAATAACTCGAACAAATGGTTTAAATCAAATAGTATTGCTAACGAAAATTTTTGGGTTTCCTTGGGGGGTCGCGTTATCCGGGAATATACCTCAAATGAAAAAAAGTGTGTGTGTGTGTTGTATTTGCGCACGAAAAAGTATATCTTTGGCGTAACAAGATTAAAATCTTTCTAAAATCTTTAGCAGGGCAAGCTGGGCCAAGGACAAAAGGGTTTCACGGGGCAGGTTAACGATATTAACCTTCAGTCAATCGGACCAGTCAAACCTGAATAATCACGATTTAAAAAAATTTAAACCCCCCGCTGGAACAATAGACCAATAATATGGGAGGGTCAAAGGCGGGAATATCTGCCTTCTGATATTTCTAAAAAAATTTTGTCCTTTGGAAACAAAAAAGGTTCGCTAACCGGTGTATGGCTCAGTGGTAGATCATTCGGCTGCAGATCGAGAGGTCTCCTTCTTCAGGGAAGTAAAAGAAAATATTTTGAGAACAAAGACGGAATGATTTGCCCCGTTTGTATATTTCTAACAAAGGACTTTCGCACCCGTGAGGGGGTCCCCCATTGGAAAATTTCCCCTCATCCTATTTTTAACCCCCAAAAAAAGTAAAACTTCAAAAGCCGAAAATATAGGTGCGCGTTATACACCGGATTTTACTACACTGAATAAAAAATAGTGATATATGAAGGGAAGCATACCAAAAAATTTTTTCAAGGGGGGGGGGGGCCCGGGGTTAAAAAAGTTCACCATTTTTTTAATATGCTATTTTGGATTTTGTCATTTTGGGAAAAAAATACAAAAAATAATTTTTGAATAAATAATTGCATTAATTAATAAAATTAACAAAAAAAATATTTAATTAAATTTTACGTATTTAAATTATAACCAAAGGAAAAAATCAAAAGGGCTTTGGGGGGGCCGTGTGATTTTTTGTAATGTTGGGATTCTTCTATAACCTTTTTTGTAACTATTTAATAAAAGAGCTAAAATAAAATTTTCTTTGTTGATCTAAGTAGGAATTAACTTTAAAAAAATTTTTTTATTACTTGTTTGTGTGATTTCAGTTTGTCACGGAAAAAAATTATACAATCGGTCCTCCAAGTTAAGATTTGAAAGCTAACTTTTCCCTGGAACGAACATTTTAAAATTTGCTTCGTAAAATAACCTCCAAATGTGATGTGCATTTTCAATTTAGCGAACTTTTTTCCTTGTGATTCGATTTTTTTTCTTCCTATTTTTGAAATATTGCTGGACATTCGTATGATGAAACGGTTAAATTATTTGAAACAATTCTACGTGGATTAAAAGGCGCCCGAGATGAGTTTTTTTATGCATTGCCCAAAATGCGGGCGTATTTCGCTTTAAAAATAGTTTTCAAACAAAAATTTGACTTAAGAAATTTGTTAACCCTGTGCCAATATTCAAAATTACCTTATGAAAACGTATTTTAAAGTTCTTGAAGGATTAAAATTAGAAAATGTTATTAAAATTAAATTTTGATATGAAATTACTTTTTTTATATATAAAGTTAGATCTCAACAATGTGTTTTTTTTTTTAATTCCTACTATTAGCTCACACCCCCTCTATATATTATTTATTTATTTATCGGGGAATTTTCAATCGTTAATAAAATACATTTTAATCCTCAATGAGCTGAAATTTTTATACATGATTATTTTGGGTGACAATACAATAATTTAATTTTAATTAATAAAAAATTGATTAAAACTAATTATTTAAAATTACAAATACCCACTTTTGGGGACCATTTTGGGACTTTTAAAACTCAAATTTTTTTTTTCACGTTTTAAAACATTCAGTTGAACTGAAATTTTTTATGCACGATTATTTTGGAGGGAAATGATACTTTAAAGATAATTAAAAAATTAATTCCCCTTAATTTGTGATTCTTCCTATGTACGAGGGGGGAAAGGGAAACTTATTTTTTTTTGATATAGAAAGGATCACGGGTATATTTCGTGTGGAAGTTCTGCTGGCATAGTACGTATGCAGAAAAACATATGGCTCTGTGATAGCTGGTAGTAGCTCATCGACGGCTGTGAAATCAGTCAGTTGGGAGTGTCGTGCGAGATGGAAGTAACCCGTGTTGAGCAGCGAGCTTACATAAAAACAGCCGTTCTCCGAGGGAGAAATGCGATGGAATGTCACGGTGAATTAGTGGAAGCCCTTGGGGAATAATGCCCTACCATACAGTACAGTAGCGCGGTGGGTAGGAAAGTTTCAGCAAGGACGTGTGTCAACCTGTGATGAGCAACGTTCGTAACGATTCACACATGTCCGGAAGAGGCTGATGGTATTCAGCGCATTCCACATCGTTGGCACTATGTGATGACAGTAGCAGGGGACTACATTGAAGGTCTTTAGGCCCAGGTTTGTCATGTCAACTTTGTGTTCTGTGTGGTCATTCTTTTGCACCATGAAGGCCATATTTACCCTGTATACTACCGTAATAAATTAGTGTATTACGCGATATTTCAGTGCTATTCATTGTCCACACATGTAGTTAGCACCTTGTCCTTTCGTCTCTCTCTCTACATATGTCACATTTTCCAACCGAACTGCTATCTTCAAGAAAAAAAATAGTTGCCATGACTTTTACCCCAACCCTCGTATATACATATTTATATTAATTGTAACTATTTAATAAAAAGTAGCTAAAATAAAATTTTTCTTTGTAGATCTAAGTAGGAATTGACTTAATTTTTTTTATATTATTTATTTTTTTTGTTTTTAGTCAATCTTGTTTGTCGGCTCTTGTGTATTAATTTTAATTCCAAGAGAGATCTTTGTCCTTCAAAAGAAACATACTACCAACAGCTCAATTGTGCTTCATGGGTTTTGGGAAGCTTGATTATATCCTGTTTTATGTCTGACACCTTTTCAACTAGAATATCTTTCTCGATATACAGGTTCAGCTAGATATCATCATCTGGCAATTTCTCCTAGCTTGAAACCCCTTTTCAGATTCGTATTCAAATATTTTTTTTATTCCTCGATCAATAATTATTTTGTTCGTAAGGATACAGAAAAACTGTTGACTCTCAGTTGTGATTCATTTTGTGAGTGTTAAACTAATTTAAACTTACCTTTCTTTCTCGTTTCAGATTTTAGCTTCAAGCCCTTCAAGAACAGAGACATCCTTTGACACTACGGATGTTCATTACAGAAATGGCGACAATTCCAGCGAAACTCTTTTGGTGTCGGTTTCTTCTCAAGAAGGGAAAAGATTGTGCTTTTTGCATTCGAATATATTTAGAACAAGTTAGAATTATTTTTCATATTATGATTTTTAAAATATGAATGAGAGTTATTTGCACTGATTGATATGATTTAATATATAACATTAAAACAATTTGATAGTTGAATTTATTAGTAAGATTAAAAGTAATTTTTCATGGAATGTTCTTCCTGGATGTGAAATTTTTTTTAATCTGAATAAAGATATTAATTTTTAAAAATTTAAAAATGGTCTTTTAGTTTCATGATTTTTTAATATTTTTTTTTCGACGTGTGTCATCTTTTTGCATTGTTTGTGGTTTGAATATTTTTAAGAATATGCAACAATAAGGTGACCAACCATCCTCTTTAGGGAGGACAGTCCTCCTTTTATAGGTTCTATCCTTCCTCGAAAAGTGTTCTCCTACATGTCCTCCTTTTCAATATTTTAAAAATGATCTGTTAATGTCTGTATTCAGAGGTGAACCAAACGTGCTTCCAAACTGTCGAAGAATGGTCTGAAACAAATGTCACAGGAAATAATAGTTTTCAACGGTGTTTTTTGACTTCATATTTAGTAAATTGGGTAGATATATAAAATTGTGTTGAGTTTTTATCGAAACAGAAAGGCCTGATATTAAAATCAAAGGCAATTGTCTGTTTGAAGAAATTAGAAAACTGACTGTATATTTAAATTTTGATAAATTAAAACAATGGAAAAATCAGCGCGGGAAATTGATAAAAGATGAGTGCAAGTATTTAACCATTTCAAAAATGAACTCATTCCATATGAAAATTGTTATTCTTGTTGAATTTACGTTGTACAACACTCTAGAACTAATGCAGCAGTTGAAAGAAGTTTTTCAATTGGGGATGATTTCTGGACTAGTGAGAAATCAATGTTGAATGTTAATATTTTAGTTACACTTACCGTAAAATTCAGTAGGAAGGATACCTTTTGCCCCGAAATTTCCGATAGATTAGAAAATGATATATTGACAAAAAAAATTCACATTCAATAGAAAAATACTCGTTTAAGAAAATAATTAAAAGGAATGTAAGCGTATTTTTGTTTGAATTAATAAAACGTTTCGTATATTTAAGTTGTAATTATTTCTTAAATTTTTCATCCTCCTTTTAATTGCAAAAAAAAGTCACCTTAATAACACACAAAATGAGAAATCTCTTTTAAGTTGTGAAGGTTGTTTTAAGTTATTTATATATAAACTTTGTAATGAGATATGAACCAGAAGGCCCACTATTTAAATTATATTTGAGCCACAGAATGCATTTCAACTAATAACTTTTGAAATATAATTTATTTTGAAAAGATTTCTTGGTATGCTTTTATTTCAGGGGCGTAACGTACATCCCGTATCGCGGGGGTTGGTCAGGATTGGAGGGAGTCAAAGCCTGACAGACGCCAAGTACAGATTTAATCAATTTATAAAATATAAAAGGCATAAAATAAGCGATTGACTGACTTTGCAGGGGAGGGCTAATATTCTCAGTCTCGCCACTGCCGACAAGTACGAGAGTCTGTTTGAAGAGTGAGTGTTCTTCCTTTTTGAAGAATAACCCCTCCCCAGACGGTGCTTGTGAATCCTTTGTTTTCGCTGATAAGCACCAAGACGAAGATCTGAAATCAAGTGCTGAGATATTTATTTTTAATCATAATAATCTTCATCGATACAAATCTACAGTTAGCTGCTGTACCAAAAGGTTAAAAAAAATAGGCAAGGTTTTTATGTTTATTGTTTAAAATAATATATTCAGTTTGTGTAAAAGATATTTTTTTAACGTATTGTGTTGTGTTGTTTATTGTAAATGTTTTCTTGAAAGTTTCATATCCCAGCGATGTATAAGAATTATTCACTTAACCTAACTGTATTTCATGCAACGAAACTAATCAACATATGTAAATTAAAAATTCAGTCAAAATATTTTTTTTTCTGTTTACATTCTAGATTTAAGTAAGAGAGAAAAGTAAGAAGAGAGATATATAGAAGTTTGGTCTTAATATTTCCCTATTTATTAAAAAAAGCTCTATGTATGCACTCGCGTACAGCAATTGAAATTAACCGAAAAGAAAACTGCATTATTGAAAACTTCATGCAGTAGTGGATTTGCAATACCGGTATACCTATAAGTATGAGTGAATATTAACGTCGCACTGTTCAGCTACACGAGGGCTTTTTGGCGACGGACCTCGTAATTTTGAACCATGGTCAAGTGACGAGGACGACACCTGAGCTGGAAGGAGCTGAGAAGCTGTACCAGTAGCCACGTAGGTGAGATAGAATAAAGTTGATTTTAGCAGCTTAAGTTTAAGAGTGGTGTTTGCCACTGTATTAAATTAGTGGATTGGGGATTTGTAGTCAACGATAGATTAGGTTAAGTTAAATTGGTTACTTACGCATGTTCGCGGGCTGCGGTAGCCCAGTGGTTAAGGTATCGGACCATGGCAGGCATGTCATGAGTTCGAGCCCAGTACCACTGAAGACCCGCGGTGTATGGCAGCGATGCACGCTAAATCTGTCGAGAGCTAAAACCCGTCCTCCGTTGGTGTGGTAGTTAGGAGAGGGGTCCCTATCTCAGGGTTCGTCCACGTCACTTGACCATGTTCCATCGTGATCACGTCGCCAAGCCCTCGTGTAGCTGAACAGTGCGACGTTAATTACCGTGCCACGTAAGTGCTTATACACTTTCCTATCACTCTAGATTTAAAGGTTAAACTGTTAGTGAATTAGTGGTTGCTAGAGAAACAAATATTTGTTATAATGGAAGTTTCTGAACTGCTTTTACTTTCCCTGGTAAGTACCAGTGGTTAAACTTATCACAAGACAACTAATGAGTAAATAAATGATGTCTACGATGTTTCTCAATTTAAATAAAACATTTATTAAGTATTTAAGGATGCATAAAAAGCTCAGTATTATCGCGCACGCTCACAGCGCGGTTCCTCCAATGTCTCCAGTCAACTACATGTTCAATTCGGGTCCTCCCAACCCCTGTCCAACAGAAAGAACGCTTAACCCTTCCTAGGTCAGTCACCCTTCACTCCTGGGATAGTTTATTAAGGCTTCCTCCTTCTGGGTCAATCAATCACTCTCCTTCGCTCTTAAGGATTTCGCAACCTTTTACTCTCCACCTCTTAGGTAGGCAAGACGGCGAGAGAGCAACTTCAGGGGTAAGTCGCTCACAAAATATAATTCAGACAAAAATTAAATCCCGGGATTAGTTATTTTAATCCCGGGATTGGAAAAAACACGGGGATCACGGGTCTACAAACCCTACTTCCTTTGGAAAGCCGGTACCCACAACACATTGAAGGAATATTCTCAACATAATTTTTTATTGTAATTCAATTAAGTGTATTTATAAAATAAATTTTTCTTTTGAGGATTATTTTTTGTCTGAGACAGCCGCATTTCGATGAATTTGTAAAAAAAAAATATTATTTACTATTATTATTTCAATTTTTTAAATTTTTCAACAAGTCTTCGCGTACCACTGTTACAACTCCACCGTGCCACGGGTTGGCCACCCCTTCTCTAGAATAAAAGAAAAATGTTTAAAAAAATCCTAGTATAATTATAGAATATAAAATAATTAAAAAACAGTATGCTGAAAATATCCATCGTCATGCGAATTTACATGTTAAGCTCAGTCAGTAGCGCATACAGAAATTTTTCAAGGGGGGGGGAGTCCGGGGTCGAAAGTTCATCATTCTTGTATCATGCTCCTTTTGATTTTGTCGATTTTTGGGAACAAAACACAGTAAAAACCTAATTATTGAATAAACAATTAGCATTAATTGATAAAATTAATCATTAATAACAAATACTAATTAAATTTTACGTACTATATACTTAGCATTATAATCAATCGGAAAAAAAAAAATCAAAAGGGCTTTGGGGGTCCAAAACCCCTAGGACCCCCTTGTGTGCGCCACTGAGCTCAATTCAAAATAAAAAAAAAATTATATATATTTGTGTAATTTTTATACCTGATGATAATTGGAAAAAATAATAAATTACTATTGTTGTTTCATCTGCATCGCGGTACTCGTCGTCAGAATTTTCATCATCAAAGCTATCTTCTGATAGCCAACCACCATCTAAAGGCCCTATCATACACCCATATTTGGAGCAACCCTTTAGGACAATTTTTCACCCAGCTGAGGGTGAAGGTTTGCCGTAAACAAAACGAAATGTTCTGACGTTAGTCGCGCTCTATCTCCACATTGAAAAATTACTCATCGATTTTTTCTGCTTCGGAAAACGAACGTCCAATATTATTTCTTTTATTACGCTCATGCTTTTGTTGACGGGTGTGAACAGAAACGGAGCACCATTCTGTCTAAAATATTATATACGTCGTTATTATACGACATATCTGATGCGTTTGACGAAACCGAAGCCACCATCTTGTTTATGACGTAGGGCACCGAAGAACACTATTGGCTGGAATTTCAAGCAACTTTTATTTGGAGCAACTTTTTGAGCTCACTAGGAAGAAGTTGTTCGAAAAGCTTTGCTATGGTAACTGAGTAAAAATTGCACGAATTGGACGAATAATATCTCCAAACGTGTAAGTGTGATAAGGCCTAAACGGGTCCAAGTAATCTTCCATGTCCCTCTCTTCTAAATTTCTTCTACAAAAATAATATAAAATGAACATATAGTAAAAAACATTTTCGTCACATATTAGAAGTGAAACAACAGCATAGTGATGTAAATTTCTGTCACATATTTTTAGAATGATTATTTGCGATATTCGATATAAATTGCACAGAAAATAACAAAAACACAAACCTTTGTTCCACTCTTTATCGCTTTTATTAGCGAATAAAATCCCACGTTAATTAAAAAATGTTCAAGAAATCACTCGCTTCTTCCAACCGCAACAGCGGAATGACTTCAAACCCCGTTATAATGATTGCGACATTTGATTTTTTTTACAACTACATTCCTTATTACGCAATAATCATGTAAAAAATTTCCAGCAACAACCAATTTACAGTACACCTGTTTTGAGTACAATTTTTTGTACTCAATGCAACTTTTTGTACCCATCATCATGCAAAGAAGAGTAAAATTTTAGCTGGAAGTGCAAAAGTTTTCTCAACCAGTTGTCATAATTCAAAACTCAGAACCACCAAAAATTGAAATATAAGTTGGATATATAATTCAAAAATTTAATCCAGAGGAATATGAAGTCTGACTGTATCTTATTGTTTTTGAACGTCAATTTTAATTTACGAAGATTTTCGAGTCTCTCCAAACATGGATAAAAAATACTAAACTCTAGTACTATTATTAAATGACACAGCTGATTCTAGCAAGTGAGCAGCGCGTGCACCGCACGAGGGCAGCCACATATAGTTCTATTAATCAAGCAAATTTTGTGCAATTTCTCAAAATAAAAGTTATAATAAGTTGAATAAATATGTGCTGAATTTTAAATAGTTATTGAAAAATTAAAAATAAGTCTCGATTGCCTGATAGCATTGCATAGTTTAAGAAAAACAGAATGTTAATGCACAGTGTGTAGTTTCACGGTGTCCATTAATGTCTACTTTTTACGTACATCCTTCATTTAATAGCAAAGTTCGTGACAGAGCTGGCTATACCGTTACAGAATTTTTTTTTTGCTTATCAGCAACACTGGCAACGCACTGTGAATTGATATTTAACTAAGGCGTCCCAAAATTGATTTTTGTGAAAGCTACTTTACGAAAATATTTAATATGGTTAATATTACCTGAGACATAGGAGTGTTTAAATTCAATATGCATTAGGGGAAATTAAAAGTTTTCAACTTAATAATAAATAGCCTTACAATTTAGAAAAACAGAGAAAAGAAGTGATTTTTTTTCTTATGGTTTTACAACGCTCATTAACACCGCCCATTTTTCTTTTTAGTAAAAACGTTATACTTCCATTAAAAGGTAATTTCTTGTAATTATATTTGGTACAAAAATATCTGAGAAAAAAGCTTGCAGCTCATTTAGATTAAATGATTTTCATTACACACAAAGCTTGTTTGAAAAACACTTCAATATTCACATAGTATTATTAATATTGGCGAAGTTCTCTCTAAATCTTATGTTGCAGGTACTTTATTACTATATTTAAAAAGATGCGGGTTTTATGCGTTTTTTTAAACAATCCCAAAATGTAACAAGATGCCATGTAATTAAATAAGCGAATCAAGAGATTCACAATATATAGCACTAAAAACAATAATAAAAGAAAACATATTAAAAGCTAATCGTGATCTGCAGTGCAATACGTTTAACGCTTAAAGTGAAATATTGGATAACACGAAATAATACAATGATCCCGACAAACTGCTATGAATTTTCATGCATTCTTTTTCCATCTTAAAGATTTTCCTTCTGGAAAGGAACAAAATACGGAAAACACCAGAGATTTTAGAGGGGTGCGAAATGAAAGAGAGATGGTCCGCATTAGTTTTCTGTATTATTGGACTGTCCTACTGTATCATTGGAAGAATTCGTTGCAGTGCATGATGATAATGTGTGTACAGCAGCGTTTCTCAAACTGTGCGGCGCGCCCCACTAGGGGGCGTGATATCACTGTAAAGGGGGCGCGAGCTTAATGAAAAATCGAAAGTAAAAGATTTAAAATAAGTATTGATTTACTGAAAGGAAGCAAAACAAAATTCATTCTGACATAATAAAAATTAAATGCATATTTACACTGATATAATATACTTATAAACGTATCAGTACTTCAAAAGTTTTTAATAGTTAATTTATCAATATTTTAAATTAAAAACAAGTTTAATAATTACTAGTGTCTCTCACGGGTTTCTCATTTACAAAATGTAATACTTATATTTTGATGGTTTGTATAGTTTATAATTAATGTTGTATTGCAGCTTTAACGTTTTTATTGGGTTCACAATACATAATTATTGTATAGGGGGGGCGATGAAAATTATGATTGAAAATTGGGTCGAGGTTATTGAAAGTTTGAGAAGCACTGGTGTACAGCCCTAATTATGACAGGCAAAGATATTTTGGAGTTTATTCAAAGCTCAAAAAGTATCATTGATACAGACCCCGACGGGGAAAATGAAATGAATAATGCATTTCCTGTTCCCAAGTCAACCGAAATGAGGAACGTCATGAAAAAAGTATGAGCAGTTATTTAGACACACATTCCATTGGAGAATTGAGTAACAAAATGGACGACATCGAACAATTTCTGGATAATTTGATAATAAAAAAAACAATGCAAAAGAAAATTCTCAAATTTTTTTCCAAAAACTCAATAAATGTTTTTTACAAAAAAACTTGAAAATTTTGTATTAAATTTCATGAAGTTCTTGTGGATGCTTTATTTTCATTGATCTTTATTAAATACATGCGTGTAAACATATCTATGAAAATAAAATGCACTTTAATAAGCTTAAATTTGTTGAATAAAGTTTTTTTCTTTTTTGCAATATCTTTTAACACGAAAAAATATTTCAGTACCCTCAGTTTCGTGTTAAACGATTTTCACTTCCCGCCAGTGGCGCACACAAGGGGCCTGGGGTCGGACCACCCCAAAGCCCTTGATTTTTTTTCCGATTGATTACAATTTTAAGTATATAGTACGAAAAATTTAATTATTTGTTATTAATGATTAATTTTATCAATCAATGCTAATTATTTATTCAATAATTAGTTTTTTACTGTGTTTTGTTCCCGAAAATCGACAAAATCAAAAGGAGCATGATACAAGAATAGTGAACTTTCACAACCCCGGACCCCTTGAAAATTCCTGTGTGCGCTACTGCTTCCCGCTTATATGTATACCCCATCTCCTAGTTGATGAATAATTTCACATATTATCTTATCCACTTAGCCAAGTGCTTCTCAAACTTTCAACATTTTCGACCCAATATTTCATCATATATATATATATATATATAAATTTTCATCGCCCCCTCCTTCCCATCATCCAATAACAATGTATATTGAATTTCAATATTATACTTAGAGATTAAAGCTACAATGCAACTTAAGACTACACAGTATCCTAAAAATTTCATTTTTACAAGTTTTTTTTTGCATTTCCTAGTGGCCCATATCATTGAGAAGCTTTCCACGAAATTTCATATCTCTTAGCAAATTAGTTTTTAAGATATTTGAAGTTTTATGAGCTATGGTTTTGGTTTCATTTTAAAGCATTTTCCCTGTCTTAAATTGAATTAATTAAAAATATTTTTGAGCTTTTATTTTGAAATGATTATTAATTCTAATTTTCATTACTAAATAATTTCTGCTTGATTATGTTTTGAGTTCTCATAATTAATTAATTAAGATTAATTTCCTGGCCAATTTTTGCTTTAAAATAATTTATATAACTTAAAAGCTTTATCATTCATTTTTTCCTGTAGAGAAAAAATGCCGTGGCAAATGTGTGTGCGTTCTCTAGTTGCTGTGTGAAACAATATTTGGAAAAGATAGAATACTGCTAAAAATGTGTGATAAGTCTAAAAATCAGTTCTCTGCTGATTCTGCAATTAGACTTCAGAATACAAGTATTCTGAATTCAAATGTTGCAGAAATAACTGAATATTTCTTTAATGTACCAAACTGCATTATACTAAACATATTGCAGTACTATATTTTAGTATTTTAAAGTCGTACACGCGCGACAAGAGCTAAAATTTACTAAACTGTCCCAATTTAAAACCGAAAAAAATTAAGTTTTATGAGCAAACCTGACTATTTTTAGCTTAAGTTAGTATCATTATTATTTTATACATAAATGCTTTGTGTTTCAAAACTTTTGTGAAAATATTAGGTTAAGATAAAGCTGAATAAACTGACGTCTTAACACAAATGCTATCAATATTATCCAAAAATATTTTTTTGAATTAAAAATATTATTTTCAGTCATATTTAATTTTAACAGTGTTTTAATACAGAACATACATTGGAAAATAACATATTAAAAAATTACAGCTTTACGGGCATTATAAGCTTTTGTTTTATGACTTTACAAACCTTAAATGCGTTTTTCTCAGACTTTCAATTTTGAAGGTATAAGTGTTATCTAATCCCTAAGGCTTTTTTCCTGTTCAAGATAGAACCTTGAATTTTTTTTTTGCATATACTCCCAAACGTATATTCTATAAAAGTTAGTATGGATTTAGGATTGAGATCTCTAGTTATTTTTCTAAAAAATGCTAAAGTTGATATTTTAAAAATTTTCGTGTTTTTTCCAGGTTTTTCTAGAAAAATAATTATTAAAAATCAACAAGGGAATAGATTTTCAAATCCATACTAACTTTTGTTCGTAATAACCTAAGAAACATAAATAACTTAAAATGACTAAAAAATTGAATATTTTATAAAAATTTGAAAAAACTTAAAAAATTCTTAAATTTTTAAAATAGTGGCTGGTCAAACTGACTTTTTACTTACAGAATCAGCCTAATATAATCTAAATATAAAACATCAATTACTTTTACTGTAACTGTCTCCAAAAAATTTTTTTGAAAAAGGGTACTGTGTAGCCTTAAACCTCTTAAGTACCACTAGCATTTATAAACGTCTCGCTTAGCCAAAGCGTTAACTGCCCCGAACGTATATGTCTTTCCGAAATACAATTTTTTCTCTGCACTGCTATCCATAAAATTATTCCGAAGACTTTGTAATGCAATAAAAGGACCGTGACAATGTTTGCGAAGGATTTACTTATTTCAGAGAATTTGCTTATTTATTCCTTTTCTTCCCCTCTCCCCAATACATCACATTCCTGTGCCTACGTGGAACACGGTGGCATTGGAGAGCGAATCGCGTAACTTTTAATCGGCAGTTAAGGGATTAATTAAAAACTGAACAAATTATGAAGATAAGAGTTTATTTTTGTATATAATTTTATATATGACAAGCCCATTGGGTCACTGGTAATTATTACACTTGTTCTTAACTTAGTATTCTTAAATTAATTATAAAATACATTGTGTAGTCCTGATACATTTATAAGTGTATTATATCAGTGTAGTGTATTTTATTTTTTTTTTATTGTGTCAGAATGTATTTTGTTTACTTTCAGTAAATTCATATATTTTTTTTAAAAAAATAATCTTGTTTTCGACTTTTCAATATGCACGCGCCCTCCTCATAGGTTATTACACCCCTCTAGGAGGGTGCCACTCACAGTTTGAGGAACGCTGCATTTATAGCATTAATTCGAGCAATAGGTGTCATTTCAACCCTTGTATTTATTTAGTCTAACAGGGGTAAGTGTGTGTGTGTTTTTACACAAATGTGAAAGTCTAGGTCCATTCAAGCTGACTACAGTCGCATTTCATATTCTGCTTTAATTTGTTTTTGCATTTATTTTTGTTGCCACATACATCGAGAGAAATCTTTATAACCTAAATACATTGCTCAAAATGGCATTTAAATGTTCATAACTGTGAAAATTCTATGTATTCTGCAATTTCGCAGCCTAAAATTTAGAAACTAATCCTATTTAAATGTAGGTTTTAACGTCGAATCAGTTGATATGTCGTTCCCTCCCCTTCATTGGCAAGCTTTCTGAATTATGCATTCTAGCTTAGTTATCTCTGAAAAATATTATTTTACAGGTGCTAGGTGAGCAAAACATTGTACTAGAGAGTATAAAATAATTTTGTGGAACCCTGGATCATAAGCAACAGAATACTTATAATCTAGGTAGTAGATATAAAGAAAAAAACGTTTTCATATTTTTATTATATTATAATGAAAACTGCAGGAAATTACTGAAAAAGAGGCTATCAGGCGCCGAATTAATGTTTTAAATTTCCTCGTGGGACTCTTACGCGATAATACGATTTTAGGTACCCTATTGATTATATAAACTCCATATATAACATGAATCTATTTTGCATACATATTTACTTTTTCTTTTCGAATCTTTATTTTGACTTGTGGAGAGGCCCTGTCGCATTGGCGTCGTGAGAAAGCAAGTGGGGAATGGAAATGAGGTATGGGAAATCAACCACCACCGTTTCGAGAAACGAAAGCGTTTTTGCCCCTTTTTTATCGGAGTAAATGATACGTGCAGTTGAACACTATAGATCTTATTTAAAAAAAACTGTTAGCTGTTGTCATTTTTAAAACACTGCTGCCTAAACATTCGCATGCATCGGCGCATTTTTCCCACGATCACCTTACGTAAACAATATGCATTTACTTAAAAAAAAAAATCTGTGAAAAGGTTTGCCACTTGTGGCTGTCTTTTGTTCGCTTAAAGTTGAGCAATAAGGAATTAGAAGTCACAACAAACATTTATCTCGCTAACTTCGCACCGTCGAACCATGACGATTTTGCGCAGGCAATAATTCCACTAAAAAATAATAAAAAATGATGATTTGTTTTTCGAAAAAGTTTCCCGAAAGCTATGTCCCTATGTGACCGAAGCATTTTAATACAAAACAAAGGCTAGAAATTTATATTTAATTCCATAGTTCAGTGCTTCTGAAACTTTCAATATTGGCGCAATCCCTATACAATAACAATGTTTTGAGTTCAATAATACTATACGTTGAAGCTAAAGCTACAATACGACTTTAACCTCTTAAGTGCCACCAGCTTATATAAACGTCTCGCTCAACCAAAAAATGTTATTTTCCACAAACTGCAACAGTGCGGTCAGCTATGATTTATGTTGAGGTCAAAATCCACACAGTCAATAGCTACAATCTACAAAAATAGCTACTTTTTATTACTTCAGCCATTTGTCGTTCCCACGTACGAAGTATAATTCCCAGGAACACAAAAGTGGAAATTATCAAGGTCTTAAGCATCAAGGCAATATATCGAAATCGCTGAGTAAAGACATCGAACCTGTGGCTCTCATCGTTCCAGAAAAATTATTTCTAGTTTTTTGCAAAGATGTCATCAGAGCCAGAGGGGAAGCTTGTAACTGTAATCGAAACATCCTCCCGTGGAGAGTGAAATAACACCCAGATATTTTAATAATCGTACTATGGAATATACTCCAATTTTACTAGTATATTTATGTGTGAAATATTTCATCCTTGTGCTTTGGTGTTATGCTTTCTCCAACGTTTATGTTTACTTAAAGCACAAAATCAGAAACTTACCTCATCATTGCCTACAAGTATTAAAACTTCTGTTGAAATAAATTTCTCAAAAAACGAGTAATGTAATAACAAACACTTTATTAATTTACCTAAAATGATTTTATAAATACAAGAACAATTCTAACACAATAGAGAAAAGTCTAAGAAATGAAAATTACAATCACTTAAATTTAACACAATTGGAACTCTGTATACTGTGATTACAACAAAATATCTACAAAGCCAGAACACGGACCCACATACCAAACACAGAAGAGAAAAGTCTAAAGCTTTCATAAGAAGAATATGACAAGCAGAAACTCTAACAGCAGAGAACTTCTTCATTGACATGAAAACTTTTCACAGTATACACATTACTTAGCACAAAAAACTTTTGAAAGAAAAATAAAATTTCCCATAATATTTAAAAAGGGTTTTTTTTTTGATATTTACTCATTTTCTCTAATAAATACAAGAAAGGGTATAGATAAATAGATTAGACAAATTTTATTCAAAGAATATTTTGATTTCAAAACAAATCGTCTTTAATCCATACAGTAATAATGATATTTAAAAAAAAACACACCTTACAAATCAAACTTATATTACATATCATAAAAGAATACTTTTCAACTGAAATATAATTAATAAACATTCGTATATACACTTTCTTTACAGTACATAAATCATTGAAAGAAGTTATTAAAACTTCTTTTCAAAGACATACCCTATCTGACATATAATGCAAATATAATATAGGTATGGCTTTAATATACTTGCATGCACATAATCATAGCTATATAACCCTAACAGTATATACATAATGCCAATCTATAATTCTTTACATATATAAAAATACAATCTAAACACAGTTTCAATTCACTGCAATACATTTTTATTTATAATCAGAACATTTTTAACCAAAAAGAGGATTAAAAGGGACTTTAAAATAGCATGTTTTTAGTAATTGTTTGTTTTCAATGAAACCATGCGATTTTATGCAACTGGATTATTCTTATTTTAGGATATACAACACCAAAACACAGGAAAATAAATAAAAACAGACATGATATTCAATATAATAAGAAAACATATAATTACATAAATTACACATACCACAATTATTTTAGACATAATAACTTTCTTTTTCAATATGTACAACTTGCATGCTATATTGAGAGATTTCTAAGCATTTAACATAAACCACATTCCTCTCTATACATAGAAAAACAAAGACTGAAAAAAAAATTAAACTGTTACAAAACTTGACTCAATAAAATATGAAAATATACGAAAATGCTTACATGACAGAATGTGAAATTTTGAAATTGTCAGCTAAATTTGCTGTCTAAAACAAAAGCAAATAAGCTTATAGATAAAAGTAACACGGATTCAAAAACACCATTTACATTGTGATTACCATTTCAGCGATTGCTTTTAATTACTATCGCCTTCTTTTAAAACATCTCGAGTATATTATAAAACATTGTTATATATGTGACAATAAATAAGTTTAAATAATTGATGTAATTAATATCAGTTATAAAATGTTTAGTAATTCAAAAATTTTGAAGGAGTACTTTTAAAATTTCTGAAACTTTGGAAATCAAAATAAGTGATTTAAAAGCATCAGTAAACTAGTGGTACATTACTACAATAAAAGTACAATAAAGTAATTTATGGAGCCATTTCACTTGAAATAATAAACGTATTTCAAATATGGACGGAGGGATTATGCAAGAAATTTGACAAAAAACACCCAATACTTCAGTTTATCAAACAATGTGTCTTGTAAAAAAACTTTTTTTTCTAATGTAAGAAACAAAAGTATTTTTAGTTCTGTCTCTTTACCAAGACCTATAAAAAATTTCATTATTTTCTAATTTTAATTTTTTTTCATTTCCAACACTGCAAATCTAACTCAAAAATTATATTTGTAAAACATAATTACTAACCTATCCAGAATGATAATTTTGCTGAAGTATCTTAACATCATAATTCTGGTTTTCATTGCTTAAGAACTATTTTGAATAACATAGGAATTTAATAAGAGCTTTCTGCTTTATTTTATTTAGTAACAAATCTGTATTACAAAAAATAAAGAAAATGCCAACCAGTAATGGATATATATATTTTCAAAATAAATTTTTACTATTTATCTGTTTAGCCAGAAATATTTCACTTCAATGTTAGAAATATTCTCAATTGAGAAAATAAAAATCAACAGAATATAATTTCCTACAATTAGGAAAATAAATGAAAAGTTTATTCAACAAAAATGGAAAATATCAAATTAATTATTTAAAATAATGGACCATGAAAACCTTTTCAAAATTTCATGCCATGTGATCAAAAACTAAACATAAAATGCAAATGTACATTTTTAGTTTTCAAATCTTTTAAGTAATCAATTACCAAGAATATATCTGCAACTTAATAATTCATTAATATGTTTACATATATTTTTGATAAAAAAATTCAAAAATATTCGGGGAAAAGATATTAAAATTATCATTAGATCTATTTTTTCTACGAAAAAAATTTCAAGCATGGCCAAACTAATCGACTCGACAATTATATTTTTGCAAGCATTGAAAAACACTCAAAAACAAAAAATATAACAAATCCCAACTTAATATTAAAAAGATAACAATGATTCTGAGAACAAACTTTGAGATTTGACAAAAATGAAATACCCAAATGCAACACATTGCACAAAATAGCTTTTATCATTTCTCTGCAAAATGCTTTAAAAAAAAATTTGAATTCATTGCAACAAAGTCCAAAATGATCTTTTAATACACCTTTCCCAAACTTTACTGACAATCATTCTTGAAATAGAACACCAGAATCTGGTTCAGTGAAACATGAACCAAAAAAGTTAAGAGATACAAACTGATTTAATAAAAAATTTATTAAAATAAAGTACACTGTAGCTTAAAAATTGTATTAGAAATATATTGAAATTGCTATTATATGTATTGTATTATTATATATATAATTATATTAGAATGTATTGAAATGCTAAGAGTAAAATATGACAGAATTGTTAATTGATAGGTAAACAAAAAAAAGCAGACTGTTTAGTCTTAAAATTTTTGACAATACAAGGAAAAGGATAGCAAGGGAAGTATTTTTTTAAAAAAGTGGAGAAATCACTTTAATATCTTCCCCAACACTAACTTTTAAAAGGATAATTTAAAACATTTAAATCAGCCTCTGAAGTTATTTTCTTATTAAATAAATGCTTGTATTAGGGTAAGAAAACATCATACTATTAACCCAAATTTAATGCTTTATAATATATATATTTCATAACTGATCAAATCTAATATTGTATGAAACCTTGTGAGATATTTCACTTAGTTGCTCTAGAACATGAATAGTTATTGCGAACTATTATTTTAGCTTTTTATAAAAGTACAAACAGATTTCTTTATAAAATTTTGGTGCTTACACATTATACCATCGACCAATTTCAGCAAATAAAAAAAAAAAAAAAAAAAAAAACACCACCAAATGCTGCAATATGTCACTAATAGTGGAAAACAATGGCATAACTAGTTCTGAGGGGACCCTATATCCAAATTTCTTCTGAGCCATTTTTTAGATAGCCTTTTTTTCTTCTTTTTTGGGCTAGTTAAAAACATTTTTTGGGGGCCCAGCTTGGGGGCCATCATTAAAAACTCAGTAACTATGCCTCTGGTGGAAAACCTTTTCTGTGCACATGTTCCAAAACAATAATCTTGGCCGAGATGCTCAAAAACAATAACCTTGTTCAGATAATTTGTAATATTATTGTTCCTGTATTTTGTTGTTAAAACTGCTTAAAATTACAGATTTATCTTCTACAGAAGAGAATGCAATGGAGAATTTTTGAAAATATAAAATCTTCCATCAAAGAATTTTTTTAAAAAAAATAAAGCATTTTAATTTTTTTAAATCTTTCTTAATTTGTTGACATGCTAATATAGAAGAAGCACGCATAGTAATGATCATAGCATTCGGAAAGACTTTTGATTTGGTAAAATTAGTTAATGGTATAATACATAAGTACCATAAAATCTGATATGCATTCATTTAACCTTTTGGATGAAAATTACAATGTGAATATGAAAATTTCAGATTTAAATAAAAGAAATTAATTGGTAACTTTCACCAAAGTGTAAATTTCCCACAATAAAATGTGTAAAAGAAAAAAAAATCAGATAACAAAAGCAGGAAAAGGCAAAATCTTTTTCAAATCAAAGGTCATCTTAAAATTAAAATGCTATATAACATTAAGTTTTAAACAAAGATTGTACCACACATTTTGACTGATATTAATTTAGAAATGATTTCAACAATCAATAGTAACTATAGACTGTACAATGGCAATTCAAATAAAAAAAAATTAGCCAAAAAGATAAAGTAGACTTTAACAAACTTGAAATCAAAGAAAATTTTACTGTAATATTATGATACAGTAGACATGATAATGAAATTATGAAAAAAAGTTTTAAAAAAACTAAATTTAAATTCACAAATTTAAAAGAACAGTCAGAAGTTTTAAACATTTCAAAAGAATAAGAACAGAAATTAGTTGACTTGTGAATAAACACAAATAAAAGCGTATCCTTGATTTAAAGAGTAACTTTAAATTATTATAAAGAGAATATCTAACAAATTAAAGAAGGGTGAAGAAGTAAAACTCTGTAATTATCAGTGTCTTTACTATTGAAATTGACTACTGCAATGAAAAATAACATATGAATTAATTGAAATAGGTATATATGCCTAATAATGATGCACAATAAATGATTAAGAACATTATTTAAAATGCACACAAACAGAGGTTTGTGTATCTAGAAAATTGGGTACAGCAAATTTATCAATAGAGCTTCAATGATACAATGCAATTATAAATTTGAAAGCAAAAGAAAAGTAATTAACGATAGTTCCCTGGACTACCAAAGAGTTAAAAAATTTACAGTATTTCCGATTCCCTTTTTTGGACTAAAAAGTTTATTAATTTTTTCCTTGGTAACAATAAAATATAAAAAAGCCCTGCTTATATTATAAAATAAATAAATTTATATTGCTTACTCTTCAAACTATTCTAAAAATCATTCATTTCTACAAAGTGTTTCAATATTCATTAACACTTTTAAAGAATTGACGAAACAAATTTAGTATCATCAATAACAACCAAACATATTCAATTAAATGCTTTAAACAAATAGAAAAGTTAACAACTTTCAACAGTATTTGGGTAGTTTTTTTTATATGAATATACCTAAAACAAAGACATTTTTAACATTGAATAGCTTTAACTTAATCTTTCGTTTTATTAAAAATTTTAAAATGTGCAAGATTTTTGTATTATATAATATAAATGCTTTTATTTTTATAATAAACACCTAAAAGTAAAAAAAAAAGCATTTCATACATCTCTTATTTCAGAAAAGAAACATTACTCTGGTTATTACTGGAAATTAAAAATATGTATAAAAAAGGCACTTATTAAACTTAAAAAAATTAATTTACTAAGCAAGACAAAAATAATTATGATTCCAATGAATGAGATGCATATTGATGTGATTTGTATCAAATTTGGCTCAAAAAGATTCAATTTTACATTTACAAATATGGGAATATTAGTAGGATCTGAAATGTTATACAGTGACTAGGAAGTATAATTTGCAAAATTCTAAGCAGAAGTTAATTAAAATGCAAGAAATAACAGAAATTTTGAAATAATTTTTGACAAACAGAAGTAACAGAAAACTAAACTAATCTAATCTTAATCTTTTTCATGTTCTATCTTCCCTTCATCAATCCATGGAAAAAACACAAAATTAATAAACAATAAACTAAAAACAAGAAAAAGAGTAACTTGACAATGTTGCACAATAATTTCTGAGCATCAAAAAAAAAACACAACATTCAATTTACATCAAATAATTGTTATAAATTTTTAAATTATGGTTATATACAATGACATCAGCTGTACAAAATTTTTGTCACGATAAATGAAATGCTGTGAAACAGCAAAACATTACGATTAATGTCATTATAATTTCAGACTTAAAATTATGTACAATTTATTTTCATGATGACTGATATTGAAATAGTTCAAACAAGTAATAGCTTTGGAAACGGTGTGTTACTTACAATGACAAGATGAACAAATGGCAGCTTTTTCAGTGCTTCAATAATAATGCAAAGTCAAATACTTAGTAAAGGTGTGTGTGGTATGAATCACAGTGACATCTATTTGGTTTTAAAAGAGTCGTTGACTTTCCAACAAACTACACCTAAAAATCAAATGATAACATTTAACTGTATCTATGATTATTCACTCTAATGCGTTTACCTTCAGGTTCAACTTCAAAGTCAATATTCCGTCTATCACTTGAAGTTGAAATTTTAGCCAGAACTTCTTTTGGCAACTCCTCATCAGCAGCATAAATCTGTTTTCGTTCTTGGTGTAGTACAGACTCATCATCAAATTCAATAACATACAATTCACATGATTGAGATCCTTTGAAAATTCCATTGTATACTTTGTCATCTGTCCATTTAACTTGAACCTTTTCATTCATTTGAGGAGAACCATAAACAGAAACATTTCTGCTGACAATATCTTCTGGTAATGTATTAGTAGAATGGGAATTGTCTTCAAAAAGTATGGAATAATATTCTTGGATATACTTTCTCTTCACAACAGCCCAATAATATCTTTTGTTTTTGTGCTTTGCAATTACTTTTTCCCCAACAAAAACATTGGTCAGTTGTCTCTTTGGTGGTTTTCGTCTTGCTGCTGCATGTCTGGTGCAAATCATATGAATTGGTTCAGGCCAGTCATTTGTTTCAAATATGACTCCCGCCATATACCCACATGTTACATGATAAGGTAAATAACACTTTCCACTCTGGCATTGAACACAAGTACCTTTAGATGCTTTCGGAAGTGATGTTTTCAAACAATATTTACATTTCAAACGTTGACGTGTAGGAGTTATTTTTGACACATTTACTGGTTGTTTTTGAGCTGTGTTTTCAAAATATGTTTCTGTAATAAGTACAGCACATATAATGTGAGCCCAGCGATTATCATTTGTAGGTTTTAATGCACCTCCCCTCAGAACACATAGACAGCATTCAGCTGCTATTGCTTCCCTTGCACATCTAGTACATGTCCAGGATGATCCCATGGGTAACAAAGATATACCGTAACAAGAGGCATGGACGCAAACTTTACAAATGGAACAAATAAGAAGAGGACCAGTTCCATCAGGTCTAAGAAGAGAATTAGTATCTAACATACATTCACTATTTAAAGAATTTCCATAACAATAAGCAGGCATCTGGACAGAACTATAAGAAGGCACATCAGAAGGTTCTGTAGGAAAATGTGATTTATTGTACATTGGTGTAAATAATACACATATTGCACAATGGGGTGGTATACTGGCAAATTTTTTATTGAATTCAATTTCTGCTTCAAAATTGTGTGGTTGATGTTGCCAGAGCTTCCTTAAAGGATGAGCCCAATTTTCTTGTGAAATATCAGCTCTTTGAACTTTGACACCTGATGAGTTTAGAGATGAATTCAGAGAATAATTTGTTGTCAGTTCATTTTTACTCTTCTTTGCACATTTCTTTTGTTCCTTATTTTTCTGACGAGTTTCTTTGGTTTGTTTCATTTCCTTCAATTTATTCTTTTGGGCAAGACTTTCTTTTTTCTCCTCTGTAACTGAAACATTTAGAACAGATTTTTCAGTAGCTAAAGAAGCAACATTCTTCTCAGTATCAATTGAATTATTCATGGTTGATTTTCCAATATCCTGTTGAATAAGTTTCATTTTTAAACCATCAGTAGGCTCACATCGCCAAGTGTTAGAGGCGATAGGGTTTGAAGGTGTTGAACCTGAATTTGATGATAAAATATCTTTGGATTTTTGGAGAGATTGTATTTTTAAAACACTATTTTCTGAAACAGCTGAATGATTTTCAATTTCTTGACTGGACATTAAAGGTACCTTCTGATCAACAACTGGATTAACAGAAAAGACTGAAAAATCTCCATTATTTATGAGTTGTCTTAAATTAGGATACTTGTTGATGAATTCAAAATTACCTTGCCAAGAGGAATGGTCATTTTTAACAGTGACCTGACTGACAGTGACTTCATTACCTTTATTCTTCATATCTGGATGCCAAAATGGTTGAAGTTCAGGTGGACTATCTGTTCCATTTGGCTTTTCTTTCCCATTTTATTTGCATTAGGTATAGTTTTCAACAACACCTCTTGTTCATTCATTGTTACATCATTTTTTTTCGTGCAACCTAAATTCAGTGTTTCTACCTTTTTACCAACATTTTGAGCATTTTGCACCAAATCATCCACTTCCATTTTTATTGTTCACCTTCAAGTTTATCTTGAAAACTTGTTTCAGCTTTTATTTCTATTTCATTTTTGGACACAACTTCTGTGCTTGTTTCTAGAACAGTAGTCGGTTCAGGGTCTCTTTTAATCTTCATTTCCAAATGAACCTTTGAAACAGATTCTCTAGCCTTCTTTTTCATTTTTTTCTTGGGTTTTTCACAGTATATAACTTCATTAACATCATATAACTCAGTATCTTCATCACTTTCCTGAGAGGGAACTTCAGTAGTTCGAATTTGTCGTTCTGCTTTCTTAACATTTGAAACTGGATGTCTCCTTTGTGAAACTTTAGTCTTTTTGCGCTCCTCACGGCGAGATAGGATAGCAAGCTCTGCTTTTCTTGGTGGTGGGGCAGCATAATGCCGTGATGGATCTTCAGGATGTGAGCCAAAATCTTTTCCAGCTTTCCACAATTCATATCTTTCTGGCTGAAACTTTCGAACGAACATATCCATGCAAATTTTTACACAATCATTGCGACAAGTGCATGACAGTGTCCGTTTTCCATACTCAACCCATCGAGGTAAAGCAAAGTTTGTAGATTCTGCACAATTAAATCCATGATTGAAACCAGAATGATAAGCAAAAGGAAAAGTGATCATAAATTCTCCAGGTTCTTGTGTAATTTTTTGGAAAGGAATAGAATACTGTCAAAATACTGGGCGAAATTATAGTCATTTTATGTCTTAGAAATGCTGGGCATGTTTGATGGCTTCCATGGAAAAAACCTGCAGCTAATCGTTCAAGACGTCTTCCATGCTCTGGAGGGACAACATACCATGATTTAGGGGCACCAAAATGGAGATAGTTAATGCTATATAAATCCATATCTTCAGTATGCCAGGCAAATGTTGTTTTCCACATTCCAAAGTATAAATAAGCTGTATTCACACCTTCTATCTGTATCTCATAATCTTCCTTTACCATATCTAAAATGGTGTTTAAATGTTGTATATTAAATTCTTCAACATTTTTATCATATAATGAGCCTGAAACATCAGCTCCATAAATCGGTGCATTAAAAGTAATATTCTTCCAATACTTCCTTTCTAAATCTTCATAGTCAAAATGGGCAGGAGTTGAATATTTCTTATTGTTAGCCAATACTTTAAATTCCTTTACAGTCATGGCTTTTCGTTGAATATTTATTTGTTGATATAGACCTTGGCTCCCAGTAACATCCTGTATAATAGGAGCAGGAATTATAAGGTCAATGTTATCATATCCATTCCGAGGTGTCCAACCATCAGGAGGAATTATTTTTGCTAAACCAGCTTTGTGGGCCCCCTGTGATTCAATTTTTTCAATATATTGTGAAAAGTTTTTAAACTCTTCCATAGTAGGTCGAAAGACCTGGATTCGAGGAGCTGTACTTCCACCAAAACTTGACATGTTAGAAGTATTATTTCAAAGCTTTTACACCTAAAAAATAATAAAATAAATGAAACAAAATACTAAGACACATGTAAATTCATAAAATAGAAAATTATAAATGATGTCAAAGTAGTGTTCCACTTAAAAATGAATGGAAAATAGTTTAGTGGATCAGATGGAATTGGAGTTTAATAATAACAAAAATCCTTTTAGAAATATTCCAGACTATCAAAAATATGTTACCACTGATACTCATATAGGCATTAAAAATTTTGCAACAAAATGGATATATTTGTTCTGCATGTAGGGGAAACCTGTGTACCTAGGCCACATTTTTTTCAATGCACAAAAACAGATCCTCTGGCCTGTTTAAAAATGTGAAACTGATATACACTCACCGTTATACTAACTACCATCCAATTGGAGTTAATATAAGTATTTAAAATAATAAATTCTGTGAAATAAAAGGTTTAAAAAAAATTTTACAAATGGCCCTAGGTACAATGAGCAGCTGCTGTACCTAAAGCCTTTTCCTGAAAGTTAGATTTCACTCTGTAAATCAGAAAACAAACATACACACATGAATTTAAAAGAAAAAATATCAGTTAATACATTGATTTATCATGTAACTATTTAAATTGCAATGAGCCAAATTACTCATGAATTACACATATTTTCATTCAAAATTATAATTTTAAAAAACTGGTTCTAAAAGTGAGCTGCTCTCGTTAATTGTCGCTCTCAAGCCTTAACAGATTGTGCTGGATTTTTGTTAAATAAAAATCCCCCTTTTCAATAGTATCCCTTACATCAGCTACTGTGAATTTGTATCATCAGTGGAATGAGAATCTTAAATGTCTGATAATTTTTATATTATCTGCATTAGGTTTTGACCATTTTATTCCGTCAGGATTTCTAGGAAATTTAATTAAAACATAAAAACCTTATTTAGAGTCACACTTTTGTTTTTATAACTATAAAAATTGGGGGTTTTTTTAATGAATTCTTATGCTTGTATAAACAAAATAATAATCCTGAATAATAACAATAATGGTAGCCTAACATATTTTTTTATAAATCAAGCATATTGAAAGTTTCAGGACAAAATATACATTCCTCTCATTTTAATAACATCAATAATAATAAAAAACTTAACTGAACCAAAATGGTACAGATAATTAAGGCCATTTTCCTCCTTTTATTATAAAAACTTTTTCAATAAAATCCACTCTATTAAAATTCAAAGATAAACAAATGTATCTATATCTTTTTTATGCTTAATGCGTCTATCTTCTCACGAACCGCATCACGCAGAAACTCGCGGAAGGTACCAAAAGACGGGGAATGATCAGAGGAAGCCGTTTTGACCATTTATATTCCGATATTGTAATTAGTTAAAAAAAAAACTTAAAATGCATAATTGTTTTACCCATGTTGGTTTTTTTATTCCGCCAAGAGTCATTTCCATTTCAATGGAGTGAAGAGTTCCGACTTTCCCCACGAATTTAAAAAGCCATCTAATTCCTGTTATCAAACTCAGACAAAAAAAAAAATACTTATAGAATCGGAAAGATCATTTTTTTCACCACGATATGGTATAATTTTTTTTTACAAAATAATGATTTTTTATGTAAAACATCAAAATCGATACTGCTTTATGAAAAATGATTTAAATCGTTCCGTTTAAATTTCTTCGCGTTAGCCAGCCTTGATACTCTACACTAAAAAGTTCCATTTCTCTTTTTAGAATCAGTTTATTTAAAAATAAAATGTCAATAACTTTTTTTCACAATTTTTCAAAAAATACTCCGTGTACCTTTACTTAAACATTTTTAATAAATTCGTTATTATTAGCCAAATAATCCCACTGCAAACTTTTTTTCCGTGTGTGTTCTAAATATTATCGTAGTAATCTGTACCCAAAATTTAAAATTTACAGGGACCAATTACGTTCGGAATGAGGAATTCTGAAAAGAAGGCATAAATGGATAATTTTCATGATATTTAGGAGTCACTTAGATTAAAATACATGTATAAAATTGTTTAAGGACATTTGACAAAAAAATTATTTAAATACAATATTTCCGGCAAAAAATTAATTGAATAACCTTTTTTCAAAATGTTCTCCTTTTGTCAAAAATGCTTCTATTATAATAATATTTTGCCTGTATACAGCTCGTATTCCCTGTACAGAGGTTCAACTATGATTTTTGAAAATTCACATTATTTTCAGAATTACCCATTGAAATAAGTATCGGCGTTTTTTTTCTTAAAATTTCTCCCCTCTGTTGTCCTAAAACATGGATAAACACACTTCTAAGTAATATATTTCAAAAATTCTAGTTGAGCTTCTGTACAGAGGGCTGAGGCTATATAACAAAATATTATTATGAAAAGGGCATTTTAAAAAAGGAAAAATATTTTGAAAATGGGTCATTCTATGTTCATTTTTGTAAAAATAAAATAAAAAATTTTTTTTTGGGTAATACTATTCTTAAAACAATTTTATATACAATTTCTAATATAAGTGACATTAAATATCAAAAATGCTATTCATATACACGCTTTTGCAAATTCACAATACTTTAAAAATTACGGTTTTTAAAAAAAAAAATTGTGTTTTTCACCCTCTTTGTGAGAGTTAAATCACACGCACACAGTGTAGTATTTTCTTCTCGATCTACAATAAAGGCCTGTTTTTTTAGAGTTTTTAAAACTATAATTTACTCTGTTGAATTTATCCTTGAGCCGTCACAGAACCCCGTTTAAAGATGTGCAGGTCGGTGCGGTATCCTAATGAAATCCCTGCCCACACCATAATGCTTCCGCCTCGGAATGCGTGATGTTCTGGGGCTGATTGCATGTTCCTTGTTTACGCCATATCCTTATACACTCGTCATCTGGCTCCAGAGAAAATCTTGACTCATCAGTAAACATAACATTGCTTTAATCAGACACAGTCCAATTGCCATGTTCCCGGCACCACTTTAATCGTGCCCCTCTTTATTGGACGGATAGAGGAACACAAGCTCGAGGTACTCGGGCATACAGTCCCTTCATATGTAATCTTCGGGGGGCGTACAGTAGCTGCAGATATAGCCTTACCAATGGACGCTGTAACCATAGATGTCACACGTGTGGAGGTCGCTCTGTGTTTCCCGTTTTGGCTAACAATAGCAAATATCGATCTTCCGGGGTTGAAAACCCTTGGGCGACCGCCTACGGGCCTTCGGACAACTGTCTGTGTGGTTTGGAATTGTCTCCATAAACGTGAAATTACAGAACGATGAAGAAAAGAGCTACATCTGTGATCGACTGTCCTGCTTCAATGCGCCCCACAGCACGCCAGGGCTCAGAATCTTTCATTCGTTTTCTGGAAGTCATAGAAACACGCATGTCTTGAAAACAAATTGTACGAAAGTTTTAAACACCTTCTATCAGCAAATTGAATTTTGGAATACACAATTATAGCAGAAACTTTTGAATGAGATTGAAAAATAAGTTATTCAGGAAAAAACATGAATTATAGAATGGAACATACTATGTTAAAAATTACCTGTAATTGTTTTCTGAATATCATTTTTCAAATAATTAAAAAAATTTAACATGTAACAAGGAAATTAAATTACTTATTAAAGATATTTTAGTTCAATTTTAAGTTGTACAGCTCTCTATTATTGGTGCTATTTATTTTGAAAGAAAATCGTCATGACTATAAAAAATTAAAAGTAAAATAATTTGTAATTTTTTTTTAAAGAAGAGTTCTAAATGAAACTTAACTAGTAAAACATTCAAACAAATATACATTAAAATGAAATGTACAGAATGAAATTTAATTGAACTTTACCCAAAAGATTAACTTTATGGGGAGGGGGGTAGCAAAGGTGCAACCATGAGACATCCTAAACATCAGTGGGAGTCAAGTTCTAAGTTGCAAACATGGTGTGTGAGTGTAGTTCAGAGGGGCAATATATATATATATATATATATATATATATAGGGTGTCCCAGAATTATTGGGACAATTTTTAAGGGGAGGTAGGAGACATCACAGCCTTTCATCCCCTTCAGTGGGTCAATAAATTAGTACCAAGCTTGCTTGGGAACTGAACACTGGGGGTCTCATGTCAGACTGACCACTTGACCGAAACATCTACAAATGCCCCAGAGCCTAAGGTAAACTGAGATAGGTGCAGTAGGCCTTGGCCCTCATGGGCTGTTGTGCCCCTGAGTTCAGTTCAGGGGACATCAATAAGATTCAGATTTGCATGGCAATCCAATGGTCGGAAATATTATGGGAAAGTAATATGACAGGTACAGGAATTAAAGAAAAACCAGACTAAGATTATCTGAAATATTTATTGGTCAAAGCTGGGAGTTTCAGTCACTAGTGTCCTGCCCTCACTATGCTTATTTCCTCATAATAATCCATATTCACATAAATTCTGACAATCGAAGGTCCAGTGCAGCTCTCTGTGGGTACATTTTGCAATACAACCTTTCTGCTGCTCGTGCAATTCCTTCTGCCAATCAGAAAATCGGGTGCATATCTGCCAGTTGGGTGTTCATAACACGTTCTATTCTGCTCTGCAAGCGATGAAAACTCAAATAATAGTGGTTTCCTCCAAGGCTCTTGCGAACAACACCACCTAGCGCCGAACGAAGACGTTTCCAACCATGGGTTGCTATGCAAATCTGAATCTTTTTGATTTCCCCTACCTCTCATTAGAATTTACCACAAGAATACTGGGACACCCTGTATATCTGTATATATATATATATATATATATATATGTATAACCTATATATATACTGAAAACATAAAACCAACTATATCATAATAAAGAGTCAATGATTAAAAAATATACAAAAACACATAAAATGACTTATTTACATCAAAGAGTAACCAGAATAAGTAGCTTCACTAACCATGATAGCAAACTGGTGTTACAACAGGACAGCAGTTTTAAGAAATTTATACAAATGTCTTTCTCCTAACTTCACAAAAAGCTTAATAAAGCTCCCCAAATAAACACTTAAAATATTCTATACCAAGAGTGCCTTTAACATAAACATTAATTATTAGCATTATTTAAGAATACATCTGAAGCCACAAGATGGCAACAAAAATTACAATGCTTTAATTCCACTTTTTAAATTCATTTTTAAAATTATAAATGAAATCTTATTCCATCATAAACCAAATTAAACCCTACTTATTCTTTTATATATGGTGAATTATAGGTTGGTTGGTGATTTATGGCACAAGGGCCATGGAAACATGTGTCAAACAAGACATAACCGTTATATATAACACCTACCATACAAGACTACCGTTATATATAACACCATAGTTGGGCTTAGCCTATATGTATAATTAAAGTTGAAACATTACAACTTTCAAAAAAGCTACATAAAAACATTGTTGAAAACAGCACCAGATAACAGTGCCAATTTAAGTTCCTTTTAGGCCCTGGGCGCAGAAGATCTCCAGGCTCCCTTGGCACTGGCGATCGAAATTCAGCTTATCCACCAGCCCCAAGAGCCCAATGGATGAACCTGCAGTGCTGGATAAGATGGATAAAACCAACAATACAAAGAATATTTAAAAATCAATGACATGCATGAATTATTTAAAAATAGATAAAACCAATGAGCTTAAAAATTATGTGCTAATGAAAATTGAAATAGGGGCACAATTATATGTTTGACAGAATACAATAAAAACTGTAACAAGTGGGTAGCCTCCCTTCAAGAGATGATGATGGGTAAGAATAAGTATGACTTATATGTAATCTGGTGAATAAAACCTCCTCACAAAGCCACAGTTTTCATTCAGGCCCAGCGAGAAAATTGGTACGATGGAACAAAGATTGTAGGCCCCGATTGGACTACCAGGTGTCATACAACATTGACTGCAAAGACTGCACCAGAAATCTGTCAATCTTGCTAGTTGCTGAATATGTTGTCCTAACAGCCTTCTTATTCCTTGCAATTCTCCTGTGACGAGATCTCAACATTAAAAGAGTACCCATTCCTGTTCTACTCAACCAAAATAATGAATTAATGATATTGATTAAAATGGGAGGGGCAGATAATTAGAATGAAACAACTTTTTAATGAGGTAAGTAAATCAGTATAAATAATGAATTTTTGGCAACATGATGGTGAAATATGTTAAAAGGCCAATTTTAGGGCATAGAGCTCTGCAGTGTAAATTGACACTGTGATGGGAAGAGCATAGGTGGTGGTTGTATACAGG
The DNA here is from genome assembly GCA_019973955.1 of Trichonephila inaurata madagascariensis. Taxonomy (NCBI): domain Eukaryota; kingdom Metazoa; phylum Arthropoda; class Arachnida; order Araneae; family Nephilidae; genus Trichonephila; species Trichonephila inaurata. The sequence goes on along the minus strand of BMAV01011905.1, from coordinate 44,350 downwards.
CATACTGCAACAGCACTAAAGCAAGATTTAAGACTTTGGTCTGCATATACAGATCAGAACAAAGATCGAACACATCTCTCACTGCCCAGGAAACACGAGAAAGCAATTTCCTAACCTACATCGGCAAGAAATACTACCACTTCCACAGCAGAAAATGAATGATGGATTGAGCAATTTTTCAAAATGTGTGTGTATGTGAAATGCACTAGTTCAACATTTCTCTCATTATAAAATGAAATGAGTAGGGAATAGATGTGATGACAGCTGGATGATGAGACGATGTAAAGGGTAAAAAGAGGCTATTGGATTCAACCTAAAACAATGCACTTTGATAATAAGCTGAAGGAAATTGCTAAGGCAATAGGACAATTGCTAAATGGAATAGGTTATTTCCAGGTTAAGAAAAAGGAAGCACTAAAGAGTGTTGCCACTCAGGCTAATATACATAAATTATCCAAATACAGATAAAGACAAAATCAAACGTTTTGAAACATGGTGTAACACACACAGTGCGGACTAGTTGGTTTTGAAACTGAATCACCAGAATGATGCAAGGCTACATGAAGTTCCAGTTGAATTAAAGCACAACCGTTTGTAAAATTTTAAAATAAAAGGTAATTTAAAAAATATAATATTTAAATCTGGGGTAAAAATTAATATGAATAAAGAAAATAAGTAACTTTAAAAAAAATCTGTAAAAAACTATTTGCTTATGTTGAAAAGAAATGTCGGTACTTGCATACTATCGCAACAATCGTCAACGTTCAAGATAACTTGCCAAGTTACCAACCCTGACTTCGCATGTGTCAAACACACTGAACTGATAACAAGAGTTTCACTTCATTTAATGTCACTGTTGGCTCCAATAGGCGAGAATTCCTTTGAATAGATTTAGCTCAGAGCCCACTGTTTTAACTTTTTTTGTAAGCAGTTTGAAAAATGTAGTGATCCCATATGGTTGGGATTCGTTTTGTTTATTAAAATTTGTTAAATTTACAGTCCATTTAATTATTTTAGTCAACACTGGTCCATCGAGCCGGAGTTGTAGGACCTTTAGAATAATTATTATTCGCAGAATCTTTAGAATAATAATAGCAGTATGTCTAAAGAAACATTAATAGTTTTGAATAGAAAATGTGGAGCTATAAAAGCTCAGCTGACGAAAGTCCTTGACAAAAATCAAGAACTTAATCAACACACACACAATCCAGATGAAAAGAATAATAAAAAAAATAAAATAAAAAAAAATTTAAAAAAACATATTTAGAATCCAAAATGAATACCTTGAAAAGCTTATGAATTAAACTGGGTGATATTCAGAATTAATATTATGAAGTAGTGGAAAATGATAGTGATTTGGGACCTCTTGAATTGGAAAACCTGGATTTAGAAGATGATTGCAAAGATATCCAGGTAAGAATTAAAAATATTATTTCAAATATTGATTTGAAGAATAATGCTGTTACATCTTGCGAAAATAGTTTTAAGAACATTAAATTACCAAATATTCAATTGCAACGATTTAATGGTTCTTACCATGAGTGGTTTAATATTAAAGAACAATTTGTTTCCTTAATTGACTCTAACAATAGTTTAAATGATTCTCAAAAGCTGTATTATTTAAAATCTACTCACTGGAATAACTAAGGATGTTATTATGATTGATGATTCATATATTTTATTGAATGCTTGAAAACGAGATATGAGAATAAAAATTGATAATATATAGTCATTGGATAAATTTACTCATGAATCAGCTAAAAATTTAAGAACTTTAACACATTGTTGCCAAAAACATTTAAGAGGATTAATTTTCTATAGTTAGAATTAAACGAATTTTCTGAAGTTCTATTGATAAATTTAATTTTAAGAAAATTAGATAAGGAAACAAGAAAAAATTATGAGCTCAACTTAGCCTCTACCAAACAGCTTAAATGGGGTGATTTTATGGATTTTTTGTTAAAATGTTGTTTAATTCTAGAAAATATTCAAACAAACAATGCAGCAGCTATTCCATTAGAACGAAGTTATAAAACAAAATCCTTTCTTGCTAAATTGGATCTGGTTAATTGTATAATTTGTAAACAACAGCCTCACCCTGTATATAGATGCAAAAAATTTAATGATTAGAGCGTATTGAAAGATTTAATTAAGTGAAAAAAACAATCTTTGTACAAATTGTTTCATTTTTTTCTCCATGGCTCTATAAAATTTAAAAAATTAGCGCCCCATATGGTTCTGTTCCATTTTGCTTATTAAAATTTGTTAAATTTATAGTCCATTTAATTATTTTAGTCAACAGTCACCAATATGATTGTGATAATATGTAAGTACCGAAAAGTTTACATTTGTATGACATCACCATTTGAATATAGCTTTTTTCCTTATTTTTAGCTATTAATTTTTTCAGCAGTGTTTTAATCTGGGAATTGTGGTAAATTCTCATTAAGCAAAATAATAAAGCAAAGCTGGTTTTAAATTTAATCATTTGTACTTGAGCTAAGGTAAACAGATCTTACAGTTTAGAAACAATCAAGTGAATGTGAGGATAACATTCAGGTTAGTACTTCTCTCCCAATTTCCATGCCTTAATAATTTTTTTCCTTTCAATTGAATTAAATAATTTTTTATGAAAAGATGCATAATCAATGTATATATTTTATAGGAGTCAACTGCATTATTAACTAACTTTTTTTCTACAATACAATTCATCACCATTTTTCAAGAATTTTCTAATGAATTAACACATTTAATCACAACAAACCCAATCATTAGAACCGTCTCTAAAAACAAGTTTTTCCCCTTCTCAATATTTTTGTGCTTTAATTTTGCATAATTTAGGATGCATCGAATATAACTACATTTTGCCTGCTTTAAAAAAAATATTTTTAATTTTATGATCCTTTTAAAAAGTCTTAAAATATCTAATGAAAATATTTCATTTCAAAAACAATAAAAAAAAGACAAAAAAATTAGTTTAAAAAACTTAAAAAGGAAAGTGTGGTGATTAAACCTATTCGAAAATAAGCAGCTATAAAAAGAAAAAGAAAACATACTTAACCTTCAGCAAATAAAATACTACAACCAATAAAAAAAGTTTAAAATCTAAAATCTTAGTCCTAATGGTTAAAGAAATCCAAAGAATCCTTTTGTATAGAATAAAAAAAAAATAAGAACAAATGTATGAATTATCAATAGAAAATTAAAAATATATAGCTAAATAGTAAAAATTCCAAAAATATAGCTGAAAAAATATACAGAGATTATTGATCCAGAATCCATACCTTTTAATGTAGCAATTTTCAATTTTACACAAGTAAATTTGTTGTTGTTTCAAATCCCCTTGGAGCTGGAAAGCCTACACCAAGTCCAAATTTAAATCACATAATCAAAAACATATACTATTCATGTTTTAGCCATGTGACACATTTTAGCACTGTCATTACAGCGGAGTATTTTGAGCTTTTATTTTTAAATGGTATTCCTAAAACTATTTTTTTGGGGGAAAGGCGTTGTGGAAAAGGGTTTGGATTTTGTGGGGTTTTTTTAGTTTCGGCTAATGACTTTTTTCTTCAACTGTTTATTCTGTTTTGCCTGATATGTTGAAGTACAGAATTTTTTTAATGTTGCTTGCTCCCCGTTCTTATTGAAAAACTTATTAACTCATTTTTGGCTTTAAATAACCCATTTTTTTCAAATTTTTTTTAGGTTTTTGGTTTTTTGTTTATCAACATATAAATTTTTTTATGGTCCTTTATGCAAAAAGGAAAAACTATCTGGGATACAATAATTCATTGCTAAGGGTTTGATTAATAATATTTAATGATAGTTTTGTGAAAATGGAGCATTTGATTTGAAATTGGTTAAAAATTGATCATGAATTTGTTTCAGAATATTGCCAGAGAAATGAATAAGTAACAAAATGGAAATCCTGCAAGAGAGAATAAATTGTTGGAAGAAAAGCAAATTAAAAATGATCGAAAATTTAATGGTGAATTTGATAAAACCAGCTGCGATTTCATTTCTACCGAGAGATTCATATTGCTGAAAAGGACACTTTCCTTGAGTACAATAAAAAAACTAAATTACTTCAGATTACAAAATTACTTGAGATTCGATCCTACTCCAAATTTTCTTACAGCAAAAGATGTAAACAATCAGCAATGTGAATGAATAGTATTAAAATTTTCTTTGTGATCTGAAAAAGGCTTCTTTTCTCAGAATTTGAATTCTAATGAAAAGTAAATCCTTTGCTTTTTAGAAATGGCCCCATTCTTATTTTAAAAAATTAAATTTTCCTTAATATATTTTAATTGATGTGTGAATTTATGTTTGATTTTAATTTAAGCTACTTTTTGATAAAATGTTGGCTGGTTTCAGTGGTTACCAGAAAAAATTGTCAACTTCATCTAGGAGCACCTAATCTTAATTTTAACTAGGAATTGTCATCAAAGTATCTATCCCCTCAAAAAAACCCAAATCAAACTGAATGATAACTATAAGGAAAAGCTGTGATTTTACTTTCTAGCCTGAAAAATCTTTACAGAAAATAGAATAACTTTAATGGAAAAGGGTGCTAATTTGATATCGGGCGTAGTAGCGCCAAGCTGTTGTTTATGTTCGCCAAGATGGGCGATAATACTGCAATATGGTTACCTTAATATTTTTATTGTCTGTCGATGTGGTATGGGGATAGCATTATATTAGAAATAACTTTTATTAGTTTTTCCGCTTTAACCCTTTAATTTCAGGCGATTTCCTTAGAATTTAACTATTTTCTGTAATTTTTATATTTTTTCGGTCTTCTGTTTTTAAATTTTGGGCTATTATCAAATATGGAATTTCTAAAAAAGAGTGAGTACTAGAATATTTATTTCTTAAAGAAAAAGTGTTGTGCTTTTAACTATGGTTATAAATTGTTTATTTTCATTTTAAAAAAAGTTTCTTTTTACATTCTTTTTTTCGATGAAATTAGTTGGAAGGAACTTGCAGTGCAAGTTTCATACTGCAAGCTTTCACTACTTTGTAATTGATAATCTAAATTAATTTTACCATACATTATGTAATTATTTTATTCATAATGAAAAAAAATGCAATTATTACTATGTGTAATAATCATATAATATTAAAATTATTTATAATTGTTTCTTTTAACATTTATTTATATAATTTTTTAATTAATATTGTTATTTAATTTTATAATTTATCTTATTTATTTATATATTACTTATTTTTTATAATTATTTTTTATTTATTCTATTTTATGTTTATTTATTAGTTATGATTGAGGGTTCTCTTGTGCATTATTTTTATTTTTTTACAATTCAACTATTCTTTTTAATAATTACTATTTAATTATATTATATGATTATTATTTCTAATAACCGTTATAAAATCAGGTTCAAGTGTAGTATAGGGGGGCCACTTGGCGCAGTCCTTTTTTTTTTTTTGGTGACTCAAGCAAATTAACCCAAAAGGTCCCCGGAATTATTTATTATTTATTTCAAAATGAATTCGATATCTCACCATGACATTTAAAAAAAATTGGCCAAATCCGAAAAAAATTGCTAAATTCAAAGTGGCCCCCCCCCATAGGAACCCACTTGAACCTAAAATCGTACTATATATATATTATATATAATTACGATAAAATAATATAAGAATATTATATGCTGCTTATAATACTATTATTAGTTTATGTTACTTTTATTACATATTATTATTTATTGATTGATCTAGGTTATTCTCAATCTCTTCCTATATCCTTTATTTGAAATACATTTCAATGTATTTCAAAACAATTATTTAAAATTATTGTGTATCATTAAATTACCGCTAGGCCACCATATTGGATTTCATTCCAGCAACAAGAAGCACTGCTTGGCGTGATCTTTATCACGCCAAGCAGCACTTGGTGCCATTATCCCCGATATCAAATTAGTTCCTGGAAAAGTATCCCAAGTACTTACGTACTGTTGCAACAACACCAATGTTCAAGATAACTTGCCAAGTAGGCAAACCCGATTTTGCATGTGTTGTATGAACTGAATGAGGTTAATTCATGTGATGTCATAGTCACATGATAGTGAAAACCACGTGATTCTAGCCAATTAATTCAAAAACTCGCGTGACGTCATAGTCACACGATAAAAACTATCTTGTGTTTCCAACTAATCAGTTCACGTGCTCTGGTGTTGCCAAGTTTTGCTCTTTGCAGAAACTTTCTCTTAAAAAGTACATATATATACAAAATGCATTTTATTTAAAAGTATAAGCATAAAATATTTTTTTTTAATTTAAAAAAACTTTTTGAAGAAATTTTTCCCCTAACATTTAAACATCTTTACCCAAATATGAAATTTTATCTGAGTTTTACAAATAGAACAAGTACAATTAGTTTAATGATTGTTTTGAATTCAATAGAAAACACGTGTTTGTTTTTATCATGTGACTTCATGAATCAAGCCCATTGGCAATCGTGTGCTTCTTTTCATGTCACAAATAGGTTGTGATAATATACAAGTATCCTTTGTTAATATAACATATATTATATAAACACCCAAAATAAAAAAAATTTTAAATGCAAATATTAACAGATCTTACAACCTTTCATAATAAGAAAGTCAAATATGCATTCTCTAAGAATGTCTGTCTCAGCCATGCATGCCATACATGAATTTTTAGATAAAACATTTCATTATATTTTGTTTTGGAATGAAAGCAGGAATCAAGCAAGGATGAGAAATGTAAACAAATGAGGTCAGTTGAAATATAAACACATGCACATAAATACTTTTGTTTTCGGTAATACGAGGGCTGATATTTTGTGATTTTGGTGATTTATTCAATACTTTATAGAACATTTAAGGAAATTATAGTTAAAACTACTCCTGATAACTACTGAAGAGTTCCTCTATCATGTACAAAAAACCAAGATGTTTGGATCATAAATTTACCGAATTTCTTTCAGAAATTTGGCTTAGTACGAATAATCTGCCAACACAAAACAGTGCATCCTGTTAAAAATCATCCTGAGAAAATGGTCTGCTCTGATTAGCATAACAAAAGATATATAACGCAACATTTACAATAACATGTAATAACTACATTTAAACTCTACCTCCCTTGACGATTAGTGACAGCCAGGGGGCACCACTTGTTCTTTTGAGAAGCGGGAATTCCCTCTTCCCTGGATCGTCCCCGAAGGAAGACGTGTGCACGTCGAGTCAGGGAATGCCTGTTTCCCTTATTTAGTCTGTAAGAGTATTTTCTATAACTACTTTAATAGATGTGTGTTGTTGATTTATTAAGCAACCCCCTTGTGTTGTGGAAAATTAAATATGATTTGTTCCGTTACACAGCCTTCTTTATTTCCAATAAAACGAAGACACGACATGAGGGATTGTCATAAACATTCTTTATTGCATCTACCAAAAGTAAAAACATAACTGAACAAGGTTTAGCATGAAAAAAAAGACATAAAATCTAAGAAGATAATTCAAAGGGGTTTGGGGGGATTATTTACAAAGGGTTAAGGGACAATATGTGCCCTAATTAAACTATTTCAAAATTATTTTGTAGTATTACATAAAGTAATACAGTAGTAAAAACATATCTAACAGTAAGATCTACTCAAAAAAAAACAGTATTCAAATCCAGTAAACAGGAATTATTTGTATATCTCTAGTCAGGCTTAATAAAATAAATTAATTACAAATGAAATTTTTATATCTTGCATATCAATCATTAATTTTTTTAATTCTGAATTTAACATATATTTAATTAGAACTAACTAGCATGGCAAAACTTTTAAAATGTTTACCTATAATAAGAAAATTAGAAGATAATGGCTTGTAAGTGTCATCTGCACCTCACTATGAGACTTATCTCAATTTTACTCCCTGTCCGTGAAAGTTACACAAATACCCTATAGAATATAATCAAAGATACCTCAACTTTAAATATTAATAAGTTAAAACAAAGATATATGCGTCAAAATACACTTTAAATAGCATTGAGACATCAACTTTCGAACTTTCTAAAATAATTTTCGAATAGTGCTCCGAATAGTGCTTCGAATAGTGCTTTCGAAGCTCCGTTATTACACAAATAGCGTTAGAATCGGTCATTCTTAAGATGTTTACATACAAGAGTATTTTACGTTATTACCTACAAATATTTGCATGCATTATAATATTGTAGAAAATCAGTTGAATTAAAAGATAAATTGTGTGAAAAATGCGTTCTGTTTACAAAAAAAAATTAATGTAATACAGAATTTATTCACAAAACTTGATAAGAATGAAATTGCAGTACCTTTATAATATGCGAAGACGTGTATAAATCACTAAAATTTGGAATTATTCTTCTTGTAAATGAGCAAAAACCAACTTCGGGGACACAAAAATAGAGCAGTACCATCAAATATAAACATTATAACAGTCAATTTCCAATGATCATAGAATCCCCAAAAAGTGAAGCTTTTTACTTCCTAAGTGTTGCCATAAACGATGGCGAAATTTTAATTCAAAAATCAAATTAAAATGGCACATATTTAAAATTGTAATTTTTAATGAATATATCATAAAAATTACCTTTTCAAGAAATTTCCATTTTTTGTATCAGTAAGCTCCAATGTAATTTAGATTAAACCAAATCACCGAAATATGCGAAAAATTTAATGGCAAAGAAAACGGGTTAGAAATTTAAATATTATAGAAAAAGAAAAAAAACTGAATTATTCAACGTAAAAAAAAAATGTATGTATCCATGAATAAAAATTAAAAACCCAATGACTTTTTGTTATTTGGGGAAGAAAAAAATTATTAAAACCAATTAGCCGACTTATATCAAACGTCAAATCATGGACCAATGCTCTTTGTAAAGTCTTCAGGCAAGATTTCTTTCTCTTTATTCATTTAGTTCTTAACATCTTTCTTTGTGTTAATCTTTATTTTCAATAATAATTTATACTTTATTTTCAAACAGGAGATAATCAGCATTTCATTTTATTCAATAAAAACTCTAAAAACGTGAATTTATTGAGATTTCATCACAATGTGATTTCTCCTTGGAATAAATTATTTATTGCTGCAGTTATATAAAAAATGTTATTTTATACAGGCAAATTTAATTTTGATGCCTTATATTAAGTAAATTAGTGTAATTTTGCATTAAAATTTATTTGAAAAGTGCTTGTCCTTTAATTTTTTTCTATCAAAAAGAATTTCAAATTCATATTCGTGTTGTATGATTAATTTTATTCCAATGATTAAAATCAATTTAAAATAATTTAATTTTTCCATCACTTTATTTTGTCAAAACAATGTGCTACATGATTAGCGTTTAGTTTACCATTACGTAAAACCTGAAATATGAGCATAACAGTTGTAATCTCGTTCTGTCAGTATTTGTCTGCAATTTCTTCGCTTTTATAATTACGTCTCAAAGTCGAGAAATCTGTAAGGCTGTGATATAAACTTTCCGTAATTTTCAGATGTAATCAGATTACAAAAATTTAACTTAAATAAACCAAAATTGCAATTTGCATTAGTGTTTTTTTGAGGTTTCAGTTCGGATTTCCTTTCAGTGCCAATAGTTAAATAGAAAAATGAGTTTCTTGACGAAACTTTTTGGAGGAGGTAAAAGTGGCTCGAAAGCCCCAACTCCAGCAGAAGCAATTCAGAGACTTCGTGAAGTTGAAGAAATGTTGATGAAAAAACAAGAATTTTTGGAACGCAAAGTTGAACAGGAACTGCAAACTGCCAAGAAGAATGGTACCAAAAACAAACGAGGTAACTTATCACTTCCAGTAATATATACATTATATTTACTGCCAATTAAAATAATTTTTAATGACTTTATATGTGTGATTAATTTTTTTTTTCAAAAAGTAATTTTCTCTATTGCATTCTCTGTTTGAAATTGGTTGAAGGGCTTAAAAGAATTACGTCATTGGCAAATGATAAGATTGCCACAAAAATCCATACTGATTATACTATAAAAATAGTATTATATTAATTGGATTTTGCCCATTCATTTCTACTATACTAAAAATATTTCAGTAAAGCAAAACTGCATTGAGAAGTTATAAAATATGCATTTTGAAGTTGCCATTAGTAACAGAATAAATCTTTTTGTGTCTATTGATTTATAATAATTTTTGCTTGAAAGAAATTTTCAAACAAATGTTAATATAATAATTTTGAATAGTATGCAATATATAATTTTTTATCTGATTTGAGTTTTATTTCATGGATCGGAGGAAAAAACTTGATAAGTTCAGTAGTATTCTTCAAACCATAGCTTTTAACCCATTATTGGGTGTTTAAATTCACACTAAAAAATATAAATGAATGCAAACTTATAGTTGTCAAGTTTGAACCAAAGAATTGCATATTAGCATCTTTTTAACCCTTTCGAAGAAAATCGTGCCATGGTGTGCAAAAGAGGGCTTCAAAAACAGATTATAACATGCTTTATTTGAAAAAAAACAACAGTCAGATTTTAAAGCGGATTCAAGTGGTGTAAATTTAGTGGCAGTATGTTAATAAATATGTATGTACCCATAAATTTAACTGCTTTCTTATTGAAATGCCCAAATCTAGACTTTCAATAAGGTTAAATTCCTAACAAAAAAAATGTTTTGGTACTTACATTTACTATCAACCAGTTTCATCAAAATCATAATACATCGCCAAATACTGCAATGTGGAGTCAATAGTGGAAGTCTTTCCTGTGTATTTTTGAACTTAATAATAACAATGGTGGTATTTGGTGACATCTTTTGATTTAGCAAAATTAATCAACAGTATTATACATAAGTTCCATTGTGTTATGGTTTTAATTGTATTTTACATTTTAAAAATTAGTATTTATTGGTTTTAGGAGACCATGGAATGGGTGACTGCTTTTCCTTGTTGTCATCAAAATAAACATTGGCAGGTGCTAGTTTGATATCCATTTATCTCAAAAACAAAGAAATGATGGGTTGCTTTCCAAACCCATATAGTTATTCTCGGCAAAATCTAAATCATCCTATTTACTTTCTCTTATTATTCTTTTCCTTCTCTAAGTATTCTTATTCATTCCTGTTTGGTGGCATTCCCAAAAGAATTCATCAGTCAAACCTTTTCAATCTAACTCATGTATTAACAGAGATCATTTAATAATATTCTCAAAACCAAATTGCCTGTTTTAAATAATGTATAATATATAATCAAATGTATAGAACACATGTCTATATCAGAATAAGTCTGCATTTAATAGTATCTGAGTTGCCAAAACAAACAGTTTGCCTGAATAAAATCAGAATTTTAGGAAATGAAATGGCTGATTTATTGACCAAAAAGGGTGCCTCTGTTCAAAAGACTACTTATAATCCGGCCCTTTTTTCAACCATTAAATGAGTTTTTAAAACCTTTCCACCGCATGAAATTTAAAAAAAATTTATACCAAAAGTGAAATATCTAAAACCCGAATCACCCACCCAGCGCAGCAGTGGTCAGTTCGTTTCACTCAACAAACCTCTTTTCCCTATTACTGGTTCAAGCTGGTTTCTGATCCACACTGCCCCATCTTGGGCAAATTTCATCAGGATGCTCCATATTCTCCTTTTTGAGTACTCACTGGGCCTTGGACCTATATTGGCCAAAATTCAGATTATAAAATATATGATAAAATGAGATATTTTTAAAATAATTATAAAAATTGTATGTAGGCTGGCTTGTAAAGAAATTAAAATTTAGTGAATTAATAAAATGTTTAAGCATTATGAAATTTAAAATTACTTTCTCTAAAAAATATAAGGGTTAAAGTGTAGAATAGGGGGCCCTTTGGTGAAGTTTTTTGCTACCACAATTAGTTGACAAACAACTCTTTTATGAATATTTAAGCAATTTTTTTATTAATATTTTTCCCTTCCTTCCTCATTGAATCGACAGCCCTGGGAAGCCTTGACCTTCTCAAGAACCCTTTTTCCAACAGCCTTTTTCCCTATGTTCTCCTTTTTAATATTTTTATTTTCATTAATATTTTTTTTTTATTTCAAAAATTTTATTTGTAATTTTTAACATGTATCACTGGTTGCGGCAACGGGTTCCGGGAAGGGGTCCCCTATTCTACACTTTAACCATACTTCTGTCCGTGATAAGATACAAGGTGTTTTGAGAGTTCCCACCTAGAGTTAAAACTATAACTAAGGATGCCTCGATTTTTTCGACATATCCTTGTCTTTGGGTTGTAGTACCATATCTTGTATTGCTTCAAGGTAAATTCGTATCCTGGCAAACAGTACATTCTACTTTTAACTTTTCAATTCGTTCCTGATTTTTAAAAAATACTTTAATTACCAAACAATTAAAAAAAATTTAAAGAGAATTTTAATAAAATTTTAAAATATTTTTACTTGTATGAATTAATAAAGAAATCAAATGTACTTTTGTGAAAAACATATAGAAATTTATTTTACAGGTTAAATCATTAAGCCCTATTAATGAGATTCTTCTGACTGATATATGATTGTAGCATTTTTGTGAGAGTAAAATAATCATCGCTTACAATACAGTCTGTTACAATTTTTCATTAGCTAAAGCACATTTCGTTACAGATTATTAGAATGCAATGATATTTTAGCCATTCTTCATGAGTTTTCTTGTGATAAAATTTTTTTCTGTTGATGAATGAAAGTTTAATTAAATACTAGTGCATTTTAACTTTAAATTTCTATAGATGATAGTAGTATGTTTTATTATTAAATTATTCCATTAATATTTTATCATGAAACCTTTAGTTCATATAATGTACCACAAAAATACTTTTTCTTTCCTTCTGGGCGCTTCCTCAAAGCTTCTATAAACTATGACTGTGAAATGCTAGTCTGTAAAGAATCTATTTGTTTGCTTGGCAGTAACTGTTTTATTCATTGTGACACTTTCTAAAGATATTTAAACAATGTTCACAATGGGTACATTTGATTTCTAATATAACCCTAGTTCTACTTGCACAATTTTCATATGAACTTTGTAGTATTCTTTAATTTGATAGAAACAAGAAATTTGTCTAATCTTTAAACTCCTAAAAACCGTTTAAAAACAGGAAACTAGAAAGTGCTTAAAATCCTATGCTAGGGCGTCACAGGTTAGTACAGAATTAAAGCTAATAATTTGCAAATTTCGTGAAATGTGCTGTTGCATTAAAATATTTCAGAGGAGGATATGTTTGTGTGTAATGAAGATAGATCCATTTGTGTGAACCACTCTGACTGAAAATGAAGTATTATTTCCTGTTAACACACAATCTAAAACAGAAATATCATTTTAATGATTGTTTTCCCATTTATATTGACATATTTTACAAGATTTGATGTGTGAATCATAGGTCAATGAATTCTTAATCAATTTCTTATGAATCATTATTTTCAACATTATAACATTATTTAAACTAATTTATACATTAACAAGCAGAATTCAGTGAATTTTGCCTTGAAATGTAATTTTTATTCCCTGTTGCATTATGAACAGTGTTTATTGTCATTATACTTGTTTTTAAATCTATTGTGCAAAGTTAAATTTTGAACTACCTATAACGAATTTATTTTTTACTATGTCCTATTGGCGAACTCACATTACATTTTATATATAGAGGATTTTAGTGGTGACTGTGCTAAATATTGATTTGACTGAGATTTATTTTTTAAAATTATACTCAATTGTTTGTTTTATAAAATAATGTTCCTTTTTTTTTTCAGTTGCATTACAGGCTTTGAAGCGAAAGAAAAGATACGAAAAACAATTGGGACAAATCGATGGAACTTTAACAACTATTGAATACCAACGTGAGGCCTTAGAAAATGCTAATACAAATACTGAAGTATTGAAAATAATGGGATATGCTGCTAAAGCTTTGAAAAATGCCCATGAAATGTAAGGTTTTAAACTGAAAAAAAATGCTCAGTTGATAAGTACAGATCACTTTTAAAGATCTTGTTAACACAGTTTGAAAGCAGATTCATTAAAAATTGCTCTTTATTTTGCTTTTTTCCTCTAAAACACATTAAATATATATATATATATACATATATATACTAGGGTTATTGATACAAGAGGGCCCTACCCTCTCTAAAGCTTTTCTCCTTGATTTTTCCATTGGTTATAATTTTAATTAATGAAAATTCTAATTAGCCATTTGCTATTGATTAATTTTATTAATTAATGCCAATTATTTGTCTAATAATTAGTTTTTACTGTGTTTTATTCCTGAAAATCGGCTAAAAACTTCAAAAAAAAAAATAAAGTACTGTGATGGCTAAGAGTGGTGAACTTTCAACCCCGGACTCTTGAAAAAAATTCCTGTGTATGCTTAATAGATAAGCATATATATAATTTGTAAGTCTTTCAGAAAATGTATTAGAAAAGGTTTTATACATCATATATTTTTTCAATGAGGCTTTACTATTTGTTAATAAACTGTTATATTTACTTGTATTTAAATTTTAAAACAGTTCATATTTGATTTTGAAAAATAGGCATAATTTCAAGTGTAATTAACTCCATTTTTTTTTCCTGAATATTTAATGGATGAGGACTAATATTATGTAAAATATTTTGTTGATGTATTTTTAATATTATTAACTGTTTTTTTATTGTCCTTACAAGTAAACAGTTTAACTATTTTGAAAAAGTGTTTCAAATTTAGTACTAAAATGGGCTAGTCTTTAAAAGTCGGTGTAATCAGTTTCTTGATGCTCATCATAAAAAGAATTAAAAAAAATGTAAAAAATGTGCTTTATATCAGTGATCTCGAGAAACTCTAATAAAACCTTAACCTACAAAATTGGAAGGAACTGAGTGTCCTTTATTTTAAAATCTGATTTTTTTTATGCTTGTTGAACTTATGTTGTAACTGTGATATTGATCATGACTCGACCATGGCATATATAGGCTACTTTTATGGGAGGGTTTTTCATTTAAGGGGACACAGTATGATTCAATTGACAAAAATGGGTCAAAAAATCAAATCTAAATTTTGTTAGCCTAAATTATTCTTTATATACTTTTCAAAAACCTCACAAAATTTGAAAGCTCTTAACTTTAAAAATCTTAGGAATTAAGGATAGCTTTACGCTTGTTTTTATTCATCCCAAATGGCAAAATCAAAACTCTTTTAAAAACTTATCTCAGAAAAGATAAAATAGCTAGTTTGTCTCTCATCTAAAATGCTACAATTTTTCATTGCAATCTGATGCTTTGATTTTTTTTTCTTATTCTAGTTAGGCAGCATATAACAAAAGTTGGTGCTGCATTTTTGAATCAAAGTGATACTTTTCAAACGTTAATAAAATACTTTCTATTCATCCTTAACTGTCTGGGCCAAATTTTTTAAACTTGTAGTGCATGACATTCGATGTTAATGCAGTTTTTTCAAATATTAATTAATTAAATTAATTATTGGTTTTGATGCTAACTTAGATTTCTTTGTTGTGGCCAATGTAACTACAAAACAAAGACAAAAGCTGGTACTTGGTACTATGTTTTTGAGCCAAACTAGCTAAACCGGGTGTGTGTGCATTGTTACAACACTGCAACAACTACTTCCTTTTTCTATCATTTCCTACTAGATATTAGTCTACTCTCTCCTATCTGTATAATCTTATTCCAAATTTCTACGTCATAATGAAATACTTCTATTCATCCTATCCCAAAGCAGTGGAATCGTGGACTTAAAAAAATTTATAATTAGTTCCTTTAAAAAATAATTGAACTCACAGAATTTATATATTTTTTTAGGAACTTTCAATAAGTATTCATAAAAAGAAGTACTGTATGAATGCCAATCATGTTATTGTGAAATCCATACCAACTTTTGTTATACATAGTTTGACATACTTGTAAATCAAATTTCATGCATGTACGCAAATTTTTATAGGAGTAGCATTTCAAAATCACTTCACAAATTTTAAGTTTTTTCCTTAAAAAATTAGGTGGCTAGCTTTTTATTAAATTTTTAGCACAAAATCTGTTTTACAATATGTACACACATGGGAGGCAATCAAATAAATTTTGAAAATCCTTGAATTAAAAATTTGTGCGTAAATCTTACCATGTTCTCTTAAAAAACAAATAGACGAAAAAAAGCACCAAGAAATAATCACTAATAAAAATTTATACATTAGAGGTGTATATGCCAACAAACCCCTCCCTTGGGAATGCCACTGTGTCTAGAGTTTTGTTTATCCCATTGATTTGAACTCTGTTTAAAAATATGTGATTTATTTCTTTTTATCAAACTATGGAATTTGTGAAAATGAGGCTCCCTGTGTGTTTGCAAATCATGCTTGATGTAAAAATTTTGTAAAATTCAATAAATAACTTCTTGGATGTCCAAATTTCATTTTATATTAACTAGTTTTCAAATAAGATTCAAGAAGCTCATAGTTCCCAGATCTTTAGATATCAATGTAATTTCATATTTATATGTACAATGAACACGTATTTAAAATCCAATATTTTTATTTTAAAAATCATGAAGTTTGTTTTTAACAAAGAGTTTAAAGTCTGTTTTCTACAGTCTGATTTCTTTTAATCTTAAAACGAATTTATTTTGAATTTCTAAATGAAGAAAAAGTGCCTAATTAAAATTTTGTTTCCTGTAGTAACTTACAATCATCTCTTGGTATAAAAAGTGCCACTCATAGCGGTTTCCAATGTATTACTTTTATATAAAACACCTAATTTAATATAAAATTGAATAAAGTTTATTTTAATAATAACTGATAAGAAGAAATTAGCAGAAGTTTATTTTTATAGAATATATTCAGTAGATGCATAATGCATTTAATATTGACCAAATAATTAAAAGTTGATTCCTTCCTTTTAGGGATGTTGATCAAGTACATGACTTGATGGATGAAGTACAAGAGCAGCAAGAAATAGCCAATGAAATTTCTGATGCTATTTCTAACCCAGTTGGATTCGACAGAGACTTCGATGAGGTAATTAAAAGCAGGAGAGAATTTTATTTTTCAAAGATGCAAGATCATTTTTTTTTAATATTTTTAAGTGTCAAATAAAAACATATATATATATTGTAGACAGTTAATTTAGTGATGATAATATAGCAAAGATATAATAAAAAAAAATGTTTGAAATTACAAAAATTTACCATTTTTAATTTTTTTAAAGCTGCTTTTTTCATCATCAGACATTTTACATGTATTAAATTAGTTTTTATTGGAAGTTTATTTCCTTAAATTAATCAAACTGCAATTTTCAGAAATCTTTGTAATCTGAATTCCCCTTGAAAATTGTTTATTAATATTTTTAAATAAAAATTATAAATTATGTAATGCAATTATTTAATTTAAGACAATTATAAATGTGTGTGTCTAGATTTAAAAAATAACTAGTTGTAAAAATTTTTGTAAAATATTTATTCATAAAATTGAATGTTTTTGAATAAACATTGGTTTTGAATGGACAGGAGTGTATTTTAAGTTAGAATTAAGAACCAGTTCACAAAAATCTTTCTTATATGTAAAAAGGAAAACTATATATAACTTCAATAATATCTTGCTGATTTTTATTAACATTATTTGTTCTGTTACTATCTTTTTGCAATCTAAATTTGATTTTTTAAATTTTTTTTATTAGGATGAACTAGCTAAAGAGTTAGAAGAATTAGAACAAGAAGAATTAGATGAACAACTTCTAAATGTTGGTCCAACTGCAGAAGAATTGCCATCTGTTCCCACTGCCGAGCCTAGTCGTCCAGGTATTTATTGCTCAAAAAGGATATATCTTTGCTTTTGTTTTTTTTTATCTATTGAATATCATGTTTTAGACTAGAATAATGTAAAACTAAGGCAAAGTATTTTTGTCATATTTTTACCAAAAAGTCTCAAGATAATTTAGAAGAAAAATTTCAGAAATGTTAATATACTTAATTTTCCTCTTCCTTTACATAACTTCCATCGCTGTATTTTTTGGGGTCATGTTTTACCTAAATGTCAAAAATTTAAATTTTTGTCTGTGTATTTTATTCTGTAAATAATATTCATTACTTTTTATAAAAACCTTTTAAGAATGTTCATCTTTTTTATAAAACAACACTTAATTATGTAGAGAAGTTATCATTGGAGAAAAGTCTAAAGAAAGTAGGTTTAAAGAACTGTTAATTATTAAAATGTTATATGGAAGAAAAAGTTTAGTAATGATCAATTATGTATTAATCTATAAATGAATAATATATTATTGGAGATAAAGATTCAGTATATATTGTTGCTTGTAACAGATAATTCTTCCAAAATTTTTTTTTTTCATGTGTGTATATTTAAGCTTTTTTCTTCATCTTCACAAAAATAAGTCATTTTTTAGTATTACTAAAAATTTTGTAATTTGTTTGTAATCGTTTTTTTGTTTTGTAATTTTTTGCTTTTCAGTATTAGTTTTTAAAAAATGTAATTATTAAATATTTTAGATTTTGTAGTATGAGAGTTATATAAAAATAAATTTCCTTCATTTGAAGTGATGAAAATAGTCATAAGTTGAAACTTATTTATCAAATTTTAATTTTTGGATTTAATATTGAATTTGACTAAATTTATGTATTTTTTAGCTAAAGCTAAAGCCAAACAGGCTGAAGAGGATTATGATGATGAATTGAAAGCATTAGCAGAATGGGCCTCATAATCTTTTCCGGTGAGTCAATTTTCTAAGAATAGGAAGTGAAATGGTTTATATCAGCCATTCTTAAATTTTTTTTTATCACTGCAGCTCCCCTTTTTGTATCAGCCTGACATTGTGGACTCCCAAGAATTTTGTAATGGTCCCCCCGCGACATCCATTAGTGTGGAAGAGTCGGAAGGAAGAATCGCCATATTTCAAATAACTTCTGTTTATTTACTATTATGAACAACATAAATTCTAATAACCAAGCTAAGAGATGCACCCAAATATTAAATATAGAAAGCAATAGCGAGGTAGATGCTGATGCGAGAAGACTCAATAAATCGGAACACTTATGTCCAGGCAATATGTCTTCTAATTCCAAGTGACCAAATCTAATTTAATTACTAGTTGACAAATTGTCAATCTTTAATATTACACTAATCTGCAACAAAGTATTCACGCCTCACATCACATTTAATCAATCACTGCTATCCGTTAGCAGTCTAACCTCTCTCTCTCCTTCTAACTTGAAAGTGTAATCTATATATACAGGTCTTCATTTACATATTCACATCTCCTTCAAGGGAAGGTTTATAATAAAATAAACTTTAAAGACCCAGTATTTCCCAAGAGGATTAGTTGAAAGAACGCAGTTGACCCATCACATTTTGAACATCCCTCTTAGACTCCTAACACATGGCTGAATGATTTAAAGGATCCTCTATAATCCTAAGACTGCCTCTGCTACTTATACAGACTTTTTAAAATCTTCTTTTCCTTTAAGAAAACAATAAACATCTAATTAAAAAAAATACATTGTAGTAATGGCTATGTATAGTTGCAAACAACAACAAAAAATTAATATTCTTGATTGAAATACATGCTCTCTTTGAGTTTTTTCATTGGGGCAATTTAATGATCTAGTCTAGGATGACATCTTTCAATGTTCACACAAGGGCTTTCAAAGTCTGTAAATGAGGGAAATTTTAACTGTAATTGGAGAAAAGTGCTTTGGTCCCCCGGGGGTCTGCAGACCGCAGTTTAAGAATCGCTGCTTTATATAAAAAAGATAGGAATTGTAGTATATTTACGATTTTTTACACTTAAAAGTATCGGAAAATAATCTTTTTATAGATTTGAATTTATTATTATTTATTTATTTTAGTTGTAAAATATATGTATACAAAATATAATCATTCATTTTTTTATAATTGATTTTTGTATTGTATGGTTACAATGTGAATTGTAAGGCTTTCATTAATTTGAAATAAAAGTGTGAAAAGGAGTATATATTCTGTGAAATGAGATTTTTAGCTTTTCTTATTTTTGAATTGTAAAACATCTTATATTTAACTCTTTCAGGGGCAAAAATTTAATAGTAAAAACTACCTATTCTTACATTTCTTTCATGCATAAAAATCGGCAATTGAATAAAAGTTACCTCTAAACCAATTTTTATTAAATTGCTTTATGCTGGAAACATATATGAACAGGTGATTTCATCATGCAGCCATCGTCCCTGAAAGGGTTGAAACATTTTTAAGAATTTAGCACAAGGGGTGATCAAATGAAAAGGTATGTGTGAAACGACACAGTGGGTACAAATGTAGACTTTATTCAAAATGTACACCATAGGCCTGAGCTCAACGATCCCACTGATAAACAAGCCACAGGATTCCTTGTTCCCAGAATTCCTGTGGCTGTGATGAGACCCAGTCCTTCACAGGTGTGTGCGTCATCAGAGTTGGCGCCCTTTCAGGTGTTTCTTCAGTGGACCAAACACATGGAAATCGCAGCGCAACATGTTTCGGACTGTAGGGCGGATGGTCCAACGTCTCCCATTTGAACTTGTGCTGTTCCATTTGTGTGACTCTGGAGACATGTGGACGCGCGTTATCATGGAGCAGAACCACATCCTCCGTGAGCAGCCACAGTCTTTTGTTCTTGATGGACCTGCGTGGGCGTCCCGAGTGTCTCACAGTACAATCGGGTTAATGCTTTTCTGTGCTCAAAGGGAAATTCCACAAGTAGCGGACCTTGAGCGTCCGAAAAAGACAGTGAGAACACCTTGCCTGCTGATTTCCGGCTCTGAACTTTTGGGGAGGTGTTGGCGGGCTTCCACTGCATTTTCCCGCTTTGTCTTTGGCTCGTGGTGATGGCACCGGCCATCACCTGTGACGATCCGGCCTTCATGAAGTGGGGGTTTTGCCTGATCCGGGAAAAAGATGTTGCAGTGCAGTCCCATCGCGTTTCTTTGTGGTCGGTGAGCTGCCTCGAACCCAAAGCCCCACATTCTGGGAATCGCCCAAACCCGTCTTGAACAATTATCCACCGTTCCAAGCGACATCCACCTTCGAACATTCGCAATGTGACACACGATCACTTTCACTATAGGTCATCCACCTTTCGATGAGATTGCTTCGTGATGACAGTGTGGTCTCTGGTCATCACCCACACTCTCGCGGGCCCGCACAAACGGGGCCCATTTTCTGGGCAGACTTGTCGAGGCGCATTCTCCCGTAAACAGTCACCATTAGCCAATGAATAGCTGCGGTTACTACCTTCGCTGTCAGAAATCTGATAATACTTCACTGCTCCTCAATGCGGAATTTGCTTCGGACGCCATCCTGTCCTCATACGGGGCTGCCCCATCATTTGGATGCTGCTTTTATAAGACCTTTGCTCTCTCCCGCGCGTAATGGGTTTCCGTGCATGATCATCCCATTAGAGGCCTCCAATGGCATCCCGAGATGTCTCGCTATATTCTCCCATGGTGGAATATGCAAATATTTAACTGTTTCATTTTTATGTTTTGTACCTTTTCATTTGATCACCCCTTGTAGTTCTTCTCCGTTTAGTTGCTCTTTTTATTTCATTTCATTTTATTCATATAATTTTAAATATTTCAGGATTGAAACAGAGCAGCAGATACATAATTAGTGGCAGATATATGTTTTGTATGATATCTTCTCTGGGAGGCAGAAGCTCTTTTTCTGAACTTTTCTTTTTTTTCGTGCCTACGTCTCAGAAGTTGCCAGTTCTAGTGGTAACCTAGTTGCTGCCTTCCTACTGACAACTAATCAAGTGATAAAATTGAATATATTTTAAAATTACTTGCCTTACTATGCCATTATCATAATTATGTTATGAAAACAAATTATGTTCAAGAAATAAAAATTCTATTATTCACATGTAATTTTGTATTTGGTTTAACTATACTGGTTATAAGTGAGGAAAAAAAATATATTTTTGAAAGCAGTTATCTAAACAAAATTGTTGATTATAAAAGATAAAGAGAAAAGAGGACTGAAAAGTTTGAAGAATTTTTAGTTGTAATTCTTGTGGCATGTTTTTAAGACTGTAAATTATATTTTTCCATATCTCACTTTCTTTGATTGTTGATAGTAATACTGTGCTTCATTTTTTGACTTTCAATGACTCTTGTGCTTTAGTCTTTTGAAACTGTATGATGTATAAATAAATTTTTTTACAAAAAATATTAAACATGGATTTCCAAATTAATTTTAAGCTACATACACACACATAGAAAATACATGAGAAATACTAATATACATCAGCAATGCTCAACCTGCAGGCCCCATGTGGCCTACTCATGGCCCATTACACTAAAAAATTCAAATATTAACGAACATTATATTAAAAATGTATCGAGACATTTAATCAATCAAGCAATTTTGTTGTCGACGTTGCACGGGTACGAATTGTAGGATTTTTTACCTCTTTTGTAACTGTAACGGTTGGTTATAACAAAAAACAGTGAAATAGTAAACTGAACTAGACTAGGGACTATTTTATGGGTAAAACTGAGTTTTAATTATAAATAAATAAAACTGATTTCAGTCAAATCTCCTCTTTGCTACCATTCTGCACTTGATAAATTAATATTTGAAATAAAAGTAAGAGAGACTTTGTCAAAAGAAAAAAATTGAATTATATCAAACAGCAATGCAGCTATGTTTGTATAGCTGTAGAATGTAAACTAGGAGCTTGGTCATGGATTAAAGAAAACCTAAACTACCCCATAACTCAGGAAAAAATGCATAAAACCAAAAAAAATTTTAGGTGTGTTTGATAGAGATTAATGAAGTATTAAAATCAAAGATGGGTTTTAATATTTTGATCAATTTTCCACATTTTAACTGTCTAACATTGCCTTGGTCCAATATGTTTTTTCTATTAATTCTCATGTTGCTGCCAGTGGGAAATATCTGCCACATGTATGGGGCCCAGCTGGAAAAAAGATTGAGTACCGCTGATATCAATGAACAAGAAAGTAATGGTAAATATAAAATAAATAAAAACAACATTGCTTTGAATTAAACATTGTTTCATCAGTATTCGCTTTTTGGATTTAAAATAAACGCTCTCTCTTGTATAATATCAAAGTAATTTTTGCATTTCATTAGCAATTGTAAAATATTATTCTTCAAAAATTATCCCTGTTCTGGGGATGAAATTGGAAATTTTTGAGAAATTTAAATGTTATTAAACTTTGTTTCCAAGAAGTAGAGAAATATTGAACCTAATATTTAATTAGTTCCCCTAGAGTGAAATCAAATCTCATGTTCTCTGGAGGGGGAGAGATTTAGGATATTGTTCATAAGATTCTAAATAGAACATTAAATAATTGTTTGGAAGACCAAGAAAAAGCATGTGCTCAAAAAAAATTGTAATATTCTTCTGAGAATTTCGTCCCCCCGCCCTCCAGATGTAGTTTTTCTTGTTAAAAGCTTGAATTAAAATATCATACTAATAATAAAGATGTAAAACGGAATTTTTTCTGAGGGAAATTTTACTTTAAATAAGTCTACAAATTTTTTGCTATTGTATGGATTGTTACTTAAATCAGTATGAAAAACGAAAAATGATTTTAATCATTAGTCATAAATACATAATCATCAAAATACACGAATACTGTTGAAAAAGATGGTATATGAAAATAATTATTTAAAGTTAATTACTAAAAAGTTATTTTAGAATTTGTATTTTGAGTGAACTTCTTGTATGAACATTTAAATTTTTTACAAAATGCCACTTTTACTTCATAAAATTCTTTTATAATTCAAGGGTAAAATGAAATTTTTTAGACAAATGTTGATGATGAACCTTGAAGAAAAAGTATTAGTTATGTTAGTATATGAAGAATGTTATTCCCTTAGAATAATTTATTGAACAGTTGTAATTTAGTTAGAAAAGTATTGCTCTGCATTTTGTGTGTGTGACTTTAAAGTAGGATTATATTATTATTTCTAATAAGCTGC
This sequence comes from Trichonephila inaurata madagascariensis, assembly GCA_019973955.1. Taxonomy (NCBI): domain Eukaryota; kingdom Metazoa; phylum Arthropoda; class Arachnida; order Araneae; family Nephilidae; genus Trichonephila; species Trichonephila inaurata. The sequence continues at coordinate 20,403 of BMAV01011905.1, read as the reverse complement.
GAATTGGTCATTGACCATTGCAAACCTAGTACATCCCCCAGAAGCTGGTATCACTTTTTAGTGCGGTGCCCTATAGGCGGATACCCCAATTGCTGCAGGTAATTTTGATGCCCAGTTTCCTCCCTAGAGGTAGGCACCTGAGCTCTGACGATGCAAACCTGTACCAGGATTTAATTTTGCCGAAAGCATCGAAACAGACACTCTAGGGAAATTTTACATGCCGTATAATCATGCGACATGGCTGCTATCGATTGTCTGCATCATGAAAATCCACCAACTTGGGCCAGGGTTGAACCCACAACCTTGGGTGCAGAAGACCAGCAACAAACAAACCACGCCATTCAGCTGTCAAGTAGGAATATATTAAGCACTTACAATTAGCATATAAAAATTAAACCCCACTTTATGCTTACTTATTCAAGGATTTTAGAGAATTTCATAAGGATCACAAAATTTTCTCCAAGATGAAAAATACACAGGAAAACCTTTGTCAACTGTAATTTCAGAAAATGTGTTCTCCTTGGGAAACTGATATAATCGTCATACTTATCAAATGATTCAGATAAACATTGGATCTGTCTGACCCACGGGTCATAGGTTCGCCATCACTGGTATAGACACATTATAGTATGAACTATTTTCAACTTGTGAATGATCACCTTTTCATTGCCTATCGTTTTGCTATCTTTTACTTATAGACATCCTTATTGTGCCGAGTCATTGCACTTCTGCAACAAAAGTTTATACATAAAAGTATTCATGAATCGCTTATTAATGAAAAAATTAATGTTGGACCTCCCATAAGTTAAAAGACACAGGGCTGCTTTTCTACTTTGGCATGTGCCTAGGGCATAAAAAATTCGAGGATAAAAAGAAAGAAATTAAAATTACAGCAAACGTATCACCGCCTAGTGAATCATGAGATAAGCATTTATACCCAAAAGAGAACAAAAACTGAAATGAGATCCATGGGGGAAAAAAAGCTTAACAGTTTAATGTTGCTATGCACTCAAAATGATATTGCCGTGAAAATTGATTACAATGATGTCATTAATGATTTTTCATTGATCAAAGTTGAAAGAAAACCTTTGTTGCAGAAGTGCAATGACTCGGCACAATAAGGATGTCTATAAGTAAAAGATAGCAAAACGATAGGCAATGAAAAGGTGATCATTCACAAGTTGAAAATAGTTCATACTATAATGTATACTCTATACCAGTGATGGCGAACCTATGACCCGTGGGTCAGACACTGACCCACAAGCTTTTTAACTGGCCCATTGCTGGTAACAACTTGTTTGCTTACGCGGTTTTATTTAGATTTTCTAATTTGTGTGGATTATTTATATTCTATTTGTATTTTTTCAAGCACTGCATTAACACAAAAGCAATTTAAATGCTGTCTATAGATCTTCAGTTTGATCATTACAGTTTCAAAGTTACACAAATGTATACGAAAATTAGTATCTGAAATAAAGCAAAAGTGTTCACAAAATATCGAATAAAGTGTATAATTTTACTCACGTTTTGTTTGCCAAAAATCTACAAACCAAAGCAAATAACCCTATTTAAAACACTTTCTTTGGATAAAATGCACTTTTGTACGGTTATGTTTGTAGAAAAAGACTTTCATAGCACTTGTATCGTCTCCTCTGTCTGTATGTATGTCTGTTATTCTCAATTCTAGCAATTTTTGACTCTCAATATAAGTCGTGCTTGTACCAGTGTTGAACTTATTTGCACCTATTTTGAATGCATTTAAAAGTAATGTGTATGTATATTAGGTATGTTAATACAAAATTTCTTCTCAAATTATTGTATTCTAAATATAAATATTTATATTTGTAGCCCTGTACTATATCAGCAGTTAAAAAATTTAGAACAATCCAAACAAGTTCCAGGCTATATCAAGCTGAATGGTTTGATAAATATGGTGTGATTAAAAGGAATAAAATGGTTATATGTATAATTTATAATGAAAAAGTGACTTCACTCACATATAATGTAAAAAGACATTTTGAAATGTTGCATTCTAATATGGACATGTCAACAGATGAAGAAAGAAAAACGCATTTTTTACAAAAGAAAAAAGAGAATTTTTCTCAAAGTAGCTCTTTAAAAAGTTTTTTGGTTCTAAAAAATTACATTACAGCAACTAGTTTCCAAGTTGCTCACCGCTGGAAGCCTCCTGCAGAAGGAGAATTGTTTTTTAAAAAAAAAAGCGTTTTCAGAATGTAGTCCTACATTTGTTGTCGATTTACAAGAAAAAGACTTGATTATAAAGCGTATAAATGAATATATATACCTATAAGTCGCAATATAATTAAAGATCGAGTAAGAGAATTAGAAAAAAATATATTTTCACAAACACATAATGATTTAAATTATACAGAAATTATTCAATTGCTTTAGATGAGAGTAATGATGTTAATGGTTATGCACAAATTAGCAGTTTTTGCTCGGTATAAGTATGGAAATATGTAATGAAAGAAGAGTTAATAAAACTAATAACACGTCGAAAGGGAAGTGTACCGATCTTGATATCATTAAAGAATTTGATATTGTATTTAAAGAAATGGTTATTGACCATCAGAAAATAATTTTTAATGACAAACGGTACACCTAGTATGGTAGGTAAAAATATTGGATTTATTCAGTATCAAGCAAAATGTTTCACATTCTCTTATTGAATTTCATTTTTATAAGACACCAGCAAGTTGTATGTGTGAAGCATTGTTTCAAACATTTTCCAGTGTAATGTCATGTAATAAAAATAATAAATTTTATAAAAGCAAAAGAGATCTTAATAAATGGCAGTTTACACAATTCTTAGAGGAAATTGAATGCCAATATTCAGGGATTTTGACGTACAACAACGTGCGATGGCGTAGTTTTCGTCAAGTCCTTAATTGCTTTGTAACGTTATTAGAAGGATTTAAGCTCTTTTTAATTGAAAAAGACAATTTCGATGAATTATCCAATAAACATTGGTTAAATGATTTAATGTTTCTGGGCGACATACCACACACACACAGCATTTTAATAAATTGAAAAAAACTTCAAGGACATGGACTAATTTTTTTAACGTTTGAAAATATTAAAATATTTATGACGAAACTTGAAATCTTTCCTAACGATTTGGAAATGAAAATCATGTAATATTTTCCTCAGTTACAAAAACATTTTCAAAACACAATAACTTTTAAAAACTCCGTTGACATTCAAGAAAATGTAATTATAAAAAAATATTTAATGATTATTAAAAAGTTTAGAAAATACATTTAATTTTATTTTATATCCATACAAAACAGAATTTGAAACAATGGAGTTAACCGAATTTATGTGGCTAGGCATCTATAATTTAGAAATTGAATTTCGAAGTAGCGTAGTGTGGAAAACAAAATTTGTGGACTTGATTTCTGAAGTAAAAGGAAAATAGTGCAGATAATTTTGATCCCACAGTAAAGAGATTGAAAATATTATATTAAACGTAATTGATTCTTTACCAAATAATTTTATATTAATGAAAAACTAGTTAATGCTCTTTTAACGTTGTTTGGATCCACATATTCGTGTGAAAATTTTTCTTCAATGAACTTTGTAAAAAAAATCTAATAGAAATAGACTTGACAAGGAACTACCTACGAAATGTGTTAAACTAATGAATACGAAACGTGAACCTACTATTAAAAAAACTAACTGAAAATAAGCAGCACAACAGATTTCTCATTAAATACTTTGTATTCAATTTTGTTATACATGTATATATGTATATACATACTGCTCAGTTATGGCGATCAACATAGAACCTTTCGATACTTAAAAAATTGAAAAGATAATCAAAGGTTGAAGCGTAATAGTCCCTTCTCCCAGGCACTTGCACAAAATCTGAGTTTTAATGTGAAGCACCACACTGCCTGACTTCCTTTATCAACCCTGTTCTTGGACTCCAGGGGTCACGTTCCATTCTAATTTAATGCCCAATGTCAATAAAATGTCTGACCAACCCGAACTTCTTAAGCAATTGGCTCTAGAGGTGATTGATGGAATTCCACTGGATGCAGTCAAGATCTATACTGATGGCAGTAGGGGAGAAACAGACACTACAGGCAGTGGAGTTTTAATTGAACTACTCGGCCGCATCATCAAAATTCAGAAAGATATGCTGACCACGCTTTTGTCTTCTAAAACAGAGCTAATAGCTATCATGTGTGGTCTTTCATTAATTAACAACATACAAGACCAAGCTTTTTCTGAAATTTAGATCCTGACAGACAGCCGATCTTCCACCCAACATATATCGAATTGGCCACCTATCAGCGACAGCACTAGCAGGAATATTCTTCACCTTTTTCAACAGCTTTCAGATCGGCACCCTATCCATCGACAGTTGGTCTCTTCTCATCTATGCCTGCTCGGGAATGAAGTAGTGGATGACCTTGCGAAGGCGGCTGCCAGTGATCTTGTGAATTTTTGAAGACCACATGGTCTTTACGTCGACCGAGATCTACTCCGGGGCTGAAGAATTAATAGGTAGAACCTGGGTTGTCCCTTCTGTACACCCATGGTATTTTCAAAGACACCCTGGATCCGCCATATCATTCAAGGGTTCCAGATCTTATCAGACGGCATTCTCGCGATTTTCGACTGGTCACCTGAGGTGCATGAATTTTGAAGGTGGCAAAAGAAGCTTCCCAGTTTGCACCAAATGTGACATCAGTCCTTTTCTCCTCAGCACGTTCTGCAATGTCTGGAGTTTTCCTGTAAGGAGGCTATTGCTTTCCCCTTGCTGTTTCGAGACTTCGGACAGATTTATGAGTTCATGGATCTGGTCTAGTGAAACTAGACCAGATGGGGGTAAGTCCCACCACCACCATATATATACTAATAAATAATATTTCACAACATATATTGCATGTAATTTCGTTATTCCTTGTTTATTCGAAAACTTATTGCTATTTGCACCAAACACTTAGGAATTTTTAATCCCACTAAAAATTCTTAAGCAGTCGAACTACACCCATTTTCACCAGTTAAGCCAACTGAATTTTAAAGATGTTTAGTTTTAAAAACACTCAATTAAAAATTTTTAAACTTAACTCTGGTGCAAATGGGCGTTAGTGGCCGACGAGCTAGTACTAAAAAAAATATGAACCAAATTTGACCCGCGTCTCAAAAAGGTTCGTCATCCCTGCTCTATACTGTAATTGCAAATGATTTCATTAATTTACTGTACTAATTTACAAAAGGGTGAATGAGTAATCCATGATGCCGTAAGTTAAAAAATGAGCAAGAGTGGCCAAACTATGCCATTATCCTTTCCTAGAGGCTACCGTTTGTCAGTCCAGGATACGGCGGGTCCATAGGTCCAAAGACTTGCCTAAGAGCAAAACAAATAAAGGGAAAATTCTACCCGAACCAAAACTGGCAAAGTAAGAACTGAAGGAAGGGGGTGCTCTAAAAATAGTGTGGGAGGTGTAACGATTTGAAATGCCTAGGGCGCTAGGGAAGTTAAAAACGGCCCTGACATTTACCAAAACAAAATTTAAATAGTGACCAGAAAAAAATTAATACTCAAGGGATCTTTTACATGCCACATAATTATATGACGTGCGTGCCTATGATTTTCACATCCAGAAAATCTACTCCAGCCGGGATCGCACCCGCAACCGTAGGCTTACGAAGCAGGCACGCTACCTCTAAGCCACTGGAGCCGATAAACTATTTGATATCAATAAAAAGAAATAAATAACTAGAATTAGTAATGTAAACAACATCAAGCAAAATACAACTATCAGTTACTCGAAAATACCAAAAAGAATGAAAAAATATTAAATACAGATTTTATATATAAGGATTTTTTTTTAATAGCAACTAAAATTGTAAGATATAATTACAATGCTGCTATCAGGGACGTCTTAAGGCATGGGCCCAGGGTCTCATTTAGTTCTCGACTTCGTTTTAATAAGACCATGATCCGGATAATTTTAATGGTCAAATATTATTCTCGTACATATTCTCCGAAAAAAAGGGAATTTCAAACTGCATGCCAACTGGCAAAAGTGGTAAGACTGCATTATACTCTGATGCCCTTTGTCCATGTGTAGACCTAATACCATAAACAATCATTCAACTCATTTAGTCGAAATGCGGCCATCGTTCGAGCCGGTTTGAACCTAGATTTGTGAGCCGTGCACATTTGTTTCAAATCACCGTTTGAAAGAGTATTTGACAATGTGTACTGTTTACTTTTAAAGATCTCAGGTAGGGCCTACTTTTGTGTATAAAAGCACGGGGCCTCAAAGAGTCTTAAGACGTCCCTGGCTGTTATAACAGTATCAATCGCGACAACGTGTTGTACTGAGACTTTTATGAAATAGAAATAGACAAGTTATCTAGGAAGAAATCCACCAATTGAATAGCCACCTAATAGGCAACAGAAGATAGATATGTACTCTAAATACCCCTTGGGGTTTGATAATCAAATTTCTTTATTTAAAAAGTGAAACTGACAAACGCCTCTCAATTTTATGAACAGCATAGCACTTGCAGATTATGAATACTAAAAGTCTGGTTATGGAAGAAAGAAAAAGTACAAAAGAAAGTTAGTACAATTTTCTAATGGGATGTGCTAAGACGAATAATAACGAATAAACCTGTAGCAAAGTCAAGTCAAGTATAGGTTAAACTTCCCATAAGTTATTTAACCGTTGACCAGTGATCAAAGCAGACTAAAATTTAACATTATCATGGTGAATTAATTCTTGTCTAATGATTGTTGGAACCACGGTGCTTCTCGCTTTCTAATCTGTTGTTCGTGCCAGAACGGTTATAGGTTTGATTAAGTTATAGAAATTCGCTGTATCTTCTTTTGAACCGTGGCCATGTGAAGACATCGTTCTGAGTTGGCACACTATCTTGAGGATTTTGAGCTCTGCTGTGTGGCTGTGGCGCCCTGGGCTCAAACTCGTGGCTGGCATTGTCGAGTCTTAGAGCCGCCAAGACCTGCCTTATAGAAGGGCTGGTTACGTTATATCTGTTGAGACTGAAAGTCATCCCAATGCCGTAGTGTGAAATTTCGGAGAGAAATTGCCAGCTCAGATGTAGTCCCCGGTCCTTTCAACCCGTTGGGTTTGTTAAATTTCATTTTTTTTAAAAAATCCCCTTCTTTTTTTTGGAATCATAACTTGTCTGAAACATCACTGGCCACGAACTTAATGCCATGACGAAGGATGTCCTCTTAGGCCCTGGACCCTTACGCACAAGTTGACCCTGGGCCTCTACACAAATGTGGGCCCATAAAATAGGGGTACATAGCATACGTTTTTAACCCCTGTAAAAACCCCCGAACAGATGTACAACTTACAATCGCACAAACCGGCGGGACTGACTGCTGCCATTTAACTGAATGAGTAATTATGGTGTATGGTAGTAGGTATGGTGTATGGTAGACCTAGGCCTATACATATAGATGACGGTCATCACATGTAGACAGTTGAGATATCGTCCGAAATTCCCAATTTTTCGGAGAATACAACCGGAAATATCATTTGATCGTTAAAAGTATTCAAATCATGATTTTATTAAGGCTGAGTAGTGGACGAAACGGGGCCCTGTGCCCAGTTGGCTCATGCCTTGGCGTACCTGGCCAGCCCTGGTGCGAAAAAAAAATATTCAAAAACAAGTGGTGGGGAAAAAGGGGGGAAAATCCCCGGCAAAAAAAAAAACTTTCCCCGCCCCCAAAAATTAAAACTAAACCCCCAGCCATAGTAGCCGATTGGTCACGGTCACGAACTCGTGACCGATTTTTTCGAGACTGTTATCAATGGAGACTCACCGTGTGGAGGAGGTGATGCATGTTAGATATTTTGAGGCTCAAAATCCTCACGTTGGTGCGGTGTTGAAACTTGGAGAGGGGCACCAGCTCAGGTGTCGTCACTTGACCATGATTCAAATTGCATCCGCCCAATAGGCCCGGGGTTATTTTTAAAATTGACGTTCATAAAAAAAATAAAATTTTTATAAAATACGGATACTTAAGCGCATTTTTGTTTATCCGTGTGCGTTATTATTGTTGGAAAACATATATCTTTTTAAAAAAGCAAAAGCTGGCAACAATCAAGCGCATGGACTGATGGAATAAATTCATATGACGTCTTCACATTAAAACGGGCAATCCGTGTTTCTGAATCAGGTAAAAAACTCATGTTGGGTCATATCACACGTCGTCATGATAAATGCAATCATCTATTTTCAGCTAATCAGACCCACCCCTTCGTTGTTGCCAAAAATTTTTTTTTACAAAATTTTTTTTTAAAAGTAATTTTTCCTTTTTTTTTAAAAAAAAATATTTTAAACAAGATTTTTTTTTAAATTTTAAAATTTTTTTTTTTGAAATTTCTTTTTTAACAGTTAAAACCCTTTTCCAAATTATGAAATTTGGTTTTTTCCAAGTTTTTCGAATAGAATAAAAAAATACAAGTTAGTTTAATGTCAGTTTTGAATTTTAAAGGGCAAAAGCCGCCCGGGGTTGGGAAATAAATAAAAAAAAAAATTTGAATTTATAGTAGAACACGTGTTTGCCTTTGTCATGTGACTGTCATGAATTTAGTCCATTGACTAAAAACACGTGTTTTGCATTTATCATGTAACTATGACATCACATGAATTTATGAACTGATTGGCTACAAACACGAGATAACATATATCATGTGACTGTTACGTCACATGAATTTAGCTCATTATGCTGTAAGAGTTTTACTAAACTAGTATTTCTCTCTCTATCTGGTCCTACCCGTTAATTCTTGCCTAATAAAGTCACTCCTCCTCCTACAAGCCAGGCTAACAACACCAGCAATATCGTAGTTTCAAGATAGGGAGCGGAGGATCGAATTATCGATCCAGTCTCCTGTGAAGTTCAACTTACTACCTAGTCCAGCTCAGGTTCGTCCTCGTCACTTGACGAGGTTCAAAATTACGAGGGTTTTCGCCAGTTGCCCTCGCACAGCTTCACACACAGTGGGGTTTTAAAAAAAATTAAATCAAAACCATAATATAGAAGAAAAATCATTCTGAATCGTACTCACCTAAATAAGGCAAGCTCCCGAGGATAAAATTCTCATATTGCGTAGTGTAAGTGTGGATATATGGAATTGTTAGCTCAGATATCAACCACGTTGTTTCACAATAATTAAAATTATGAGGCTTTGAATCTGGCTGCCGGAATTGTTCCAATAATTCCCTTAGACAAAAATATTTATTATTCTTTGAGTTCTCTATTTGCTATCCAAAATTCTTTGAGGACTAATTTATCACACTTTTTAATGAATTTTTAAATACAATCACTGACTAGACTGTTGCAGTAGGGACACAGGAATTTTTCGGGGGGTCCCGGGGAAAATTCCCCCTTTTTTTCATGTTTTTTTTGTTTTTTTGATTTTCAGGAACAAAAAACACAGTAAAAAAAATTTTTGACTAAAAAATTAATTAAATTAAAAAAATTTAATAACAAATATTTAATTAAATTTTTCGTATTATATACTTAAATTATAACCAATCGAAAAAAAACAAGGGTTTTTTGGGGGCCTTTCGCTACCTTTTTCGTATGTATTTTTAAGATATTTTTTTTAAAACAAGTAATTATATGATGAAAAATACTGGTAAATGATTCATTTGTGCAGTTTCGTGATTTCTCCTTTTTTTTTTTGTAAATAGTTAGAGAAGACGTTATTCACATTGTAAGCAAATAAAAAGATTTACATTGAACTTATTACGCAATATTTATTTAAATAAGTTTATTCTCCGTATTGGATGATTCATAGTTCACCCACCTATTTCACACAGCATGTATTCTCATTAATTTTGAGAATGTTTATCCTTCTGTTTCGAATATTTTTAATGCCAAATTCTAAGTATTGCGTGATTTACAGTAGTTTTTTTTTTTAATTTTAAAAAAAATTTTTTTTTCTTCCCCTGTCATTTTATTCCATGAAAAATAAGTGTGAATGAGATGATATTTATTTGTGATCTTGTCAGCATTTTCATTGATACCATTGCTGCGAAGGAATTTTCAAATGATTTTCCATTTCTCGGAATGGTAGAGGCAGGGCCGGCTTTAGCAGTTTTTCCGCCCCGGACAAAGATGGAAAATGCCGCCCCATCTCCAAAGCAAAAAATTATAATTAAAAAAGATAAATTCACACACACTCACATATAAGTCAAATAACAAAAAAAATTCAAAATTAAGGACATAATTTCCTGTTATAATTTTTTAAAAAAGTAAAGAAGGAATTCCCCTTTCACTGGTAATTTCTTTTAAAAAAAGTCTACTGATTGTGGGGGGCGCAAACGTTTATTCTAACTTATAGTAGTTACACTCAAAATTAAAATAAAACATCTCCTGTGATTCTGTATCTACAAAACTCTATTTCCCCTGCCCCCTTTTTTGGATAGCTGACCCGGACGTCGTATGAGTGAAAGGAATATCCGTTTTGTGACAATACTCAGGGATGAGGAGAACGTTACTAGTGAAAGATGCGTAAACTTGTCAAATTTCATGATTGAACATATACTTCCACCTCGAGCTTTTAAGTTTCAACATAAAAGAAAACTGACATTAAGGTATCCGACTACGTTCGGAACCGTGATTTTACAAAAGCGCATAAATGGATAATTTTCATGATATTTAGTGTCACTTAGATTAGAATACATGTATAAAATTGTTTTAAGGACATTTTGAAAAAAAACAAATATTTAAATACAATATTTTGGCAAAAATGAACTTAGAATAATATTTTTTCAAAATGTTCTCCTTTTGTGAAAAATGCTTCTATCATAATAATATTTTTGTTGTATATAGCTGAGACCTCTCTGCAGAGGCTCAACTAGAATTTTTGAAATATATAACTTAGAAGTGGGTTTATCCATATTTTACGACAACAGAGGGGAGCAATTTAAAGAAAAAAACGCCAATAATTATTTCAATTGGTGGTAACTCTGGAAATAATGTGAATATTTTAAAGATTCTAGTTGAGCCTCTGTAGAGAGGTCTGAGCTGTATACAGGTAAAATATTATTATAATAGAAGCATTTTTCACAAAAGGAGAACATTTTGAAAAAAGATTATTCTAAGTTAATTTTTTGCCAAAATATTTTATTTAAATAATTTTTTGTCAAAATGTCCTTAAAACAATTTTATGCATGTATTCTAATCTGAGTGACACTAAATATCATGAAAATTACCCATTCATGCGCTTTTTTAAAATCACGGTTCCAAACGTAGTCGGATACCTTAAACATACAGAGTAACAAATAAAGAAGTAAGATACGTTAAATTAAATACCAAATTCCTACATAATAATATATTTCAAATTTTTTATCCAAATGCCTCCCTTAGAATTTGCCGCCCCGGGGAGGGGTCCGGTTTGTCCGGCCCTGGAGCCGCCCCTGGTAGAGGATCCACTCTATTATAGGTTTGTGTACAGAGATGTCGTGTTCACTGTCGATGAGATGGACATTCTAGAGTTTTAAAACCGATTTTTTTCAAATTTTTTTTTAATTGTGCATGATTAGTCCATTAATTCATTTACTATCATCGCAATTGAAGCAACACCAGTGCTGTTGGCAACGGCTTTATAATTGGGGATCATGGTTAAACTATTCAAATCTACATCCGAGTTGCTGCCCCACTTTTAAAATCTGGGCCAATCTTTTCACTACGACGGACTGAACATGCATTAGTCTTAGTATAAGACAACTCAGTGGAATCAAGATTTGAACGCGTTGCTCGACCAGAATACTACCGGTAAAAACTATTTAAAAAAAACCAGTATAAATTATATATATATATATATAAGTGCGGTAATCCTCTGGAAAAGAGATCATGATTTTTGGGATCAGCAATGTTCATATCTTGATTCTACCAAGGACTGTCGAACAAAATAGCGGAGAGTGCTGCATGTTAAATTAAGATGGAACTCTAAGTGAACTAGCTACGGATATAAGGAGAATATGGAACCATATTAGGTATAATTTCATCGTCATTATACCAGGTGTATGCATAAGTTTTTTCCCGGGTTTTTTTGGTAAGGAAAACACATAATTTTCAAGGAAAATTTATTTTTTTTCTTTCAAAATATTGGCCATCGGCTTCTACGCATTTCGCCCATCTTTCAGGTAATTTATGAATACCATTCCAGAAAAAGTGTTTGTGTTTTGCGGCAAACCATTCGTCGAGCCATTTTCCCACTTCTTCGAAATTGCTGAAATGCTGCTCTGCGAGCGCATGTCCCTTTTATCCGAAGAGGTGATAGTCAGATGGTGCTAGGTCTGGGGAGTACAGCGGATATGGAAGGATTTCCCATCCAAGCGATTTCAAGGTGTCTTTCACTGGTTTTGCTGTGTGAGACGGAGCATTGTCGTGTAACAAAATCCCTTTGCCATGTCTTCTGGCCCATTCCGGTCGTCTTTAGATCAAAGCGTGATCTCACTGGGCTTCAAGGGTTCATAATACACAATACTGCTCTGGTACCACCAGACACAAAGTATGGTCTTCTTGCCAAAGCGATTTGGCCTTGGTGTTGAAGAACCGGCTTCGCCAGGTGAAAGCCATGGTTTTTTACTTCAGGTTTTCAAAATAAATCCATTTTTCGTCACCCGTCACAATTCGATACAAAAGTGATTTTATTTCATGGCATTGAAGCAGCATTTCACAAGAGACTTTGCGATTTTCCTTTTGACGTTCGTTCAAATCGTGTGGGATCCATTTATCCAATTTATTGATCTTCCCTGTTGCTTGTAAACGTCTGCTGATTGTTTCTTGAGACACATTTAATGCTTTTGCCAATTGCTGTTGAGTTTGAGTTGGATCATCATCCAATAACTTCTGTAATTGCTCGTTTTCGCACTTTTGTGGCCTACCGGAGCTTTCTGTCTTTCACATTGAAACCACCACTTTTAAATTGTCGAAACCATGTCTCATACGTTCTAATCGATGGAGCGTGTTCGCCATGTTTCTACCAGCAAACAATGACTTTCAACTGCCTTTTTCTTTTGATTGAATAAGAAAAGCAATGCGTGCCGCAAATGTCCTTTTTCAGGCACAAAATTCGACACGAGTTTAATGTCAGACGAACAGAATGACGTATGTGTCAAATTAATACGTTGCATACTTTTCACTGGCACCATCTCTTAGTTAAACCGAAAAATACTTATGCATACACCTGGTAATTCAAAAACTATCAGATTTATTGTTAGTTTGCTTTTAGCAATATAAAATGGATGCTTTCGAGGAAAACTGCCTTTATAATACGCACGTGAATGCTTATAAGTACATCCCAATACTACACTGATGAGCACAAATTCAGGACGAGATGGTTTTCTCAATCTAACGTTTGCAAAAGTTTTCCAAATCAACTTAAATAATATCATAAGATCTCCAAGACGTAAGGACATGAGTAAAGTAGGCGAAACTTGCTAAAAAATTTATCAAAAAGATAAAAAGGAACTTTATTGAAAAAATAGCATGGAACACGATGCTACTGAGGGGTGAAACATCCATGTGATAGGTGTCCAGCCAGAAACATCTAGTCTTTTATAGGGAACATGACTGTTAGAAACATCTAGCCCTGACTGCTATGGAGGTTTCCCATTGTCTGGTCATGCTGAGTATGAGGTTGTCAATGAGTTGCTGAGACATTGCTGATTATTCATCTTGTACCGCCAGTCGGAGCTACGGAATCTTTACCGTTGGTAAGTTACGTGGTGCAAATCGTTTCTCTAGAAAGCACCATGACATGCTTTATGAGATGCAGATCCGAAGACCTTGCAGGTCAATCCATTCGTTCAATATACTCTTAATCTAACAGCTGTTCGACAGGTACTGTTCTATGATATGGCACATTGCCGTCCATGAAAAGGAACTGCCAGCCCACAGCCCTCTAAAATGACGCACATACGGAAGAAGAATCTCGTACAATAACGGGCCCCAATGATTGAACCTTCTTCGAAGATATGAAGGTCGGTGCGGCAACCAAGCATGATGCCTCCCCAAACGAGAACACCGCGACCTCCAAACCGATCCCTAGCGATGATGTTCGAGGGGTTATTGCTAGTTTCCTGCTCTTTCCAGATGTGTATGTGTCCAGTAATCTCGTCCGTAAAAAGTACTCGACCCCATTGATTATCTGTGCCACTCTTATGTTTCTGGCGCCACAAAAACCACTGTACAGCTGCCTGGCCCGGCAAAGCGCCTGTTCTGTGTCTAGCAATTTCTCTCACTATCTTCCACCTGATCCCTCTGGCCTGTAGGGCAAGATACCGGTCTTCCACCTACGTGGTTGTTCATGGACGACCACTGCTGAAACGTTGGATAGCTGTTCTTGTAGTTTGAATTTCTCTCCAATATCGTGAAACGATACCGTGAGGAATCCCAAACTCCGCAGCCACACTTTATCTTCCTCTATCGTTCCAATGATTCAACTTGGGTAAAACCATACGGATATCATCTAACAGAATGATCATTGGATATTTCCCTCTGCGGCAGCAACTCAACGTCTTTTTAACTGAAATACACCTAGCTTTGTATTTGCGCATGTGCTATACTCAGCCTTGTAAATCTCCTGATTGGTCTTTCAGTCCACTCTACCCCTTCGATCTCCTGATATGCTAATTTTTCGACTTCTTCCTCAATTTTCACACGCCAATGTAGATAGGCGATATAGGAAAGAAAGAAAACAATCGCTTCTCTACTTCATCATTTTTGTTTAAAAAAATATTGTAGCTATATGATTCATATTGAAAATACTTTTAACACTTTACTGTCTTCTCTCTTAATAATTAATCTCTTTTATTCTATTTCTTTAATTTTTTTTTTAAAGTACGGATCGTGGTTGTTACTAATGCCACCTGATTGGCAAAGGCCGGATCAAGGCCCACGAAATTCATCTTTGGAAAAGGTTTAAAGGGCGCCTGTCGTTACCGAGTTTTTTTGAACACCATTCTGGTGTCAGAACGATTTAGCTCAAGCCCCCCCAAATTTAGAGGGAGAAACCCTGGGGGGGGGGTCGGGGGCCTTCCCCCAAACCCCTCACAAAGGGGGGGACTTGCGGCCCCGACGGCTTTTTTAAATTTACCCCCATGCCGCGAAGGCACTATATATTTACAAACATCCATGTCTTCTTCGGGATTCGAACCCAGTCCTAACAACACAGCAGTCAGCGTCGCTAACCACTATACAGGATGGGAAACCCCCGGACCCCTTGGGTTCTGATGGAAAAAAAACGAAAAGGTACAGATGGAAGCGGGTGGTCACAAAAAAGGGAGGGATCCTGGGGGTTCCGGACCCCCCAAAACCCTAGTTTTTTTTCCGATTGATTATAATTCTAAGTATATAGTACGTAAAATTTTAAGAAATTTTGTAATAAATCGTGTTTAAATTTTTAAATTTTTAATAAATTAATAATTATTCTTTAAATTTTTTATTCAATATGGTTTTTTGTTTTGTTCCTGAAAATCGACAAAATCAAAAAGGAGCATAACAAGAATGGTAAATTTTGGGTTTTTTTTTAAAGGCAAAGGAGAGATTCATTTTGCTATACGTAGCATGTTTGGTTGGTTACAGGAGAGTTTATAATGAACGGAATTCTCTCTCTCTTTGAAGAAAAGGGGTTATTGCTTGGACTTAACGTAACTCAAGAGGAATATCAGTATTTTGAGACAATTCTTGCGCGCCACTTACAAAACTTATTGACCTTTCAGTATGTCCCTTCGTAAATGCACAACGGAATTATGTACCTCAGATACGCGTTGTGTATCAACGTGAAGACGATCTCACAAACTTCTCGTTTCTTTAATGCGCCAGGTTTTTAAATTAAATTTTGGGGTTTTTTTGGCGCAAAGGCCGGGTTTTTGGGTATACTGCGCCAAACATTCATGGGGCTGTGGTCTGGACGGGAAAAAAAAAATTTGGGTGACAAAATGGAGGGGCCGGGAAAAAAAGAAGGATCACTGGGGGGACCCCGGGGCGTGACACCCGCCAAAAAATATTTAAACCCCAAAAGGAAAAATAAAATAAAAGGGTACCCCCCCCGGGGGTTTGGTATCCATACCCGGTAAAAAGAGGTAATGTTATGGGTTGGGTCCTTTTGGAAAACCCCTTTTTTTTCTTTTTTTGTTAAATCTTCCCAAAAAATAAAAAAAAGGGGTTTATGGTTTTTAAATTCTTCATCGTGGGAATGCCAAACCCCCAATTTCCAAAATCACCCAAAGAAAATCTTATGGAAGCGTTAAGTGGGAACAATTAAGAAATAAGGTTATGGTCGTACATCCCCTATATATATTTTTTTACAGGACTTCAGTTTTTAAATTTACGAAATTTTTTCGGGAAACTCTTTTTTTAAAAAATGAACTTCTGTTAATCTATTTTACCAATAGAAATTCTTCTATTTGTACCAAGACGAAAAAATAATTCACCCGAAAAGGGCAAACCTTCCTCACGCAAAAACACATTTGGTTCAATTTTCCCAATTTTTTGAAACTATGAACTTTTTCAATAGTTTTTGGGCAATTAATTGAGATTTCCCGAAATTTAAAATTTTTATTGAAACAGATTTGTATACAGAAAAAAGAAATGCTTTAACGAAAAATGTTTCTTGTTTTCTATTTTACGGTTTTTTTAACGGATTGTTTTAGATGCACAAGGTACAGACTTTTATGAACTGTTCTGCGTTACAAGTTTTTGCTTTCAATTATTTATTTTCAAGAAACTCTTGTGCACTTATTTTATAACTCTATACGCGCGTTTCATCAAGCATTTTCTTTTCAAGTCCAATCAATTAAAAATTGTTTAAAAATTTAAATTTTATTTAGAAAGTGCGCGGGTTTAAACCCGGGGCCCGCGGGCCCCTGGGGGTTCGTGCCCTCTGGGGGGGCAAAGCATAAAAAGGAAAAAAAAGCTTGAATAAACTCTCCTAAGCTTACAGTTATAATCTTCATAAAAAGGGAAACCCTTCGTAAACTTTCCCCAAGGTTTTGGGACCCCCCTTTTTCCCCAAAAGTAACTTCATTCCCCAAAAAAAACTGTATGGTCGTCCCTCTTGAACAGTGCAGGCATAAATATGCTTCAATCTGTGCTACATCGAGTGGAATAAAAGGCTTTGTAAACTCTTAAATAACACCTCTTACAATTCAAAATTTCTTCAGATATCCTGAACTAAACTGCTTTAAATATTTAGTATTGCATGAATAGTTAAATCAGTTGATTGGGGATCTAATTGTTTTTCTAAAGGGCTTTTTTTAATGAAAAATTTTAGATTAACAAAAGCTGTAATCTTTGATTTTGCGGCCCCAATAACGAGTCAGTGCCTGTTTGGTAAAAAAAATTACCCTACCAAATAAATGATTAAAGGCGGGGGGTTTAAAGTAGTACGCTAAGTTGATCTATCACATCTCCAAAGAGGCGTATCCTTTAAAAATCATTTCCCCCTTTAAAAGGCTTGAATGAAATTTTTATTCAATATGAAATTTCCCGTTCAATTTATCGTCGAAAGTTACCAAGAAACAACTAAACTATAAGCAATCTTTCTATACTTTAGGTCTGGGAGGAGTGATTGACGGGCCAGAGAAAATGACTGTGTGAACTGCGGTCCTCTCCGAATCCTCTGTCATACGGTTTTCAACGTATCTTTCTGATAGTACATCAAGAGCTCGATTGATTCGACGACGCTGGAAAACGGAACGCGAAGCGTTCCTCCATCCATATCGAGACTGTAAATGTGGCCTGATGTTGAAGGGCCTAACTGAAAGAGAGTGCCCTGATTGGTTGTTGGAACGTGGCAGGAGGGCGTGGCTATTGGATCTTCGTGGATCATATCTTCGGATTCGGCGGGAATGTCCTGAAGGGAGGTGAATGGGACTACTGTGATTGGTCCATGGCACTGGGAGTATCGATTAATTCTTGTCTAAATCGGACTTTTGTTCCAAGTAAGCAATCTGATCCCACGTTGATCGATTTTTGCGAAAACAAGTCTGTTTTCATTGGTTATTAGGTTTCTATCTTCTACAAATATTTGACCTATTAACGATTTTCTCCTCAGTCTCGAGAATACTAGTGAGGGATATTGACAGATAGCTGTGTTTCTTTGGAATATTATTTTTTTTAGAGTAGGTATAGATACAGCTCTATTTCACCCAGTGTGGGTACTATACCCAGGGTCTTAAAGCATGATCCAACTGGGCGTAGGCCCTCGTCTCGACCTTAATAAGATCATGATTCGAATTATTTCAACAGTCATATGTTATTTCCGTTTATACTCTCCGAAAAATTCGGACGATATGTCAACTGGTTACATGTGATGACCGTCGTCCATGCATAGGCCTAATTCTATCACCATTACTCATTCAGTCAAAAGGCAACAATTCGTTTGTGCGATTGTAAAGGCCTTATCACACGTACAATTTCCACGCAATTTTTGGCCGAATCTGAGGGGAAAGGGTTGCCGTAAACAAAACGACATGCTCTGACGTTAGCCGCGCTCTATCTCCACATTGAAAAATTACTCGCCGATTTTTCTGCTTCGGAAAACGAACATCCAAAATTATTTTTTTTCATTTCGCTTTTGTTGTTGGGCGTAAACAGAAATGGAGCACCATTCTATTTAAAATATTACGCGGCATATCTAAAGTGTTAGATGAAATCGAAGCCGCCATCATGTTTATGACGTAGGGTGCCGAAGAACCCTATTGGCTGGAATTTCAAGCAATTTTTATGTGGAACAACTTTTTGAGCTCGCTAGCAGAAAATTATTCTAAAGCAGTTGCTATAGCAACTGAGTAAAAATTGCCTGAAACGTGTGAATATTAACGTCGCACTGTTCAGCTACACGAGGGCTTTTGGAGACGGACCACGTAATTTTGTACCATGGTCAAGTGACGTGGACGACACTTGAGCTGGCACCCCCCTCTCCTAACTCCCCCACCAACGGGAGGACGTTTCAGCTGTCGACAGATTTAACGTGCATCTGGGCTCGAACTCATGACATGCCTTTCATGATCCGATACCTTGATCACTGGGCTACCGCAGCCCCATGTACGTGTGATATGGCCTTTAGTCATGCACATTTGTTTCAGTTATTGTTTAAACGAATTTTTGAGAACGTATGCCTACTTTTAAGGATCATAAGTGGGGTCTACATTTGTGTAGGGGCCTCGAAGACGCGTCCTGCCTCCCATAATAAGTTAAAGGTATATAGAATAGTATTCTCTGGGGACTTCTTAATTTCCTGGCATGCAATTGCGTAAGAGAAATGGCACAATTGTTCAACATTTGCTCAGCTTCAGCAATTTAAAAATGTGTCATCCTTCTTTCCGAGTTATTACATTTTTGCATAGCTGATAAACATAACAATATCTCTGTTAATAGTGCTCTGTTCGTTATTGATTACGTATGATGGGGATAAGGTACGCGAGTAAAAAAAAAAAATGTTTGAAATTATCATGAAACATTCATAACCCAATGTGAATACGCGAAATAAAGACATCCTAAAATATACATATATTTAAATACCTAATTCTCTCATTAGAAAAAATAAATAAAGTGAATCGTTAAGAATATGTACACTTATTCTAGTCAACACATTACTTTTCACAAAATTTCGAAAAAAAAACATTTTTATTTATAAATTTAAAAAAAAAATTAAAAAAGGGGAAATTTTAAAAAAAGGGTACTTTTTAAGTGATTGTTTAACGTACGTTCTGATTTATAATTTAAAAAATTTTAAACCTTTACTATTATTTTGTCCCTCTTTACTTTGTTGCATTAAATTGTAGAAATTTTGAAAAATTTGTCAAAAAAAGGAAACCCAAAATTATTTTAACCCCCTTAAAAAAATTTTGTTTTTTCAAATGAGTAAAATTTAAAATTTTTAGTCGTCCGGCTTTTAAAATTTTTTTCCGACTTTCAAAGCACCTGGCCCAAAACCAAATTTCCCCCTTTTTTTTCGTTTAAAAAAATGGTTTTTTGCTAGTATAAAAAATTGTTCCAAATAAAAGTTTTAAAAAAAAATGGGGTTCTTTTCCCCTTCGAAAAAAAATCGGCTTTTTTCCCAAACAGAATTTTAAAAATTTTAGAAGGATTTTTTTCCCCCCCAAAAAAACGGAACGAAAAATTATTTGTTTTCCAAGCAAAAAATGGCGAAATTTTCCTAAAAGGAAAAGGCCCGGTGAGCGGGTTCATTTTTGCAACCCTTACCCCCCCGATAGGCGAAAATTGTTAAAATTTCCAAAAAATTTGTGTATACCCAACTCAATTAAAATTATGACCCTTTTTGTTCCAGTGGGTTTTTAAAAGATTTTCTTTTGGGTTTTAAAAAGGAAAATTTGATTTTAATTTTTTTTAAATTTTTAAAT